>CM017557.1:81728411-82303273 GCA_007844125.1 Sinonovacula constricta | reverse complement strand
ATTTTTCTCCCAGTTAAACAAATATATGTTTAACACAATACACTATAATCTCTTACATGTATAAAAGTGTCATGTGTCAAAACTGAACATAAAATAGACTGACTTTACATTCATCCCACTTATGTTGCAACACAAATGGGCTTTTTCAATTATAACTGTACATTTAAGGCAAGTTTATAGTGACAAATTTGGACCGTCTGCACAATCGCGCAGATTTGTTGAGATTTAAACTATCCCACATTCACAGCATTGTGCTGCTGCACCTTAAATTTCTGCATGGGATTACTGTCCACATTCGTTTTTAGGTTAACTTCTCCTACACCACTCAAAGGATTTTAATGAAACTTATACACTATTTGCATATATTCATGAAGAAATATTATTATTCTCTGATCCATCTGCATACAAATATAAATATAACTTGCTTACATTTGAATGCAAACACTGTCATTTGGCTACTGTTTGTCTTAACCTACTAACTCAAAGGACCCATTCCTATGGTAGGCGAGGCTACGTGGCTCAAGTCAATCTGAGGAAGGGTCATTTATCAGTTAAGCAAACTGAACAAAAGGTGCTATGCTAAAACAAAGCAATCTGCAAAATGCCTACACAGCTAGTCTTCACTTAACGCTTTTGAAATCTCAAGTTAAAGGCTGTACAATTTCCATTTATAGGTAATTTAAGTCTGTTTAGTACTAAAATAAAAGTAATAGTTTGACAAATATTTTAAAAGAAAAACATAAACATAAAACATTTACAATAGATTTTTAACCTCAGAAACTAATATGCCATTCGGCTGGCTTCCTAAAGTCAGACAGAACACAAATTACCCATTGATGTTTTCATAACTATATAAGGTCTTCCTGCAGCAAGGCTGAGTAATTCTTTACATAGTTTTATATTTAAGTTCATATTATTTAGTACTTACCTACAAATTAAGTTTGTACCACATTATAGTACATTTCTTTTATTTTATTTTTTCAACTAGTCCTTTCTTAGAAGTAGCGGGATCAATTAACTTAATTTCATATGAATTCATATATTCTGTGTGCTATTTCTATGATTTAATTATTTGTTACTACAGGTGTCTTTCAATATCATCCAATAGTGAAATGATTTCAAAGTATGGCTTAGGAATAACCTCCCCTCCACACCCCTTTTTATCCCCCCTATATTTTTCGATACATGCCATCTACAAGCACTTATACATCTCAGATAATATTTTGCTTCCTCACAGCATAAATTAAAATAACAAAATTTTTATAGAAAAGTTTAACTAAACATTTAAACAAAATGGCTAAAACAACACATGCAGGGTTATATTAAATTATATGAGTGACAGCCATTATATTCACAGTTTCAACAATATAACCAGTTGACATGAAATGAGAGTAATGATTCACTTTGTTGTTAATGGATATATGTTACACATTGAGCATGATACAAACTGTGGTAAGTATTGGAAGAAATAATGTTCACTTAACATGGTGTTCTTTCAGGAAAAAAGCTTTCGGAATGGAACTTTGAAAACACCAGCAGCATTAAAATGTAATATCTTACAGCAGTATGTAGTTGTAGAAGTTAAAAAAGACTTCCAAGTTCTATGGACAGACACATCAAATCTTATCATATACTTCAATACATTTCCAATGCAACAAGAAGATACAAAAGAGCAACACATTGGACATGTATTTTAAAAGATTACAGATGGTAAAGGATGATATACAACCAGTTTGTTGCAAAATTTCATGAATTATATTTTTAATTTACTATGTTTCTCTTTCCTATAGGAAATGGCTTCAGATTTTTTTCAACATATACTAAACCAGGATTTGTTGGAATATCTCTTAAACAAGTTGAGAGAAGATTCCCACAAGGTGGGGGAATGTTGGCTTTGGAGGGGGCCAGTAGACAAGCACGGGTACGGTGTACTCAGAGTTACACACAATGGTCGCCGTATCCGACTTCATGTTCACAGATTGGCCTATAAAATACTTGCTCCAAGTTACAAAATGTCAACGATTCTTCATGTCTCACACCTCTGCCATAACAAACTGTGTATTAAATCTCATCACTTGTCTTATGAGACACAAGCTCTAAACAACAGCAGGAAACACTGCCTTCACAGTGGAGAGTGCGTGGGACATCGGGGCCATGCCCCATGTTTACTGAGCTTGGTAACAACTTTCTTCTGAAAACAGCCCCAGTTCAATGGCCTGCTTCGTTTTTCTTTCCTTCAATCTGGCCAGCTATATTTATGGCCACAGTGCACCGCAGACAGCACCATGGCTTCATCTCATTTTTTATGCACGGTTATACCTTTTCCATTGTTTACAACCTGTTCTTATTGAATATTTAATGATGTTGGTAGGTAAAACAGAAATAACACCGTATGAGTTTAAAAAATATTCATGGCAAAAAAATTCTGTGGAATAGCAGTTCTATCTATCTGGACATTGGTTTGATTTGATCTTAATTGAGGATTGGCTATAGCATGTGCAATGTTGCAATTACGTCCTATTTGAAGATTGGCTATTTGTGAATTGCAATGCTACATTAACAACCTTAAGTAAACATTGCCAACAATGGTAGAGGGAACAGCAGCATTAACATATTTGGTGTCAAATCAGTACACCAATCAATATTTAAAACAATGTCACCTAAATAAAAGATCAACAAAGCAACAGGTGATCTAAGTTCAGGCAAAAAGCAACCAGATTATGCGGAACTCCATTTTCATATGCTCCACAAGGTTTGTGATATCCCTAATGTTATGTTGCATTGCTACAGTAAGGGCACTTCTACTTAAATTTCATATCTTCACTCATAATATGTCCCATAAAAAAGCATGGCCCTTCTGGATCAATACAGCCCTTCTGGATCAATACAGGCAGTGAAATTTAAAACACTATTCGTACAGATGTATTAAACTTCGGTAACAAATTGTTCCAGGTTGATAGTAAAGGAAACAAAGGTCATATGTTAAATAACTGCTGTAGAGAGTATATATATCACGTAGTTAAAAGCAACCTAAACTATACTTAGTGTACACAAATATATACCAACTCCTATTCATTGCACATTTCAAAACAAGACCGCATGGATAAAATAGGTTACCGAGATATCTGACATTACTGACCTCACATATCTAATATGACATACTATTATAGCGGCCCTTCAAAAAGGAGCAGAGTCCACTTTCGACAGGTTTAGATGTGAATATATTTGTTCATGTCATATAAACCACACAAGAATGAACAGGCCTGATTTTACACAGTAATTACCGGTACCATCTCTTCACTACAGGTTTAAACTATGGTTGCTGTTCCCTTAAAGAAAACTCAATTATTTCTTAAACTGTAATTATGCATGTTTTTTATCTGCACTTGCACACTTCTGCACCTGCACACTCAATTATTTATCTAACAAATGCACTGTGTTTCACTAACCATTACAGTCTTCCATTGCTGTGAACATTTAGTACAAATATAGCAGGCCTGCAAATTTGTGATTTTAGACTCTTTATGGCAATGACTTGAGAAGATGTATACAGAACTTCATTGTATAAGTTAGTTGGACTGGGCACCACAATAATTTGTATCCAGAACTTCTATGTATAAGTCTGTTTGTTGTACCTTACATGGAAACAATCATGGTGACTCTGGCAACTGCCAGCTAGTCTTCATAGAGAAGGACACAGACACATATCTGGGGAAAAAAAGTCAGCTGGTGACCCTTGACTGGGATTAAAACAGACATGCAGAGATACAAAATTATCATTAGTAACTGCTGCTCATTCAGTCACTGTTGATAAAATTACGAAAATCAATTATTGGGAAAATTGTTACTTCTCAAAAGATTCAAAACTTGTTGATTATGTGTTCATTGGAAACTTACTATACTGATTTTCTTCAGTATAAAAACAGTAAATACATTACAATTATGTAACTTAGCCAGTAGCTGTGCTTGTGTCCTAACCTAGGGAATTAATGTATTACACAGCAATGGAACAATGACTTGTTGCCACTTTCGTTTATTTTTTACATACAAATAACTTTTTTTTTTGGTAGAGATGTCACAGGCTGTCAACTGATTCCTATATTCCTATAAAAATCCTATATTTTGGTTGAGAATCCTATGTTCTGAAAAGCCTCCTATTTTTCCTATATTCTCCTATATTTTAAACAACTTTCCTATATTAATAAGTAAATTTGTTGCCGATAAATACAATGTTTATATTGCTTTGATACTGCTTTTGGCCTTTTGTTTTTAACAGGTAAGAAATTGTCTATGCCTGCAAAAGCACCACAATCCTTCAGACAGGGCTGCTGTGCTCCTATTCTTTATCTTCAAGGTCATCCTTAAAATGCAGTGTATCAATAGGATACATGTTTTTAAGGTAAATGAAGGAATTATTTCGATTTTCCTTTGTGTTATAGAACTTATTCATCATACTGGTTTTCAACGTTTTTGGATAATAATAATGTATAAGAAATAATAGGAGTATTAATTTTGACTAAACGTGTAAGGTTTCGTAGTCTAAAATGCAATGAACATTACATGGTACATATAAGACATCCATTTCAGTATTACTAGTCATGTCAAGCTATTTCTGTTATGCAACATCCATTGTTATTATGTTGTATTGTGTACTTTATTCTAAAAAAAAAAAAAAAAAAAAAAAAAAACAGGTGACCATGCAGATGACGATGATGAGCTTTGCAGTAGCCGTCTGTCTGGATTCTGTTGCTGTTGTTCAGAGTTAAAGGTTTCCTTAAACTGTAAGGCAGACACTTAAAACATTGATTATAACAGAAACAGTAAGTTGAAGGCAAGTATTGTTAATGTAATAATCACTTTATAATATCATTTGAAGTTGGAAACTCCTATATTTTGCCTTGAAACAATCCGAAAACTACTATATTTCTGGGGGAAAAAATCCTATATTTTTCCTATAATTTGGAGACAATCTGGTTGACAGCCTGATGTCAATATTTATCATTTACTGGGTTCAATATTATTTTTTAAATCCATTTAAGGACGCTATTGCTTTTAGATTTAGGATCTTGATTACCAACAGTATTTAAACAAGTTTCAGTTTGTTTTCTAGGACAAGACAATTACCAAGTTGCAATAAACAATATTGTAGGGTGTTAACTTGGTACAATTTTAATAGGATTGTGATTGTGATTGAATTTCTAAGACTTTTAATAAACACACCACCACCGTCATACCTTTTATTTCATACATGAAATATGTATCTGTCTTTCATCATACACTGTTGACATTTGAGGTTGGAGCTCTGTAAAACCAGTTTCAGCACCCGGGTTGGCCCTTTTTCTAAATAACCGTTCGAAGGGATTAACTGTAACATTTTCCACCCATATTTTGTAAAATGTCTCAACACAACTTTGTTTACACAACTTTAGATGTCACTGTTTTCCATTGAACAGCTTGCTAATACTTTAATTAATAAATACTCGTACGACTAAGTCATAGTGTCCTATTATGAACGTGATAAAAGTGTCTGCTAATTACAATTTGGGCCATTTTATGTAACATGATTCTCCAATGAAGTGCAACCAAACATTAGGTGACAAACCTATACACTAATTTCCATTTGGTAATGTATATAGCAGGCTAACTTTACATTCGGTGATGTAATTAGAAGGCTAACTTTATATTTATCATTTAAAGAGCAAAAACTTCACATCGGTCGTGTCATGTCAATAGCTGGCTAACTTCACATCGGTCGTGTCATGTCAATAGCAGGCTAACTTCACATTTGGTCGTGTCATGTCAATAGCGGGCTAACTTCACATTTGGTCATGTAAATAGCTAGAACTTCAAAGTTATCAAGTCAATGCAAGGAATGTCAAATTGGTCATGTACACAGTATGCTAATTAAAATCAGTTAAGTACATACCCTGGTCTGTCTGCTAACTTTGCTTGTGTTATAGAAACAGCATGCATTTGTTCAATAATACATATTTACATGCTAACTGGACATTAATTAACTAACATCTATTCTATTTCTGCCATGATAAAATGTAATTTAATGTTCTGACAATTATTGGGAGAGCTGTAAGTATACAGTGGCTGATGACAGATGGAGCATATTCTGAGTATGTTACTCACCAGTCTGTATTCAGAGTATGTAACTCTCCAGTCTGTATTCTGAGTATGTAACTCACCAGTCTGTATTCTGAGTATGTTACTCCAGTCTGTATTCAGAGTATGTTACTCACCAGTCTGTATTCTGAGTATGTTACTCACCAGTCTGTATTCTAAGTATGTTACTCACCAGTCTGTATTCCCTTTACTTCAGGCCCAGAGATAGACTTCTGTTATACGGGAGACAGCGCCCACACTTGGTATGGCAGTTGGTATTGTCCAACACAGTATCCTACTATTAATATCCTACTATTATCTAGCACACTAGATGTGTGTGTGTATATATATATATATAGGGATGTAACAATTTGTGATAAAAATACAATCAAGTTTAAAGATTTCCATCTTCTTCAGTTATTATCATTCATAATTAATTAAAAAACTACACCATATTTGTCAATGTCAGTTTGTAAGCAACAAAAGTTGCTGTAATTCATTTTGGATTTGACATAGTGCAATGATAGGATGTGCAAATAATTAGTTTTTCATTCGCATCACTTGCAGGAGAATTGTCTAAAATAAGACTAAATCCAGTGGTGGTCCTGCTAAACTGGAATCTGTTCAGCCGGTGCCTCAACGATCCATGACTTAGTTTGAGTTTGGTGATACAATGATCAACCAACTAGGAATTTTCAGTTAATTCAGCTAGAAGTAAGTTACAATTTATTCATATTTTTGGATGTTTTATTTTCAATCCATAGAAAATATATGCATGTATTTTAACATAATTTATATGGACATATGTGTACATATGTTTGTTTTATATATTCTATCTCACAATTTCATTTCACCTGCCTGCCTGCCTGCCTGCCTGCCTGCCTGCCTGCCTGCCTGCCTGCCTGCCGCCCCTCCATCCCCCCCCCCCCCCTCCCTACCTCCCTCCCTCCCTCCCTCCCTCCCTCCCTCCCTCCTAAACTATATATTACATTTCCGGTACATGCATACTATCGATGCGCAAATTAATATTGCACACCTTCGAACTTATTACTTGAATGACAATATGCGTAGATTGAATATGAACGGACGTTTAGGAAAATATTCGTGAAAACTAGGATTCTGGTTATTTGCCCACGCTTTTATGGAAAATAAAGACCAGTAAGTAAGACGTAATTAGAATAAACATTCAGCTGGAAAAAACTAGCTATAAAAATAATCTAGCTCTATGTCAGGTTATGGAAAAGAGGTTTGTCTCAAATATGGGATTCAAATGATACGGCTCATATACAATGAACATTGTTAATAAATGATTGGACCGTGTGGAATCATCTCTGATATTCCGACAAGTTAGTTAATTGTAAAGCTAGCTTACCTATGTCATCGCTGGGCACAATCAACACCGATATAGTCTCTTCGCCAATTATTTTAAACGCGTAAATTTTATACACATTTATGCGAATTTAAAAAAAAAAAAAGCAATTCAGTCCTTGACGAAAATTCAATAAAAGTACGTTCACAAGTGAAGCAAACAAATTAATATAACTATTCTTCTGCCAGTGATGTGATCGAACGTTTAAGGTGTGAATGTGTTTGTCAAAACAATGTGCTAGTATCATAATCATAAATAACAGTAAACATCCGTCATCATGCCTTCTTAATATCTGTACATTTTCCCGCCCTGCCAATCACGTGCACGTGTGTTAATTCCAATTAATTGGTGACACTTTTATGACACCACTAATCTTAAAGGAAGTAGGATTTTCAGCCGTTCGTTATGTTGATTGGTTTGATCCTTTACGAGTTGACCGGAGGTGTTAATTGGTCTGTTCTTAAATCGGTTTCCTCTTATAACGAAATGGTCCTTTGTAAGTCTTTTTTAGGATGATGAAGCCATTTACATACTCTCCTAAAATAACTAGCGCACATCGGCATGTACCTTGACGTCAGTATGGATACTGAAAAGAATACCGTTGGGGTAACAATAGAAAATGACGTAATATCTAATCATTGCAAAATCAAGCAAGTCAGCAGACAAATATAGTCTTTACAGTCTGCTGTCCAAAAACCGAAATGCCTTTATAAAACTAGGGTGGATACCAAGCCATGGAGAAAGAGCTATAATTAATAAAATAAATATAATAAATAAAGTACAAATTCAGATATTCGGATATGTTGGTAGGACTCTAACTTTAATATTTACTGCCACAATATTGTTAGTTTAGAATAGTTTTTTAATTAAAACTAGGATCAAGCTACCCTGGTTAAGAATGCAATTTCACCAAAAGGAACTGTCCTTACTGTGGGTATGTTAAGGCAGCACACAATAGCAAGAGATTAGCTACAAAGACCTATATTATTCACACGTGTCTTTGCTTATTGTACCAGCGGAAAAAGGCAGATTTAATAAAAATGCAACACTTTAATACCTAGAAGATATTTTCACTTTAAAACATCTTCGTAACTAGTGTGTAACTTAATGTGTTATTTGTTCATAGTCATCCGATTCGATTTCATGTTCACTTTTAGTTCAAAAAGTGCCAGCTCTAATCAGGAGTAGAAAACATTTCAATGGTGAAAATTTTAAGAAACAGTTTCTGAGAGGTGTTATGTCTTTAAACAAAGAGCAGTCGTAATCTTCCGCCAAATTGTGGTCCAGCCAATAAGAGAATGGGTTTATTAGGAATGTTTAGATTTTAAAGAGATTTCACCCCATCACGTGTCTTGTGGGTTTTGAAACTTTAGTTATTGTTTGATTTGGATATGATATCGGTTGGACATTGTAATAATTCAGTTTATGGAGGTGTTATCCTATATTATTAATTAAATATTTAATGAAATGCATGCATTTATTCTGAAAAAGATTAAGAGCGCGTATTATTAGTTCTGCTTGTCGGGGAGGGGGGATTTACTTTCTTCACCTAGGTAGCTGCATCCGAGTCTGAGTCTAGTAATATTTAATCAGAGGCTATATTATGCTTGTAAATAAATAAGAGAACCGGGGTAAATATTTATTGTTGATCGGTCGGCAATTTTGTTCTTTTGTTTATAGGTTATAATTAACAGTTCGCATCTTAATATAGAATGTCTAGAGTTAGAGTTTAGTTTAATTTTGGCCTTGTTTATTTATTCTGTTGATTTTCAATCATAATAACCCATGCTCCTATAGCATTTTTGTTTGTATCCTTGCTACCGTCGGTGTAGATGTGGATGTGGGTAGCGATATCTCAGTACTCAGTATTTGAGTTGAGTTTAACTAAGGGAATAATCTTATCAATTACGTCGATTAAATTTGTTTTAATGTTAATGGATTTGATCCCTACATGGAAAGGATTAAGTGGAGGTGTTAATTTGTCGGTTGTTAGTCCAATTTTGTCTCATAATAATATAATTATTATTTAATAGCTCTGTTTCTATCTTTTTAGTTTGTTAAGTTTTTTAAGATTAACCCATATTCTACTATTCCTTACCGATTTTTTTATTTAAATAGTGCTTGAAAAAGGTTGGAGTATGAGACAATGGTATGTTTCTGATGTTATTTATTTTCTAGCAGCTAGTCCATTTATGTAGGTTATTCGGTACATGTACCTACAATTCACGCGAGCGATTATAAAGCCCCCATACAGATTGCCACTTTTATGACACAACGTTGCTGTTCAAATTAGACGGGCAGTGGTCATTTAGCTGTAGTGCACAACACCTGCATCCGGGCTAAAGACATGTCATACATGTATGAATATCCCAGCACACATAATATGGCTGTGAAATTTCACTTCAGTTAAACGCAGATACGGATGCTGGGAATAGGGGTAGAAAATTGAAATATACATGTATAGAAGAGTGGTGTAAGAATGTTAGGAAATTACAGATTTAAATTAATTTGTCTTAACATGGTACATTTTTACACACGTGTTCAATGTTTAAGCAGGCTATCATATTGGCGTCACTTACTTATCATTTGCCTACACATTTTACCATTTACCTGGAAATAGTTGTATTGTCTCATTTGAAAGGTGTGAAAACATTACCGCCTATATGCGCTGGAAGTGGGCCGATTGGGGCAAAACGAATTGGACTAAACCGAGTTGGTACAGTATAAATAGGCTGATTGAACCTTTACTTTAACAACATGCCGCATTTGCCATGGTATTTCGTGTAACGTGACGTAAACGGAAACAGTACAGTATGTTGTATCGAAGCGTACACCGTATCGCATCGAACATGTAGATTTTCTATCGTAATGCATATCGTGTATGGTATCGAATCGTACTGTGTATTGTATCGTGTAAAAACCGCACATGGTATCCTACATCGAACGTAATCGCACCGTACGTACATCGTATCGTGTGACAACTGTTACGGTTCCAGAACTGTATATCGCTTTGGAATGATTCTTTATGTTTTACCAAATACTGTATGACTAATAATCTTGTTGTGCAAATTTTTTACACACCAACAGTAAACTGTGTTTTCCTGACATGAGGTAAATTCTAGATTTGTGCTTTTCCAGCCTAGGAATCATCTTAAGAGTTAATTATCTTTTTCTCTCTGCATTTCACAAAAAAGTTGAGTTCCAAGCTGAGACTGCTGACCACCTAATGGACTACAATGTATGAGGAAGTACAAAATATCCAGGTACATATAAAGGACTTTGTTTGGGAACTCAACAACGCCCACCCAGGTAATATAAAACAGTTCATTGCTTCGGATATCTTACCCTGTAAATTTGACACTGACACTCTTATAGACAGATGTGTGTAAGGGATTTTGTCATATTATAATACTTAACATTTTTAAATGTGCGAGACTGCTGCAAACACTGCCAGAAATGGCCGAATAAAGACCCACACTGTTTGTTTAAGATTGATAAATTTGTGATTAGGATTAAAGTGAAAATAACCTTTTGGGACTGAAATAGCAATAAGATAAATAGGTTTATTTTTTATCTTTTTCTTTTTGGAATTGTAATAGGTAGAATACATTCCTTCTTGCAATCTGTGGCAGTGTTTCTTTGTTTATACAAATTTTATTAAACTTACTGTAAGTGCCTTCACAGTTGTAATTGACATTCTTCAGAAACAGTACAGTTTAATTGTTTATTTGAGACCAGCCTCACAGCAAATAGGAGTAACCAACATTTATAAATATTGGCTATTTTAGTAAGTAAGATGGATTAAAACATTTATTTTTTTATGTTTTATGTTCAGTTGCACTCAAATATGACTAGAGACCCAACTCAGCAAGCAGAGCATGCAGGTTTCACTTCACCCACAAATCATGAATAAAGGATAAGTATTTATGACATTAAAAAAATGTTAAGTGTGTTGATGCAAGCAGATTGCTGGCTTACAAATTCTTCTTTATGGAAAAAAATCCTATTGATTAAAATAAAAACCACTTGGAAATTAAATTCAGCAGCAATTTTTTCACAATATTAGAAAGCTTCTTACTCTGCCGAGTCAATCAATGGTTTTTGATTATGAGATTTCTTAATGGACACTTGCCTGTACAAAGAAGACTGTGTATTATTCATTACATATAAAGTCAATTATTTGTATGCCATTTAATACTAGTGTGTGGCTGTAGAAATGTAAATATAATCTACCTTATTGAACATCTGATCATCTTACTAGTTAAAAGACATCTATATTAACTACCCAGCCTATCCAGCAAACATACTCATTGCCCAGACGTCAACATCAGACATTGTACTCTGCCAGGATTACAGTCGAAAATGAAAGTGTTTTTTAAGGCATATTTTTAATATTGCGACAGCAGATTTCCAGAGAAATAATAAGCATAACCCAGCCAAATTCATTCTCCAGGTAGCAACCCTTTGATTTAATTAGCAAATAAAAAGTTCAAAGTAAACACCAGGAAGTATTTATTTTCTTTATTTGTAATTCACACTTTCAGAATGTAAACATATAAAAACATTTAATCCCGTTTGAAAGGAAGCATAATCCAAATATGCCCCCTACTTTATAACGTTATCAATTTGTAGTTATTTTTGTGACTAAATTCTCTGAGTAAACATGTTTTTATATCAAGTCTTTTCATTTCATTGTAATACAGGATTTTTTGTCCAATCTGTTATAACAGTTATCTGAGAGAGAATCACTAACTGTTATATCTTGATAGCCACAACATTGTCAAAAAATAGATCCACCATTCATTTCACTTAAATCTGGTCTGTCTGTGACCTTTTGGACGTTGTTGAAATCTGCAACCAAAACCTGACTAAAAACAAATTAATACCATCAGCTGTATGTAATTGAAATCTATTTCTGCGTTATAAAATCATGTGTAACCATAGCAACCACAGACCATTGACTCTACTGTAGCCTGAACTTTAACTCAGTTAAACTCCCTTGGACTATTGGGATATCTGTCAATGCATTTGTTACTTCTAGAGGTAGAAATTAACTATCCACAGAAGTTTGTATCTACATTTTTACTGAAAGGAACTGTTTTCTGCTCTAATAGATTTTACTCTGTACACATTTTGTTCTGTACAAATGAGCTTCCTTTTGATTACATTGGAGATTCTGTTTCTAGACCTAAACCCAATAACAACATTTTGGGGGTGCCCATGAAAAAAAAATCCAGGGTGGTGGTGCCAGTAACCGTTCCTAGCTGCCAGACTTTTTACTTAAAGGTTACATGGTAAAGTATATATCTGCCACAGAATACTTTCCCATGGACAGTAGATTGTTGGCAAGTTTCTGATTCATGTTATTGTTTGCTTCATCTCCTGATTTACTTTCCTTTATTACCATATTGTAAATTATAATACTTTCGTGTAGTTTCTCGATGCAGTATCGTGATGTAAACATTCATGATACATCGACGATGGCTATATCCGGCCGCCTTAGCATTGCAGTAACAGCCGAAAGTGTGTTAGCATTGAGTCGCAAGGATCATTTGGTATCGAGAAGTTGGTTGGCATACTAGAAATACTTAGAAAAAACTAAAAGAAATTGGTAACTGGCATGATCTTTTATACAGTCGGGGGCTTTTAGGTCTGGAATTTCAGGAGGTTGATCATAACATCCTAATCTCATTACTATCCACTATGTTGGGTGTTCCTTTAAACTTGGACACAGAATCTAAAGTATATACAGTGGTTCTCAACATGGAGCACAGCCTCTGTGTCCTACTATGTGCGAGGGAACGTAACACATACACCAGTCATCTGGAGGAAAAGATAAACTTTTATGTTGGACAATAAGTATAAAGTTTCTCCAACATGCTACTGTATGAACACATTGACCAAACCTTCTACTCAAGTTCTGTCCTCCATAAACTGTTCAAGCATTGGTAGTTTGATTAGATGCTTGAGCTTTGCAATGACATGCATAACCTTTCTGCTTTTAAAAAACCTCCAAAACATTAAGAACAAGACAAAATTGTTCTCTGATTGAGCGCAAGTTGCCCTGAAAGAGGGCATCTACTGCCTCCCTTGGTGGCACCCAGGCCCTGCTGCTGAATCTGGGAACTTATGTCTTGGTAATTCACAAACTGATTATGAATTATAATTGCAACTGAAAGTTTTCAAAACAAAACCCTGATAAATTCCTAAACCAACTAGCTACAGAGACATGATTGTTTCCACTTGATATCAGTTGTAACACTTAAGTCAACAGGCTTAACAATATAACAGTAGCTTTTGATATCCTCATTTCTAAAATGAGGAACATTGCAATGATCGTTTAACTGTCCTAAGATCAGCAATAAGCCTCAGTTAGTTATTTTTCTTACATACATACAGAATAGGATTAACACAAACTGGTTTTACAACACACCACTTTGCCTGTACAGTCAGCATTGAGAAGCCATATCTTGCTATGAAGGAAAAAGGTTTCTGCTAAAATGTACTAAAATATCTGTTAAATAACTCTAATGCAATATTTTCACTATCCAATAAAATATTGAAATTTCAATGCTGTTTTTAACCCTGTTCAAAACAGGATGGAGGACATTGATCCTTTGTGATGGATTGATTTGAATGGGCAAATATTCATTACCACTAACAAATTAATATCAATACGTCTGTAATGGAAGGGTGGCAGACTATGTATCATCATTGCCTGTCCAGCTGTGGTTGTCTTCTCTTGACTGAAAACAGTTTCTAAGAGGTCTGCTTGACATTGTGTGGAAAACGTCACGGTCCAGTTGATAATTTAGGTACAAGGATATTTTCAATGTAGCCGACTCCAATTTCTGCTTACAAGCAAGGCAGAATACTCTTCTTGCAAGTATTTCATCGGTAAATATGGCACTAAGAATACCTACCTACAGTGTCCTGTGTAATCAATGAACTGGGCTCAATTAAATGTAACACGAGTCTAACAGTGTCAACCACACTGCGATAAAACATTACACAGACGCTGATATGACATTCTAATCTCCTGGCCGAGTCATTCTCTTTTAAAAATGCCACAATTTCCAATCTGCTGACACTGTCTCTTAATGCCTGAAAGTCAATTTGCAAATCCTGCATGTTGCTAGCTGTGCCCAGAAAGTCCAAAGGCCAATAACTGGAGGCCTTAAGGCTGACGATGGTAGGAGAAAAATCTTTACAACTGCAGCAATGCATGAAACCCATGTCCTAGAATGGTGCTTGCTATGGTACACAGACATATACACTGAATTAATTAATTAATTCATTAATTGTACTTTTTCTCAAAAGTCTCTGATTTTAAATTGTTTGTTTTCATTTATGTCAATTTTACACTTCCTGAATGAATGAATAAACAAGTAGAGAACAATCTTAGGATGTACAAGAAGGCTTTGGTGGTTTTGTAAATATTTTATGTTTTGTTTCTGTTGCAGGTCTCCGTTGCTAGATAAGTAACATAAGCTAGAGGCCTGATTCACCAGGAAGATGACCTGGAGCAGGCCTGTTTTGGCAGGAAGATGACCTGGAGCAGGCATGTTTTGGCAGGAAGATGACCGGGACCATGCCTGTTTTGGCAGGAAGATGACCGGGAGCTAGAAAACAAGGCCACACAACAGATGGGTCATATACTTACAGCAGAAGTTTTCTTGGAGAAGTTGTTTTCTGTCTCATTAACATTTAATATTCATTTATTTTGATATAAGTGTAATACTTTAAATAAAATGATAAATTAAATCTGTACCTGTCTGTCTAATGTATGCAGACACGAGTAATTGAATAATAAAAAGTAATTACTAATGGTTTGAACTAAGAGCAATATTTTTTATACCTTTTAATTAATGGAAGAATGCAATGTGATATTAAAGATGTTTTTTCAGATTACTTTTAATTTTATTGTAAATTAAAATAACATTTCATTATTTCAGAAAATATCTTCTAATAAAAATAACCTATAGGTTATATCATATAAGATATCAAAAACATCCATTTATAATTGGTAACAATGAGTATTACAGACACAACACCAATGTTTGTTAGAAAGGTGTTGTAGATATACAGAGTAGTTTTCTTGCTTGTTTTGAACTGATTTTTTTTTAGAGTCAGCACATCCATTGGCATTTTTGCATAATTTAAAGTCAACTTATGTACGTTCAAATACATATGCATTCAGTGTTGGAACCTATGTATTTTAGACTTCGACATTTACTCACACATTATTAGAGTTAACTTATGGAAGGTGACTGAATGTAGATGTTGCAACGCTAAGACTGTTTTGTTGTTGTTGTTGATAGCCCATGTTGTTTTCTAATTTGAGATCTGCACAAAACTGCAAGTTGAATCTCAGGCATTGTAAATAATAATTGACTTGCGCATGTCAGCGGACAATCATGTTTAATATATGCCAAGCAGGAAAAATAAGGCCAAGATAATATGTTACAAAACTGGTTAAAAATGATAGAAAAATCAGAATGTGCAGGCTTTAATTGGCAACATGCTTTTAATGCTGAAATAGCATTTATATGTTAATACCTTTTTAACAGCAACACTGAAAATATTTGTAGCTTAATTGTCGAGTTTTTAAATTGGAAAAAAAACACTTACTATGATGGCTGCTTTTGGCCCCCATGAATGTGTCTATGTGTAACTATTTGGAGATTTTATTCAGTGTTAGCAATTAACTTGTTCTGCAAAACTTACAAAATTACTGCAAATTACAGTCTGCATTGTCAAGAGAAATTATTATTGATCAGGCATAAAATGAGCAAATATTTTGAGATTAGTGGTTATATGTAAAACAATCAGATGACTGTCTTCCATTTCATCTAATGTCATCAACCTTCCTGGGACTATTAAAGCCATTGATGTTATAGGATGATCAGCTAATTAAAAAAGCCAATCAAAATACTAAGTGGTCAAGTAAAGAGGTGCCAGTTAACAGCAAGTAAAATAACGTTTTGGGAATGGGCTGAGTTATGTAGAAAATGATATGTTGTACAGTGACATTTTAAGCCAGAAACACTCATAAAATATGCAAACATAAATATGCACCAGATTTTGACTATAATTATTAACTTTTTTTCTGTCTTCTGAGTACTCCATTTATGATTTCACTACTCAAGTATCAGCATGTTAGTGAGTAATAAGTTGTCATCCCTGTTTTCCTTTTTTAGAACCTTTACAGCAGAGTCTGTTTTTAACCTTATCTTCAGTTGAGACCAAAAATACTACTCTATCGGGTAGATGAGATCATTTAATCTCAGATTCGGTAAAGATTATCTGGAAGGTTTGCATTTAAAATGGAAATTTCAGGATTAATGGTGTGAACTGTAAGAACCCTTACTGTTGAAAATTTGACACAATCACACCATTTCAGCCTCGTGAATTCCTGTAATACTTCCTTTTTTATGAAAATTTAGATAAACCATCTACTTGCACTTTGACAGGAATAATTTGAAATGCAAAACAGACGGAGAAAGTTGATATGTTGTTAAAGACATTAACAATCGAGAGTTACCCCATCCCTAACATGTATGTAGAATATTTACTATGAGATTTACCGACCATGAAGCCAACAAGCAAGCAGCAAGTGAACTCCTTGTTTACAAAATACACAATAATGGATGAGGAAGTAAACATAGTAAGTAAAATAAAATAGATGTACACAAGTTGTACCAATTTGAAATAATTAGCAGATATTGTGGGGTTTTTTTTACATGTGTACTTATTTAATAATTAAAAGATTTTTGTGGATAACTCTAATGGGAAGTAGTCATTTTGTGATGATTCCGTCCTTCAGATTCAGTCACCATTATTTGCAAACTCCAAACCCAGGAAATGTAATGGGATGATACTTAAAAATATAAAGTAAGCTTGCTTGCATAATTCTAAACACAAACTAGGTTGAATTTTGTATTATTTGCTTTAATTACTAATGATCTATTTTATATTGCCAAATATGAAATGTTTATACAGTTGCTTTCTGACCCTTATTGTATACAATGCTATGTTGTAAATTAGAACAGATGTGGGCAGACTGTAGGATAAAAGAGACATTTGTTACATCAGTTCAGTAAAAGGACAAGAGTTTACATAAGTTTATCCACAACTGCTTTGACAGTTCTAGCAAATTCATATGTACAATTTCTGAACAAATATTTTTTAAACAAACAACATGTGATTTGTCAAAGTGAATCACTATCAAAGACAAATGACAAATAAATTTTGCATTCAAGCCATTCCAGTGACATTATGGCCCCTTGGAGGTGTTCACTAGCCTGGATGTGTTAATGAGAGAGGGCTTTGATGTGATCAAGTTCAGGTCTATCTAAACATGCAGAGCAGAACTGAAAACAACTGGACGAGCAGAGGTACAAGACTAACAATTAACCTTTAACAGCTGACAGTAGTAATGACTATAGCATCCATAGTGAGAGGTAATATTCCAAGAGACATCTTTTAGAAAGATGTCAATGTTTCTTTCGTCTATAAAATTTACATGTTAAGTGCAATTGGATTTTGCTTTCAGAGAGGGGATGTATAAGTGTGCATTCAACATAATATTTTCAGGACATACATGCAATGAACACTCCTATATTTGTGTTAAAATCTGGTAGTTGAAGGAAGCAAAGCTGGGACAAAATGAGGAAGTCACACCCTTACACCATATTACAGCTGTCTTACACGTGTTCACATAGCGTTCATCTGTGCAAGTTGTGTAATGTCATTTTTTTAAGTTCCATGCATGTAGGTGTAGTTGCTTTTATCTTGTCTTTATGATGCCCTGGACTTATAAAACATACATTTCATATTCTTCAAAATATATAATCTCAGGGTAGTCAAATTTTAAATGACATTTAGAAGTTTTCTTTTGACCACACCATGCTCCATGATATATTCACCACTGGCAGTACAGAAATGACCTTTTCGGGGCACCCATGTTGTAATGGTAGAGTCGCCATTTACAACTCCTCTGACTGTTTATCCTCTCTTGCATTGCGCAGGGTGTTCTACCTGGACATGTGCCTGGGTTGCTATAATAATCATAAATGGTTGCTACAATGTATTTCAAAAGCAAAAACAAACAAACAAAAGACCTCTTTACTTAACTTAAAATATGTAATACACAGTAACTTACCTTTACATTGGTTGCAAGAGAATTGCAGTAGAGTTTAAAAAGTCAACAGCTAACATAATGGTTTTGTAATTTTATTGTTAGTAATATTTTCCTATTGGCAAGTGCTGTATGATTTTTTGTATAAACCACTGCTGGAACTTTTGGTTGACCTTATTTAAAGGTTTCCATAAACTGAACAGTTGTTTTGTTGTTCACTTTCTCATCCTCTTTTTTTTAAAGCATTATTTCAGTGCTTACTGAATAACTGTTTCAGAAGATCGGTATGTATTTGCCATGGGGTCTATTATAGGTATGTTTGAGAACGTTTTCTCTGTTTTGTTTTAGTAACTGAGAACTGAGAATCTGTAACCACAGTGACAACCTGAGGGCCTAGCTACATTGAGGATCTGTAACCATAGTGACAATCTGAGAGCCTAGCTACATTGATGATCTGTAACCATAGTGACAATCTGAGAGCCTAGCTACATTGAGGATCTGTAACCATAGTGACAATCTGAGAGCCTAGCTACATTGAGGATCTGTAACCAAAGTGACAATCTGAGAGCCTAGCTACATTGAGGATCTGTAACCAAAGTGACAATCTGAGAGCCTAGCTACATTGAGGATCTGTAACCATAGTGACAATCTGAGAGCCTAGCTACATTGAGGATCTGTAACCATAGTGACAATCTGAGGGCCTAGCTACATTGAGGATCTGTTACCACAGTGACAACCTGAGGGCCTAGCTACATTGAGGATCTGTAACCATAGTGACAATCTGAGGGCCTAGCTACATTGAGGATCTGTAACCATAGTGACAGTTTGAGGGCCTAGCTACATAGCTTCATAGATACATGATTCAAGAAACATCTCTGTGTATTTTAAAGATTTATATGTCTATAAATGACCTTTGAAATATCTTTTTTTAATTAGATTTGCTTTCTGAAGAATATTACTATGCACTACCATTTATAATCACTCTTTAAATTTAAATTTTAAATTAAAACAAAAAGCATCAAATGTGCAAACTTGATCCTTTGACAATCATTGTCCCTTGACTCAAAGAAATACACAAGAAAATCACAACTGTGGAACAGTGGAATGTTAAAGTAAACAAATCTTCTTTATGATAATATTTTATTTCCGGCATAACATCTGTAGTAAATTTATGGAAATTGAAGGCAACAGAAAAATTGGAAAATCATTCTCTCTAAGGAAGAACTAACATAATATTAGAGTACTAATCAATCTAAAAAAAAGAAACGAGCGACACAGGCCTTGTATTCAAACTCCCATTACCTTGATAGTTGTGTCAACCAAGTTTTCGACAAAAGGCCAGCACACTATGTTCACCGCTTTAGGTTAACTTATCATTAAGTAAAATGTTAAAATAAAAATAAATTGAAAGTGAAATGAAGATAAAAATCTGTGTGTATTTGAAGATAAGTCAGCTTACTGCCATTCTCGTTAAGTGGACCGGCTGCAATAGCTGAAGCTTGCAGATAGGGAGGTCGCTGGTGCATACCCCGGCCGGGTCAAACCAAAAATACTTTAAAGTTGGCAGTTGTGGCTTCCCTCCTAACGCTCTGGACTAAGGGGACAGCATTATGCCTGACTCTACGGTGTCAGTATAATGGACTGGCCGGGTTCAGCCCCTTGGCACCTCATTAGTGCCCCTGTGCTAAAATGATAGAAATGTCGCTGCACAGTATCAACAAAAATGCCAGCAAATCCCTGTGATGTGGAGAGACTTCTTGGTGTGTCAACTTAAGTCTCAGTGTTATTCTGCCAGACGGCTATTGCACCCTTCAATCTAAATTACAGAACTTTTACATCAGATTTATGACATTATGTCTAACAAAAATAGATAAATGATACAATGATGACTGATACAAGTATGTAGTACCTGACCAGGTGTCACAATCAGTAGAGTGTCGGCTCCAACTATGTACGGGAGGTCCCAGGTTCCAACAAGGGCCACAACATACCAACGTTGTAAAAATTATAAGTGGTTTAACTCCCCTGTTTATGCTCAAGCACAATATAAAGGTAGTTCCATGACTGGTTGGCCCAGTGTATGGATATTGTGACTGGGTGAAGTGTCATGTTAGGTGTTCACGGCATGCTATACACAATGAAGGCACCTCTATATCTATATAGTAGATGCTATAAAGACATTTAAGACCAAGCCAGGGCCAAGAAGATAGTCAGGACGTTAGAAAAAGAGTGATAATAAAGTAAGTGTGCATTAATAAGAAAATATTATTAGAATATAATCCTCATTTAACCCCTTTCTTGCCAGTTAAGTAAAATATTGTTTTGCTTGGACCAAAATAATGGTTCATCATTTGCGTAGAGTAGATTTTCATGATGCTTAAAAACATCTTAATGCTTAGCTTTTCATGTGAACCTTTACTCCCCACCTCTGTTCTATGAGCAGAGAGACTGAGACGGAAAATGTCTACATGTTGAATGTAAAAATCAGTAAATACTAGCAAGAAGTACAAACTTAGTCAACATCCCCAGCTGTATTAGCTTGGGCTATAACTGTGAATAAATGCCTTTATAATTCTCTTTCAGTCATATACAAGGTTCATATCCTAAAGGGGGAGTTGGGCTGCATTTTAAGACCAGCTGTGATGTCCTGAAGTATCATATAGAAACTGTGCTGGAGGACTTGTCAGCCACAGTGTTTGGATTGTCTGAGTGTGCGCCATTCACCATAGATACCGTCCTGCATCTCACCCAGAGGGCAATGGAGCAGGCTTCAGGTATATGGCCAGATAGGTTTTATTCTAAACAATATAAATATTTGTATTTAAATGCATTTTCTTATTAGTACTGTTACACCTTGAACACAATTGAAATGCATGACAGTTATATTATGTAAATATATTTTGGTGTTCCTTTGTGAATAATTTATTTGATTTAAAATATTGAAGGCTACTTTGTGTGCATCTATTTGTCAAGTTCTTTAATTTAGTTTGCAACTAAAATTGGGAATTTTTTATTATATTTGCATGTTTCCATGTCTCCTTTGTCTTGGCCACCTGTCTGTTGCATATAGATAAATTCATGCTCTTTCATTTTAACTGTGTTGTCAATAAGTGCTTAGGCGTCACAGACGTTGATTGCCATCAATGTTAGAAAGATGCTGTTTAGGGTTTGGAAGGTCAGTCAATGTTGATTACCAATTAACATGATCAGCCTGTGAAAAGTGATACTAGAATCAATGGCAACTAATATACAGACCGCCTATGTATGAGTCAGTGCACCCAGACTAGGGGTACAGAAGACGTTTTGATGGTTGTGTCCATGGAAACAGAATTTATGATGGTAAGGCTGTATTACATTTACTTAATTTTTTATATTTTACTGTTCATTCATGCATGAGCTTTTGTGGCTGAAGCTTTGTTCATGACACATACAATTGTGAAGTGATACAATGTTTTTATGCCAATTAATCAAGATACCAAAAAAAGTTGATCTCAACAACCAGAGCTTCTTAGTTGAGTTCAGTTGTTTTAATACTAATTACTAAAATATTTAATAGCAAGAATGTAAGTGTCATATTGAAGAAAATTAAATCTAACTTTTTAATTTATATGAAGCTATTCATGTTATATTAGTTTTGGTCATATAAAAAGGTTGAATGGTAAACTTTCAGGTATCCATACAAAATAAGACCAGATAGATAATATACCTTTAAACCAGACAATAATGAATTTTCATTATCAAATGTCTTACCATATTTAAATCCATGCCTTTCCTATATAAAAATATTGGATCACTGATAGTATTACATCTACTGTAGCTAAGTCATCTATTTATAAGTATATTTCTAACATAAATCATTTCACATTAAAATAGTTACAAGTTTAATACTGAATCTGGTTTCTCATTTATAATTAAACTATGGATAAAGTGAGAAAGGATTATTTGAAAATTGTGTATCAACATGAAGATCGATTCTTTGTAAAAAATAAAACTTGTTATAGACTTGTGATAGCTTGCTAATATCATGGACAAAACATGTGTTATTGTTTTTAGATAAAAAAAAACTAGTTTAAAAGATTGTATACCACTGGATTAACAGTCTCTTGTGCTTGGAAAGTTTGTGATCTTGTTTATTATTTATTCAGTGTTGTCTGCCATGCATCTGGTGAGACAAGGCCGGCTCCACCAGCTTCAGCACCATCATCGGCAACCTTACCAACAGCACCACCAAGCTCAGCACCAGCATTGGTACCCTTGCAAGCAACACCACCAACCTCTGCAACGCCACCAAGCTCAGCACCAACCTTGGTACCCTTGCCAGCAACACCACCAAGCTCAGCACCAACCTTGGTACCCTTCCCAGCAACACCACTAACCTCAGCAACATCGTTGGCACCCTTGCAAGCAACACCACCAACCACTGCAACACCACCAACCTCAGTACCAGCATTGGTACCATTGATAGCAACTCCACCAGGACCTTCAGTTGTGGCTTTAATTAAAGCTAATGATCTGTTGAGTAAGACACATCATGATTATTAACCAAGAAGGGCAGATCCAAGCATTCCTTTCCAATTTCACAAAGTGGAAAACAAATGACAGTATACAGTGGTTTAACGTACTTAAAAATATAAAGGCCATTTGTAAATTCTGTGTGGCCTTCCCCAATGACAACTGTGCGACACTAATGAATTAGAATTTCAGAAAATAGAAAAAATCAAAGGAAAAAATTCAATGCACATGTCCATGGCATTATACGACACATGACATCTAAGAAAAGTCACGTAAATGAACCTGAAGCCCATGTAAGCTATTTTGAATATTCATGGTCTTAAAAGCATCTCTTGGTGATATAAAATATCAAAACTAACAAACTATAAATACAATTTAGATATTTGTATTGAAACCATCCATTGTGCTGACAAAATATGCATTACATGAGTAATTAAAACAAAACATATCTTTAACTTTACTAGAACATAATTGCTAGAAAAAATGCTTGTTGATAAAATTGTATGTTTGTCACAAAGAACACAAAAAATTCAAGCATTTCAATTTATATTGTATGTGATTTGTCTGTCTTGAATTAAACTACATGCACATTATTTTGTAAAAATCATAATCTGTTGTGTAAACTATGCATTAATCCAGTATTTATAATATTTCCAAATTTTCAGTGTGTTGTATTGTAAATCATTTCATCCAAACAATAGGCATACCTGGAAACAGAAATAAATCGCATGGAAAGTAAGAAGTGAACCAAACTCGAGTCTCTGTTTTCATCTTGACAGGTTCTCTAGCATGATGCCTTTGAAGTGTTTGTGGATTTTTTTCCTGCAAACATTGATGCCCTAAATAAAAGAGAAGAAACCAGCAGTAGGGAAAGACACCATGAGCATCCTGCATGCCATCACAACATTCCAGTTAGTCATCCCCTTGCTAGTTGTCATGTGTTGTTTGGTGTGCATGGAAACTCTGACCATTGTCTTGCTAGGTTATATACACTGTTTTCTTTTATTAAAACATTGACTCTTACCTCATTTTTGTCACAAATTAAGTTAAAATTAGGGATGTCGGAATATGTTAGTTGAATAATTCAATTCTCTGATCCTGTTTTGATATGAATGTTTATACTTTCGGAACTAGTGGTAGATGTAAAACTGTGACATATTGTGAAAGAATGAGTGCAAATGGTTGTAGCAATATTATCCGAGTGTTCCAAGTCATGAACATTTTAATTCTCGGTATTAATTATTCCAGGATTACTTTCAAAAATTTTAAAGAAAACTGGGAAAGATGAGTATAGCTTATTCAACCGTGTGTTAGTAAATGTTTACTTTTATAATGCAAACATAGAATTAGTGAAAACAAATGTTAAACAGTTTAGTTAAGGCTGAACAATAATTGCTTTAGCAAGAAAAAGTATGGCCTTCATTATATTTGTTATGTATTTTCAGGATGGTCAAACCAGATTGGTTACAATTTTTACTTTGTTAACCAAAAGTTTGAATGCTTAAAATAATTTTAAACGTTCCACTGTTCAGTATTTCTCCAAACATTTGCTTGCACCCATAGTTGAAAGGGTATTACTGACGAAGTATCCACAAAACTAACATTATTTGTAAAAACATTTATTATGAAACTAATTGAACCATTGGTTTGTAGATTACAGATGTTTTAAATTTATTTAAAAACTAAACAGATGCCTCTCTGGTATACAATTGTTGAGAGGAAATCTGCATGTAAAATCCCTACAACGTAAGAAAACTAATAATTCACAGACTTGATAATTGAATGTTGGTCTTTGCAGGTCAAGTTGTGAATACAGTTGGAGCCATGAAGGAAGTTTTTCAGGTCAAGTTGTGAATACAGTTGGAGCCATGAAGGAAGTTTTGCAGGTCTAGTTGTGGATACAGTTAGAGCCATGAAGGAAGTTTTGCAGGTCTAGTTGTGGATACAGTTGGAGCCATGAAGGATGTTTTGCAGGTAAAGTTGTGAATACAGTTGGAGCCGTGAAGGAAGTTTTGCAGGTCAAGTTGTGAATACAGTTGGAGCCGTGAAGGATGTTTTGCAGGTCAAGTTGTGAATACAGTTGGAGCCGTGAAGGAAGTTTTGCAGGTCAAGTTGTGAATACAGTTGGAGCCATGAAGGATGTTTTGCAGGTCAAGTTGTGAATACAGTTGGAGCCAGAAAGAAGTTTTGCAGGTCAAGTTGTGGAGATAGTTGGAGCCGTGAAGGAAGTTTTGCAGGTCAAGTTGTGGAGATAGTTGGAGCCATGAAGGAAGTTTTGCAGGTCAAGTTGTGAATACAGTTGGAGCCATGAAGGAAGTTTTGCAGGTCAAGTTGTGAATACAGTTGGAGCTATGAAGGAAGTTTTGCAGGTCAAGTTGTGAATACAGTTGGAGCCGTTAAGGATGTTTTGCAGGTCAAGTTGTGAATACAGTTGGAGCCGTGAAGGAAGTTTTGCAGGTCAAGTTGTGAATACAGTTGGAGCCGTGAAGGAAGTTTTGCAGGTCAAGTTGTGAATACAGTTGGAGCTATGAAGGAAGTTTTGCAGGTCAAGTTGTGAATACAGTTGGAGCCATGAAGGAAGTTTTGCAGGTCAAGTTGTGAATACAGTTGGAGCCGTTAAGGATGTTTTGCAGGTCAAGTTGTGAATACAGTTGGAGCCGTGAAGGAAGTTTTGCAGGTCAAGTTGTGAATACAGTTGGAGCCGTGAAGGAAGTTTTGCAGGTCAAGTTGTGAATACAGTTGGAGCCGTTAAGGATGTTTTGCAGGTCAAGTTGTGAATACAGTTGGAGCCGTGAAGGAAGTTTTGCAGGTCAAGTTGTGAATACAGTTGGAGCCGTGAAGGATGTTTTGCAGGTCAAGTTGTGAATACAGTTGGAGCCGTGAAGGAAGTTTTGCAGGTCAAGTTGTGAATACAGTTGGAGCCGTGAAGGAAGTTTTGCAGGTCAAGTTGTGGATACAGTTGGAGCCATGAAGGATGTTTTGCAGGTAAAGTTGTGAATACAGTTGGAGCCGTGAAGGAAGTTTTGCAGGCCAAGTTGTGAATACAGTTGGAGCCGTGAAGGAAGTTTTGCAGGTCAAGTTGTGAATACAGTTGGAGCCGGAAAGAAGTTTTGCAGGTCAAGTTGTGGAGATAGTTGGAGCCGTGAAGGAAGTTTTGCAGGTCAAGTTGTGAATACAGTTGGAGCCTTGAAGGATGTTTTGCAGGTCAAGTTGTGAATACAGTTGGAGCCTTGAAGGATGTTTTGCAGGTCAAGTTGTGAATACAGTTGGAGCCATGAAGGAAGTTTTGCAGGTCAAGTTGTGAATACAGTTGGAGCCGTGAAGGAAGTTTTGCAGGTCAAGTTGTGAATACAGTTGGAGCCTTAAAGGATGTTTTGCAGGTCAAGTTGTGAATACAGTTGGAGCCTTGAAGGATGTTTTGCAGGTCAAGTTGTGAATACAGTTGGAGCCATGAAGGAAGTTTTGCAGGTCAAGTTGTGAATACAGTTGGAGCCGTGAAGGAAGTTTTGCAGGTCAAGTTGTGAATACAGTTGGAGTCTTGAAGGATGTTTTGCATGTCAAGTTGTGATAACAGTTGGAGCCGTGAAGGAAGTTTTGCAGGTCAAGTTGTGAATACAGTTGGAGCCGTGAAGGATGTTTTGCAAGTCAAGTTGTGAATACAGTTGGAGCCGTGAAGGAAGTTTTGCAGGTCAAGTTGTGAATACAGTTGGAGCCGTGAAGGAAGTTTTGCAGGTCAAGTTGTGAATACAGTTGGAGCCGTGAAGGAAGTTTTGCAGGTCAAGTTGTGGATACAGTTGGAGCCGTGAAGGATGTTTTGCAGGTAAAGTTGTGAATACAGTTGGAGCCGTGAAGGAAGTTTTGCAGGTCAAGTTGTGAATACAGTTGGAGCCGTGAAGGAAGTTTTGCAGGTCAAGTTGTGAATACAGTTGGAGCCGTGAAGGAAGTTTTGCAGGTCAAGTTGTGAATACAGTTGGAGCCGTGAAGGAAGTTTTGCAGGTCAAGTTGTGAATACAGTTGGAGCCGTGAAGGAAGTTTTGCAGGTCAAGTTGTGAATACAGTTGGAGCCGTGAAGGAAGTTTTGCAGGTCAAGTTGTGAATACAGTTGGAGCCGTGAAGGAAGTTTTGCAGGTCAAGTTGTGAATACAGTTGGAGCCGTGAAGGAAGTTTTGCAGGTCAAGTTGTGAATACAGTTGGAGCCGTGAAGGAAGTTTTGCAGGTCAAGTTGTGAATACAGTTGGAGCCGTGAAGGAAGTTTTGCAGGTCAAGTTGTGAATACAGTTGGAGCCGTGAAGGATGTTTTGCAGGTCAAGTTGTGAATACAGTTGGAGCCGTGAAGGATGTTTTGCAGGTCAAGTTGTGAATACAGTTAGAGCCATGAAGGAAGTTTTGCAGGTCAGGTTGTGAATACAGTTGGAGCCGTGAAGGAAGCTGTCTGGAAGGTTTTTGAAGATTGATCTTATTTACAGACAGGTTTATTCTGAGGCTGGTTCTAGCAGCCACAGACAGGTGTATTCTGAGGCTGGTTCTAGCAGCCACAGAGAGCTGTATTCTGAGGCTATGGATCTAACAGCCACAGTGGGTATCGAACCAACATTGGATCGTTGTCCAACTGCCAGGAACAACACTTCAGCAGACACTCCTAAGCAATATCATAAATGGACAGTAACAATCTCCAAGAAAGGATAGCAATTGCTCTACAGATAATTCACCCAGTAGACCCTGGGATAGTCCATGCACCTTGCCCTTGTGTCTTACGTCTGTGGAGGAAGTAGTGAAAGATCTTGCCAGTGCAAACAAGAGAAACATGCGACTGCGCGATAAATTAAACAGAGACTCAAGACAAGGATGATGTTGCTATGCTGATGTTTTGGTAAATGTGGAATGTGCCAAGGTTAAGCATAGCTTCTTATAAGATGTCTATTTGTCATTCATTGTATTTGTGTTTATATTTGCCTTATTAGCTATTTGAAGAAACGTGTGTAACCTATTGATTGATGCTTTTTGAAGGTTCAAATATAAGTGGCAAGTGATGTGGATATGGAAACCATTTTAAATTTTATTATTTATAATTCTATACATTGTATCTCCTCTCAGTGTTTTATATTTGATAATACAGTACATATAATTGTACGCATCATGAACTCTGAGTTTGTTCATACGTACTGAGTTGTGAAATTTTAACGACTTCCTTTAACATCATCTGAACATTTGATATAATATAATACTCTCTTAATTCCTTTTGGAATGAAATTGGTGTCATGGGCACATACACATAATTACACAGATAAAAAGTTTGAATTTGAATATGGAGAGGTAAAATAATAACTTACTATACTGTATAATAGATTTGGTCTTGAAGGTAAATAATGTTGGATGTTGCTATATTATGTGATGAGCACAATTTTATTGAAAGTTTTACAAAGCAAGTACACTTATTATTTCCAGTAAATGTACGTTTACTCACTCTGCTCTGATACAATGCTTCTGTAAGTGACAAGCTTGAGTAAGTTAAGTGTTTAAAGTTAAAGTTTATTCTTTATTTTTTATCACAAGAAAATGTATCTTATCAGTAAATTGGAATTAATTTGTCCTTTCAGTTAACAATATAAGCAGTTTATATGGTGAAGTGCTAAGGTTCATATTGTCAAGGAGCAGGTGATTTCTAACCAGTTTTTCTTTTATCCTGGTTATTAGATTGGGTTAAGCCATTGCGCTTCACGTGTCAACATTTCATTAATTTTTTTTGTCAATGTTGTCTTTTCTCAGTAACCATTAAAGGTAGATCTTTAAAACTGAACATAGGTGTCTGCCATCACAGTAGCAATTATCAGGACAATTTTCATAACCCCTTACTCTATTTTTCCAAAATTATGCCCCCTTTTTACTTAAAATTTTCATTAGGTTTTTTGTGAAAGTTGTCTTTTTCTCAGTAACAATACTAGGTAGAGCTTTGATACTTAACAAAGTTGTCTGACATTATAGTAGCAATTATCAAAACAAGTTTCATAACTCTTGACTGTATTTTGTCATGTTTATACCCCTTTTTCACTTAACATTTTCATTTAGTTTTTGTTTTGGTTGTCTTTTTCTCAATAACCATTCATGAAAGAGCTTTGAAACTTAAATTTCTTCACACAAGTGTACATTTAACAAGATGGAGTGTCTCATCTAAGAACAATGGCCCTCACCTCAAAGGTCAAGGTCATTCTTAGGGTAAAAAATGCCAAAAAATGGCAAAATGTAGCTTCCAGAGTTATGTTCAGTACTTAAAAATGTACTTCAGCTTGGATGCATAAAAGAGTGTTCGGCTTAATGAAACAGAGTTTTGCATCCAAGAACCATGGCTCTACCTCAACTGTCAAGGTCACACTTAAGAGTTCAAGGTCAAAATTTGTGCAAATTTATAGTTACTGGAGCTTAACTTTGCAACTAACGAAAGTATTTCATCCACAGTACACAGAGTTGTTAATCTAAGCATGAAATGAAAATCTCGTTTCTTCACATGGCGGCATTTCTTGTTTTTTTCAAAATTCATATTTTACCATACATTTGGTAGAAAACATTTGTCAGTGTTTCTATTAAAGATCAAACTTACATTCATGCCTGATTAAAACATATTCCAGATTTTGCATTATCTGTATTTTTGTTGTTTAGTTATAAGATATTAACTATGTATGTTGCTGTTGTTTTTTTTTTTTTCAATGTTCTTATCATTATTCGCCCTTAGTCATAAACATATAAACATGTTTTAAGGAAAAAATAGTTATGGTTGATGTTTGCTGCCAAAAAAGCCGATTTACAGTTGCAAAGAGATTTCTCCCAAAATTATGACTTAAATGAAATTTGATTTTTTCCTCCAGACATTAACATTACTTTTTTATGTGTTCAATGTTTGAACGTGTTTGAGAATTTAATTAAATCAAGTCATATTAAAGTGAAAATAAAAGGGGAACACTTCTGTCCCTTGTAGTTGTTTTTTATTTTGGTGAAGAGTGGGCGGACTTCTTCCCAACACAGCTGCAGACTGCAACATACACATTCTGCCTTGGCCCAAAGTGAAAACTTTCTTGAGCTGGCCTTGTTTTTCTAACATATTTATGTATATTTTCCTTAAGTATTTCTACACTTTAAGTATTTTTACATTTTTCATTGCTGGTCTCTTTAGATATGCCTGCTAGCCTTTATAATGCTACATTTGTTTATAACCATTATATATTTGTAGTCTGCTAACAGTTTCATGCAGTGATTACAAGAGGAACTGATATTGTCTTAGCAACAAACAGTGTAGATCCTCATCAGACAGCACTATGTGCCTACGGTGGTTCAATTTGTGCTTAGCAGTCTAATACAGTGTTTGAATTTACGATGTAATCATATCAAGCAACGAAATCACCTGGGACAAAAAATCACCAAGGTTGTGTCCATGGGAACATATTTTGGCTCATATTACTAGTTAATTCCAATGAAAATTTAGAATATTTATCATAACTAAAGTATTCTACTGAATCAAACAAAATCACTAAGAGTAATGTTTCTAACTTGTAAGCAATAACAGCACCTGCCTAACAACATGTTATACAGAATATACAGAATTGCTGTCTGATTACTACAGATATTGGTATTGCTTAACTTAATACATGTTTCTGATTCATTTAGTTGTTTCTGTTTGTAATATTGCATAAAATTACCTTATATAAAATCAATCTAAAAAAGTACCCAAAATGTGACTTGGTTTATTTTGTGTTGGACGCAACTTTTTATTGGCTTTGGTTGCCTTGCTCTCATTGAAACTTTTAACAAACTCTACTTATAGTTAGAATCTTATTTTTTATCCTCAGGGTCTCAGGGTACATGGTATTGAGCTGCAGGAGGTGTTTGATTGTATCAACTTCTTCCAGGCCACATTTGATAAAGTGTGGTGCAAGTACACTCAGCTGAGGAGATGTTTGTGGAGTCGAACAAGCCTTAACTGAAGCTACAACACATCAAGATTCAGCTGGCAATTGACGGACTACTAATCTCCATGACTACCAATGTCTTTACATGGATGTCTATACGTATCTAGCCCTCTAGCAGACATCTGATCTCCATGACTACCGATGTCCTTACATGGATGTCCGTATGTATATAGCCCTGTAGCAGATGAATGATCTCCATGGCTACCGATGTCCTTACATAGATGCTGTGCATTTATAGCCCTCTAGCAGATGACTGATCTCCATGGCTACTGATGTCCTTACATGGATGTCCGTATGTATATAGCCCTGTAGCAGATGAATGATCTCCATGGCTACCGATGTCCTTACATGGATGTCCGTATGTATATAGCCCTGTAGCAGATGAATGATCTCCATGGCTACCGATGTCCTTACATGGATGTCCGTATGTATATAGCCCTGTAGCAGATGACTGATCTCCATGGCTACTGATGTCCTTACATGGATGTCCGTATGTATATAGCCCTGTAGCAGATGAATGATCTCCATGGCTACCGATGTCCTTACATAGATGCTGTGCATTTATAGCCCTCTAGCAGACGTCTGGTTTCGATGAAGACTGATGTCCGTACTTATATAGCCCTCTAGCAGACGACTGATCTTCATAGCAAGTACAACACATCGTCATTGTACATATAAATGTGACTTTGAAAATACAAATAACGAAACTATGAATAAATTAATGTGTTACACTGAGATGGCAAATACATCACCACGAGTTTAGTCACATTATATAATGTTTCAACAATTGTCATTTTATTCGAACTGAGGAGATCTCTGCTTCAGCAATGTATTATGGTATAAATAAGAGCTTATCCAAAAAATATTTTAATTTTCTTAACAGTGTGCAGTATGTTAAGAAAATAAACCTGATTTTGCATATTAAATTCAGCAACATTTTTTAAACAACCCAAATTGTTTGACATGAGTTTGTAAATTTGCGAAAACAGGGTTTAACATAAACTTACAGTCTCGTTGCAGTCTCAGTCTCACAATGCAGGTTAATATTGAAGAAACATAAACAAAATTGTTGTTTTAAGCCATATCATTTCTGGCTGGCATTTTGTTTTTTGCCTTATCCATTATAGTTTTAAATGGAATATAATTAAAATATAATAATAATTAAAATCTCATTTGTCAATAAATTTCAGTAGCTGTTTAGTGTGAAAACCCAAAAAATTAATGTCTTGGTTTTTATATTTTCTCTACTGATTATATAACTAAATAAAACAAACGTGACTTAGTGGCGCAGTGACCCGCACAAGGTTTACATTAAAATTTCAACATAACCTATAATAATGGCAGATTTGAATGTCATTATAAAATACTAGACATATTTTTCTGATAGACATCATTAAGTAAAACAAATCCACATATTTTAGGATAGCCTCTCATACTCTACTTTACAAATAAAAACGACTGACAAATTTGCCTATTAAATCATTTTGATGAATACATTTGTACTCTTTTAACAATTTGTTATGCCCACTTTATGTTTTCGTACAAAAATTCAAAATTAGGCTCTCATCATTGATGTAATTGACATTTCTGACAAAAACTGTAAACAGAACAGTTGTTCAGACCATATGTATATCACAACCATACCAAAAACAAGGGTATTGTTTCAATTTCTATGTATTTGTTTAAAAAAGAACAGTCAGGCACAAGTTGAATATAAGTTTAACACTGAATTTATTGTCATTGCAATCAAACAATAAGAAGGATATTAATTTTTATATAAAATTCCAGAGCTTATATTTGATAAAGGTTTGGTTTTATTATAAAATGTTTGTTTCATTAGATGTTAAAATAAAAGGATTATTGTTACTAAATGTGTTAATTAATGATGATTGAAATAAAGTCAATATCTATGTGCTTCGGCTGTTGTTACAGATTTGTTAAGTGTGTTTGAAATGCTTCATATTTTATACAGTTTGTTTGCATACATCAGACAGTAATTGAGCGGAAACTGTAAATGACTCATTAACTTCTCATTATCTACATTTTCTGTACAAGATCAGACATGAAACTGAATCATGACATATGTAAGACGATTTAAGTCAAATTTACTACGAGTTTTAAATACATGTAACATAGTTAGTAGAATAAGATCATATAAAAGCAAAATGTGCAAATGTTGCTAATGATCAAATATAACATTTGATTGTATATTGACTAATATTGTATTTGGGGCGAATGATTTACCTCTAACGATCATTATTATGGTTGAAGGAGTTCATTAGTATTTTCTTGCTTGACATTTTTGTATATTTGTATGCCTTCAATCCTCTTATCTGGGATGTGTCTCCGTTGTGCTGCTGAAACCACATAGTATTACATTATTGGTTAATGTTACCTTAGATTTGTTGCTTTAATGTATGGTTAGTGGGTGACATCTTTGTTGGCAAGTTTCACATTCAATCCTGTATATTTATCTGTTTACATTTAATTGTCTTAAGGATTTAAAGGATGAGAGCTGGACCTGCTTGTTTGACTACACGATCCAAAAGGCTTTGTCTTCTTGTTCCAATGTAGAGGTGTTAATTTATTCAAAAATGATTCTTAAAGAACCAGCACCATCCATGATTATAGCCTTGCAGGTTGTCTGGAAAAACAACAATAATTTTTTTTCACTTGCCATTTATTTTTAGACTATTAAAATCAAACTTGTAGTGATAGTGTCTGCATTTCTAATTATTTTTGAATAATTTTAGTAATAAATTTGTGCTGCATAACTTATTGATTATTTTTCTTTCCTTATGATTCTTGTATAAGTCATATTTAAGTGTGGACTGTTTTTTTTTCATTTACAATTTCTTTTTTTTAAATGCTGTAATCTGATGGAAAGAAGTACATGTAATATAAACAATGTGAAAGCTGGGGGACAGGACCTTTCTATTATTATTCTGTATGGAGTTATATGTATGTTTTATATATGTATATTTATGTCAATTGAACATTTGTTGTAAAATAAACTTGCTTAACATTTTGGTTCTGCTAGTTTTTTTTCTTTTTGCACCATTGAACAAGAAAAATATACATTTTCAAGACATCAGTACAAAGTTTTGTTACCCAGTGTTCATATTTCTAGATCTTACTTTATAATAAAACTAAATATATCGTTACATTATTATATCATCTGTTGACAGTTGTTGTGTCTGTCCTGTGTTGGCATGTCTGTCACTTGTTGATGTCTGTAGTGTCCACTGTGTGATAGCTGTCTAGTGAGAGAGCAGGTTCTTGAGCTGGTCTATTTTTAAATTCTAAGTGACCTCTTACCCTCTATACTTACCATATAAGGGACTGATTAGGGGCAGGGTAGGTCTCTCTCCTACGCTAACCAGCAAACCAGTTTATGGCATTCGGTTACTTAATTACTATACTTCAATAATTAGAGGTGGGAACTCCATTGAAGCCTGGTGAGTTTAACTTTATGTTAGGATTATCATTAATTAATGTAAAAAATATTTTGTTTATTATTTGATATATCTAATTGAAATTGTCTTGTGATTGATTTTTATGTGTATTACTGGAATGGATGAATTGAGTCTTGAAATTCGATAATAGTGAAGTCACTTTTGACTAAGAAATTATTTTCATGTTAATTCCAGGCTTTATTTCATATCATGAAATAAAATGGAATGTGCAATCTGGAGTTTGGCAGTCTATATAGAGTCCTGCATTTAGAGTCCTTGTTACAGTTGTTATGTGATTATTATTGAATGGAAATATGTTGTATATATATAATAAATATCATATATGTTGCAGACACTGATCATACGGGGGGCGCCGCATGGGTTTCATCGGAAGGTGAGGCACCTGAGGGAAAAAATACGTTTCCACAAATCTCTCCTGAGCTCTAGTCTTTTTCGCCATACAGTGCCTCTGAGGGACACAGACCTGTCCATTCACATAAACAAAAAGAATTAAGTCTCAAACTCTCTCTCTCTCTCTCTTCAAATAATATAATTATTTAAATAATAATCTTACTCTATAGGGAATGGGAGATATCCTTTGTAATTGTCAAACACGGGTACACATATCTCCCTTCCCTTCTTTTACTAATCTTTTGAGTTGTGTTGTCTCTCATATTTCTGCTTCTATGGTGCATGTGGACGATTAAAAAAAAAATTTTGACTGCCATTGGGACCTCTCAATTAAAATATAGGTCCCATCGTCCACATGTTAACCAGTCTTTTCTATCTATAAAATTGGTTAATAAAGGATTATAGAAGTTACATGGGACAGGCCTGTTAATATGTTCATTGTAAACTGTATATACAAATGTAAGTACTATTCATTATTTAAATTTTTGATTTTTTAAAAAAAGATCATATTTTTAAATTGGTCCTAAAAAGGTGTCTCTAGCATCGGTTTAATAATATAAGTTTTATCTTTTATTTTAACTGAATACATTTTTTTGGTTTATAAATTATTGTATGATGCTTTTTTACCACTATTACAAGTCCCAAAAGAGGCACTGTATAATAATTTATTGTAACTTTACAATGAGGCGAAATAATCTATAATCGATGTTAATTAGGTGGACTGGAAATGAAATGTAATAATTAAAAAAGAAAAGTGCAAACTGATATTTTATACAAAACAACTTTTACTACACATTCAACTCAGCACATAAATACAACACAGATAACAAAATCACCCATACACATTATATAATAGCCTATTGTCAATTCATTAGTCATTCATAATCATCTTTATATGGTTTAATTTTTAATTCTTTTAATCTACCAGACATTAGGCAACCCTCACGCCATTAACATAACACTGTGATATTTTATTTTAAACTCCCATACATTAATGCTCACCCTATAACAATAGTTAGGGCGAGGGTAAACAAAACCAAATATTGATTGATTGAGTCCTTGTTACAGTTGTTATGTGATTATTATTGAATGGAAATAAATCAGCAATTTATCCATTGTGTTTAGGTGTTAGAAAATATAGATGTTCATGTTTGTGTAATTGTATTGAAAATCTTGACAAGCAAATAAGAGATCATGTGTATACACCATTAAACTAAATAAAAATAGATGTATAAGAAATGTAAAACAGTATTGACATTTGAAGCCCCCCCCCCCCCCCCCACACACACACACAAATCCGCCCCTACAATGGTAAGACGTTGTTGCATGCATTTGATAAAGGAAAACTTACAGACATCTCCTTTAATTATCAGGATGAATAGTCCTGACTGCAACACAATAAAAAGTGCTTATTAATATAAATGATAATATATGATAATATATATAGAATAATAATAGATCTAACACAACTGTACATAAAAATCAAATAATAATTTTACAAGTACTGGTAATAATATTTGTACAGTTGATATAATAAGAAAGATTATAAGTAAATACCTAAACTCTTATGATACATAAAGTGCAGAAAACAAAACAGAAGAGGTGGTCCCAGGGAAGCAACTTTTACGTTAGGTTAATCAGTCATTCAGTGGTTATGTCCCTTGTAAGTGAGACATCTTCACGATTGTCCATGGCAACTCTCTCGCTGTGATCAGATATTTTGCTGCTGTTATGTTCCAGTTAAAAGTCATGTGGTCATATCAACACGATGGTTCTGTTAAATTGTTCAAATAAGATGGGTTAACAAAACTGATGATCTAGACATCGATTATTAACTAAACAATAAAATTGATAATTAGTAATATCCTAAAACATACTTGCTTCAAAAAGTGTGCGTTGACCAATCAATGCGGTTTTATGATAGGGTTAATCGTAAAGGAGTGCTTTCATGATTGTTGTTGTCGTTGTTTTACCCCGCAAAAAGGTGGATCAATTGATGATGCAAAGAACGCAAGTCGTGGGTTACATTGGAGATTATCTAATGTTTAGTCCGATAATTGTAACGCACAGAGGAACATTTTTATAGAAATGTGAATGAAATAAGGAAAAAAAAAAAAAAGAATCGTCGCAATAAAAAAATGGTAAACTTCAAAATTATTCCATTTAATATGCTAAAATATTTTTTGAAAACAGGTGGCATGAATCTTTTCTTGTATGAATATAACAAACAATCCTAATAAATGGCAATGAATAAAGAATCACGTACATTGTTATTTTGTCCGAGGTAAGCTATCCATAGAGATTCCAAAAATAAATCGATTCTGTTATCGAAATAGTTGCCATTAACAACAAAAACATTTATGACAGGAAAATACTTATTACTTGTGCGATAAAATTTAATTGTTGGCGAAAGGTATTTAGGAAAACGCACCTACGCGCATTTACAAAATACATCATAAGTCCCGAGTCCCGAGTTTTCTTTGACATAAATCAGAACCACTTTGACAATAATTTACACGTTCAACAGTATGTTTTACTGTATAAGAATGACGAAATAAGCATCTTTTTGGAAACATTGTGTAAGCTTTAGTTGTGTCATTTATGTGAGAGTATCAGTAACTGTACAAACAAAATCAAAAATTGGTTGAATTGAAACAATTTTTAAAAAACACACACGTAACATTAGAAGTCATTGTCAGGCGTGTAGCTGAGTGTACGCAGAATACGCTGCTGTGTACATATTGTAAACAAAGAAATGGAAACATAAAAAGATCAAATCTGTAATAAAAGTCTTACCTTAGTAAGTGTATGGGGAATGTTGCGATCAACTAGTACCTATATTTGCACCACGAAAATGGATATGAAACTGCTAAATAGATTTAGTTACTTTCTTCACCTACTGGTATGTGACAAGTTTTGTACTGTGAGAACGTATCGGATAATTCCGTCCTTTGGTAGATCACATCTTGGTAATATCTGGTGGAGAGATATGGACAGAATTTCCACTTTTTGTTCGTCGATTAATAATTTTCTTTTCATGTTTTGTTATATATACCGTGGTTACTGCATTTAACATTTATCTTTACTTTGCTGTTAGGAAGACGTACTAGTCGCTAAGTTGTAGGCCGTGTGGCTGCCAACTCCAAATGAAAGGAAGTCATTTGTAGCCCATATCATGGAAGTTTGGGGGTCTTACAGAAAGGGCCATACTATCAATGTATAGATATATATGGTATTTTAAAACATATTTAAACGTATGTGTTCATACTGAATGGGCAATATTACTTGAAAAGTGAGTGGAGTAACGTGAAAAATTACTAAATTGGATTTGCTATTGTTTTCTATTGTTTCAATCTGCAAAAAGCAAAACCGCTCTCATTGCAAGCTTTCATGTTTTTTCAAGCAGAATTGAAACTATCGGTTGTCAGCATTTTGACTCCAGACTGCATCTACACATTGACGTTGTAAGTTTTTCTTAACAAGAAAAAATATTTTAAAATACAACTCTCAGGTCTGATGCACATGCCATTGTCATTTGTGATGTAATTTTGATCTATATCATATTCTATAGTGTTAAACTGTCACCGGGGAACGACACGTGATAGCTTGTTACGCCCAATAGGCCAGACATATTTTTAATTTAAAAGATATTTCAGCCAGATCAAAGGTATGAAAATGACAACGCCCAACAAAACCTGGTGTGCAAACAATATAATGATCATGGGTTGACTGCACTGTTTGCAATTTAAAATATATATAAAAAACTATATTGACGACCTTCGCATAGCTATAAATGATGAACAATGACTTTTTAATTTCCTCGTAATTTCGTAATTAAGTGTGTACATTGTTCACTTTTTTCATTAGTTGTGAATCCGTGGGCTGACTTCGAGACCTCAGTATTTAAACAATATGTGTTGATGTTACGAAGAAAACAATTTTTTTATTTATTTTCTTCTTCTCATAATTAAATTGCCAGTAGACTGCTGATAACAAATAAGTTTTAACAAGTAACAAAAATGTCCTTTCAGGGCTTCCATACATAATGGTAGCTGCAATTTACAATTTGTGCTCGTAGCAACGGCCGAAGTTCTCGGAAAATGCAACGGTCTTATCATTAATCTTTAAAGTTTGTTAAACGCCATGTTTTTTGCTCCAGGAATGATTATTTCAGTAGCTTAATGGCTGATTTAACTTAACAATTTCAGTTGCCACACGAAAAACGCAATATGCTTTTCTTACTGCGTCAGATACGAATTTATTGTGTCAAAAACGCTGAAAACGCAAAATCGATGAAACATTTCATAGGCATTGATATTTGTTCAGTCACGGGACTTTCTGACATTAATCCGCTAAACAATTCGCGACTAAATCATCGTTGGTTACTAATTTGGCTTATTCTATGAGTGTATGATTAGTAAAATAAACACTTAATTATCATTTGTTTTTGTGAAGTCATTATTAGCCTCATCAAATACCTTCATTTGTACAACACGACAAGACAAGTACTAAAATATAAAAGTAATCTACATGATAAATCAAAGTAGGAATTTGTTAACTGATGAATTGCTTTTTTATTTTAATGGCGCGGGTGCAATCTCCAATTTGGGCAGTAAGCACTAAAACTTGATGTCGTTTTTAATGAAGGGAGATAATAACCCATACACATTTCTCCATACGAATGATGTTTCCGTGCAGTTATCTCAACATGGGTCTGTAGAAACAACATCAGTAAGAGCGGACTGACTTAGCCGTAATATACCTGACACAAGTGGCAATTTTAACATTCAGTCAGTCTATCGAGCGGCCATTCTCAGTCTGCAGTTCCAGCCGTCAGTCGTTACCCTCGACTCTGTCTCTCTTTCCTTGTCTGTCTGTCTGTCTCTGTCTCTGTCTGTCTGTCTGTCTGTCTGTCTGTCTGTCTGTGTGTCTGTCTGTCTGTCTCTCTCTCTCTTTCTCTCTCTCTCTCTCTCTCTCTCTCTCTCTCTCTCTCTCTCTCTCTCTCTCTCTCTCTCTCTCTCTCTCATCTTTATCTTTTTACAACACTGTATATAACTTTATATAAATGAACCCGTCTGCACAATCTGTCATCACGTTTGCACAAACTTATTCTTAAGTAGGGATATGCATTATATAAATCTTTAAAACTCTTCATATGTCGTGAAGCAAATGATTTCTACAGATATAACATTTCCTATTTGACAGCAAACAAGTTCTTATAACATATGAAAGCCTATTTGCGATGCACACGTCATTCACGCATGCATCGATCAGGAATATCCACTCGATTATCCAGCATACACTAACATACTAGTATGTTTATTTATAACAAGCAGGTGTATGTCATACCTTAAGCTGAAACGGTAATACAATACAATACAATACAATACAATACTGGTACAGTAAAATTCAATACTATGAAATGTAATACAATACTGGTAGGCTACAGTACAATACTCGTACAATACAAAACAATACAATACTCGTACAATACAATATTTGTACAGTTTATAACAATACCCGTACAGTACATTACAATACTCGTACAATACTAGTATAATACAATACTCATATAATACAATACACGTACAATACAATATTTGTACAGTTTATAACAATACCCGTACAGTACATTACAATACTCGTACAATACTAGTATAATACAATACTAGTATAATACAATACTCGTATAATACAATACACGTACAATACAATATTTGTACAGTTTATAACAATTCCCGTACAGTACATTACAATACTCGTATAATACAATTCTAGAATAATACAATACTCGTACAATACAACACTCGTACAATACAACACTCGTTCAAAATAATGCTCGTACAATACAGCACTCGTACAATACAACACTCGTACAAAAAATGCTCGTACAATACAGAACTTGTACAATACAACACTCGTACAAAAGAATGCTCGTACAATACAGAACTCGTACAATACAACACTCGTACAAAAGAATGACCGTAGAATACAGAACTAGTACAATACAAGACTGGTGCAATACAATACTCGTACAATACAACACTCGTACACTCGTACAATATAACATTCGTACAAAATAATGATCGTACAATACAGAACTCGTACAATACAAGACTCGTGAAATAAAATACTCGTACAATACAACACTCGTACAATACAATACAATACAATTTACTAGATGCCATGAGTTTGAAACCGAACAAAAACTCAGTAGCCAAATCATCGGAAAGGGAGATCTTCAGATTTGAAGTGACTATTTAGAGACAATCCACACTGTGTCGATGCATATTAGAAATGATGCAAGTAAGATTTATAGCAGTCCCTGACCTACACTTTATTAAAGGTGGTATCCGATAGTTGACCTAGATCAAATACAGTTAACAAAACGTTGCTACTGTTTTGGGAGAATATAGGTATACATTCTGCATAAACTCATGCTTCAGTATTTAGACTATTTAGCACACTACCATAAGACACTAAGTATAGTAGAAATATCGCCTTACATGTCCATTCTTTTGCAAGTCTATTAAACCATGTGATGTGGATTTCTGCTTAAAATAGATACCGACATCAGAACGGATTATTCGGATAATGAAAGGACGTGATCTCAAAAGTAAGTAATCACGCTGTTTTCTCAGTTTTGATATAGCTTACTGTGCAGCGAAGGTCAGATATACATATTTGTATTAACGTGTAGGATGTTATGTCTCACTTATCACAGAGATGCAGGACTTCAGTAAACAGCATTTTACGGGATCTTTTCATGTAAAAAAAACCCAATTAATTTGGTTCTTTGAGAAAAACTGGTCCAAACAATGAAGTTGTAATAAAATCTTTAAACTATTGATAAAATGAATAAAATACAAGTACATTTACAATCTAAGTTTTATTAATAAAGTATTAGGTCAGTATGTCATATTAACTCTAGACTCTAGTTAACTTTCTGCAAAAGGCGTTCTAAGCTTAAAGATGAAAACATGCAATTGTTATAATACATGTTAGACACAAGTCTGACATATTACCTTGCCTACAAAAGCATGATATATTCCCTAATGGACGGAAAATATAATCTAAAAATAATAAATGGTTTCTTCTTCACTTTTGTTTTAACATTTGAATCATAGTCAATAAATCTAAACATTTATAATCTTTGTACAAATTGAATTATAATATTAAAGAAGAAAAATATTTAAAAGGAAAGAAGTCATGCATGAGAAACTTTTGCATGGATAAGGCGCAGTATTCCCAGTACCATTGTTTTCTGCAAATAAGTCACAACACAATAATTGAATTACAACATAAGTGAGCTTGGATTACAACATAAATAAGTTTGAATAACAGCATGAGTGAGTTTTGATTACAACATAAATAACTGAATTACAACAAAAGTTAGTTTTGATTGCTTCATAAATAAGTTTGAATTACAACATAAGTAAGTTTGGATTCCACATAAATACGTTTGAATTAAATGTAACTTTCTTGGGGGTGGGTGATTTATGATCAAACCACTTTTTTGGTTTGCGTGTGTCAATGCACACCAAACGATTATGTGGGACAAAAGACAAGACGCCCTACATCAAACATACCATTATGGCACTTACATAAATTATATAATTATGCGCTTATCATATGTAATTACACATTAACATACATCACTTAACTCTGCAAGCATGAAATAACAAGTATAAATATAAAATAAAAACATCTGCAACTTGAACGGCATTGGGTTCGAACCAGGGGACTTGTACTTGAGAAGCAAACGCTCTACCAACAGTGCTAAACGGCCTGGTGTTTTAAACCCCACTTAATTGCTTCCAAGCAATTTTAAAATAATGTGCAATTACTAATGACAATTGATTAACATTTACAACAATAAAACAACTGCCTAATTAATATTTAACTACAATAGTATTAAAAGAAAATGACACAAATACAACACAATATTCGATACTTACAAGGATTGTGGGTCCTATGACAATACAAAACTCAAACAACTTCCTCTCAGATGATGGGTTTCATATACCAACGCAGTTAGAAGACAATCCAAACGCGAAGCAAAGCCAACAATAGTAAGAAAACAATATTTTGTTGTTGTTTTAAACCCTTCCATGGTCTCAAGATTAAACAGCATAATACTTTTTCTGGTGATGTATAGTTGCTGAAAAACTATAAAAGTATGGGTTTTTTTAATTGCGCTCATATTCCTTTAACATGTTTACCTGTTTAACATGTTTACCTGTTCCAGTTTTTGCGTCGCCTTTGATGGTTCGTATCAATGACTATTTTTTGCATACCCCAGTGATGTGACCCTAAAAAGCGAGTACTGAATACGTGAGGTAGCCACTGAGATGAGAAGATGGCTTGCGGCAGAAAAATTACACATTAGACATTTTTTTAAAATTGAGGTTTATGGACGGTGTCGCTTGGTGTCCACAGTTATCAGAGCTGGATTTCAAAAGCACGCAGGATTGGTTCTGCATGACCTTGACTACTCGCGGTCAGTTATTCACGCCTGGAAAAGTAGTGCGTGCACATAACAAATACATCTATGTTTAAGAAGACTATAAGCTTCTAATGTTAACATTATTATTGTTATCTGTTTAAACTGGAAATTCATTATATAGTGTGATTCAGACAAACAAGAAATGTAGATTTATGAATGAATGCCGCGTAAGAATATTTATTTACTAGAGGAAAGGGTCGAAATGGGGAGCGAACTGCTATTAGAATGAGTGTTCCATTGACTTTACATCATCTACTCGGCCAAGATATTTGCGATATCCCGCGTGGAGCTTTCTACGGCTCTGAACCTATGGAGGGGGATATCCGCCACAAGTCCGTGTATCTTAATTGCATTCCAATTTATGTTGTTTGCATGTTTATTGTTGTTGTTTGTTGGCATGTGTTTGATGTTTGCGTGCATATTTATAAAAGACCTTGCATAGTTTTGTCATTCGTCTTATATGTTGACTGGTTCTCTCTAATGTTTATCTGAATGGTCTTGTATCGAAATTCCAACATGTTGCATATTCAACATATTGCAACAGTTGCAGGCATATATTTGATGTTTGCATTCATATTGATGAAAGACCATGCATTGTTTTATCATTCGTCTTTTTCGTTGCCTGTTTCTCTCTAATCTTTACCTGAATTGTCTTACATTGAAATTCCAACCAACAGTTGAACTACTGCAATGATGCTTATATATTGACTTTAGTTTTTTTCATTGTTCGAAAATGCATTGAAAACGCATGTTGGTATTCGAAATATGAAGGAATTACACAACTTTTTAAATGTAAAAAAACAACATTTTGCTACAAATTAAACGCTTATTCGATCTAACCATCAAACAGTCATAAGACACAATGGTGAATGGAATTAACATAAATACGCGTCAATATTATGATACCAGGTGGCGCTACAAAGTTAACAACTGATCCCTAAATGCATTTATTCACAGAAAGTTATTCTCACGCTGTGTGTGCAATTAGAAAAACGTGATTTCCAGATGGCTACCAGAATTTGTCCAGAAAAGAAAAAAGGTCCGCAGATAAATTGTGACAGTTCATGGGCACAGAGACTCAGTATTGCTGACTTCAAAAACTTTTTCTATGTTATACTTTTAAAGAAATGCTCAGTTTTTAATAATACAGTGTATTTATATTCGGCCAGAAAATATTTTGTAGAAATTATTTCCCTTGATTTTTTTTCAGTATGAATCCATGTTAGATAAAAGTATGAAGAAAAAATATTTTAAACTAGTAGACATACTGATATTCTTAATTGACTTTTCTTCCCATTTTGCTTTTTTGCTACCTGACAGTAATAGTTTAGGGTACTTGTACCTTAATGTTTTCTAAACATTTGGAATGTAAACATGTGTTAAATTAAGGTGTTATTACTCCTGAGTTAAATGCAAAAACTCACACTTTGTTATGTACAATAGTTCTTGTGTTACATGGTGGCAAAATGCCGGCAAATATTAGTATTTTCCATGCCAGTGGTATTTACGGGCAAATACTGCTCGATTGCATTTGGCATTAGTCACCAAACGAAAAAAAATCCAGACTGGATCCTTTGGCTTCATAGTGAATAGTAGGTTGGTAATGGTTTGGAGTGCAGTTAAAGAAATGACAAGAGAATTTCTGTCTGTTATAAATGTAACTTAGGAATGAAGCCATACATATGAAACTGTAGCTCATGTCATACCAATACACAACCATTAACTTGCACCTTGACAAATTGTCTAGGTTATTTATGACACTTTATCTGTGTACTATTTGCCAGTATTTGGCACTTTGGGGAGTATTTTTCAGGCCTGTAAATACCGAATCTAGGACAGTTGCCCCCCCGGACGTTTGCCCCCCGGACGTTTGCCCCCCTATTTGTGAAGGGCGGACGTTTGCCCCCCAGCTTAAATTACAAGGCAGACGTTTGCCCCCCCCAGCTGAAATTACAAGGCGGGCGTTTGCCCCCCCCCCCCCCCCCCCCCCCCCCCAGCTGAAATTACAAGGCGGACGTTTGCCCCCTCTACTAAAATGTCAAGGCGGAAATTGCCCTCCCTTTCTTCTCAAACTCTGTATCCCGCCTGTAAATGTCTTCCCGCCATATTAGAAACATACACAAACGGTACTACATGGCTTTAACAGGTTGTTTGCTACACATTTCCCGCGATCGCTTGCCACTCATGCGTAGAATGTCACAAACAGGTTAACTGTCAATCAACTGGTAGGCCTAGACCCATTTAAAACACTTTGATTAATCAAAATTAGTTTGCAAAATTCACGTATTGTAGGCATAATTTCGTCTGAAAAACTATATAGATCCGTTTAATGTTTTTCTTCTGTTTTGTCAAGTATTATATATTTTATGTTTTTAGTAACTTTATAAAATGCACCTCATTTTTATATCTCATAGGGATGACATGTAAAACGAGACAAAATAAATTCAAGTTTTATTACAGGCTTAATTACAACAGTTTCAATAATAAGAATATAACACGTGAAAGTACTACTGACAAAAATAATGAAAACAAATATACAACAAGCACATTTTGATTAGAACATTTTCAGCGAACGAGGTAGTATATGCATTTCCTCAATTTAGAACAATAGAAAATCGAATGCACATTGTAGTATCAGAACACTTGATAGTGCACATGGGCACAGTTCATCAACGGGCACCAGACTTAAGTCCCTTACCGGAGATGGGGGGGGGGGGGGGGGGGGGGCAAAAGTCCGCTTAAGTTTTGTTGAGGGGGCAAACGTCCGGCTTTGAAAATCGGCAGGGGGGCAAAAGTCCGGCTCTGAAAAACAACAGGGGGGCAAACGTCCGGCCTGCATTTAAAAGAGGGCAAACGTCCGGGTGGCAAATGTCCGGGGGGGGGGGGGGGGGGGGGGGGGGGGGGGGCAAATGTCCGTACACCGTAAATACCACCCCCATAAAATACCAGGGGTGGTATTTACCGCCATATCCTGTTGTGTTACATATTTATGTTTTATAGGTTTTAGTCTTTGGATTTACCCATTCATATAATTAAGGCTTACACCGCCTTGTGATAAAATTGGTTTCTACTAGATATAATTGAAATGTTTGGTATTTTTGTTTACATGTTTAATTTATGAAGTGTTTGCTCAAAATTGATGCAGAAAGTGTTTTCTGCTAGTTGTTTATATTTAAAATGAAGTTTATTTATGTGAATAAAAAGTAAATTACATAGAATCGTTCTTAGTGTTTACTTTTACATTGTTTTAAGGTAGTGGGAGCATGATGGCTTTGTAGACATTGTTGATTTAAAATGGCAAATCAATCACTCGGATTTATTTGCTTTCTGATTTATCATTAATATTTTCAAATTTACTGGACATTGTTGAGACATTATGCTTCCCTGCCTTAAGCAAGGAACAAATTATTCATATAATGAATTAAAATTAAATAAAGAGTATGTAAACATGGTTTACAGGTTGTATTAAACTACTAGTGACATAAAAGTTAATTATAAAGTGATTTTGAAATAAATACAAAATTGGCTATTGAGGACATCAACAAAAGAAAACTCTCTTTTCAATTTATATTTTATTAAGCTTCTGATCTCACAAATAACATAAGCTATATAAACATTAACCTTTAACAAAAGCAGCAAGTTTTGTTACTAAAAATTATCAAAACTCACCCACAAATTATACTCAACAGTATGGGGCTATGAAAAATATGCCCATCGTAAATGCATGTAACACCCTACACAGGGTACTTATGCATTGTTGTGTGTGATTGCACTCTGAACAAAAAAAAAAAAGAATATATTGTTAAAGATCAAAATGGCATGTATTACTCATCACATAAAAAAACCCCACAGCAAACATGAATGAGTGCAAATTTAGACTGTTGTTTAACTACATATAATATGAATTTTGGACAAATCAATCTTTACAACTGCTTCATATTTTTCTAACACAAGAGAAAATTAGTTAAATTCAACAACAGAATCACACAAGTTGACTAATGCACAACATACATGCGCAATTTTATCATTGGTCGGCACCTCACAGTCTTTTGTGAAAACATATCAATTGGTAATGTTCCATTTAAAATGGTGTATTTCTGGCGTACCAATCCAATAACACGTTCTATATGTATTCGAACATTTGCCAATTTTCTAGTTGTTTCAACCTCAATGGGGGATAACTGGCTCTTTCCCTTCGTAAATGCTGGTATTTTGGCTTCAGCACACATTGCTCCCAGGCTAGCTTGGATGTCAAACCCTCTATCTGCTAAAACAATGTCTCCAGGAAGAATATTATTTAAAAAGCCACAATGTTCCGTTATGTGTTTATCACTGGTTCTACCGCGCCAAGAATTGGAAATATAGGATACAACACCTTGAGGAGTGATCCCTAATAAAAATTTAACAGTGTTGTGGTGCTTGTAAGAAGACCAAGTCTCAGCTTTCAAATTTGATGGTCTTTCAATAAACACTTCAAGGCAGTCAATTATTTATAACAGCGCACTTCATTCCAAACTGTTTCTGAAATTGAATTGGCATTGTCTTTCGAAGAGCTTCACGTTCTGGCCACATGACTAAGGGCTTCATACGAATGTACATAACATCAATAACAGCCAAAAAAGTTTGTGACACAGTTGAAGCCGAAACGTTCATTTCATAGGAGAGCTGGTTTACAGAAAGGTTGAGACGAAGCCTTGCCAGTGTCATCACCAGTCCCTCAAATTTACTAATAATTGATTTACTTGGCAAATAATCTTTCAGCAAGTTGAAGAGAGTCATCAAAATCTGAAAACCAGGCAATCCTGTATAGAATCTGACTTTCTCATCATTTTCTTCGAAAGAAATTAAGGAAAAGCTTGAAGATTTCTTCAGTTTCTCTTTCAGTGTTAAGTTTTCTAATCTTAGACTTTGTTGTTCATTTTCCATAGCATTCAGAAATGGTGAATCAACGTCGGTCTGAACTGCAACATCTTTGAAGGAAACAACATTTACGTCAGCTTTTGGACTGCCAGGTGTATCAATATTCTCACCACTGTCTTGGAGAAGAAGCAATGTCTTTGCGGCATCTGTTTTAACATTTCTATCCTTTCGTCTCTTATACCGATCATTTGCCATTTCTGGGGATAAGAACGTCTGTGTTCGCTTCGTCCCAAGGTTGACAGTTGGAGCCCAGTCAGGACTGTCATTGTCGTAAAGTTCAGCTCTGGCATCTGAAATTATATAAAAGAGTTGCTGCTAAAAATATGTAAATAATGGCTTCAAAGATACTTGAAACTGTCTGGAGAGATAACATATTCTTATGTTATAGTTTTTATTCATCATTATGGTCAGTTAAGTCCAACAAAGTTTGCCGAGTGGAACATAGTGTCCACCAATATTAAGCCTATGAAACTTCTTAATGGCTTGCTCTGAATACCGCGCTGTCTTAACATGTACTCTGCAACAAGCACATTTTCTCCACCCTTGTCAGATCGTACCCTATGTGGCAAACCATACTCTGTAGCAGCCTTAACGGAAGCATCAAGGACAGTCTGTGCTCTGTTATTATTGCTCACTTTTAAATAAACTGGCAGTCTTGAGAAGCGGTCTATTCCTCCATGTATAACAAGTCGCCACCTGATTAAATTGTATAAAACTGATAATTTACTGTGTTACATAAAATAAAAACATAAAATATCTTTAAAAAAAGTATATAAAAATAGATAACCCAATTTTAAACTAATATACCAGTTTAAGAAAATAGCTTTGGTTTAAATAGCAACCCCAGCTGATTGTTCAAACTTAATGTATTGTAATAAAAATAGCATATTCTGAAAGGTCAGAGTTTGAGGATAAAAGAACTTTTTAATTTTTTAAAATATCTTTATTAATAAAAAAAAGACATTTCCAGTTTCAAAAATTGGCATTTTTTCTGCTAAACTTTGCCTATTTATGTATTAATACTTTTCAGCGGACCTAAAAATGTTATATTTCTTTAATTTTAAATAACTTTTTCGGTTCTGCGTTATTTATGGAAAAGTGTCAAACACTGTCATAAAGGGCAGCCAATCGCCTTCTTTATTTTTGACACCTCATAAATATTCATTAAAGGGTTTTTAATTGCATTTTAAATGACAGCACATGGCCGTCAAAAACAAAGAGCCTGGAAAACAGCAGGGGTAAACATTGGCCACCAAACTTCAATTAACTAATTACATGAGACACACTGTTGCCTAAACCATAAAACAATTTATATCGGCTTGTAGATAATTTATTCTGCTTTCTAAACATGTAATGATTAAGAATCTGCTGCAATAAATAATTGATTTATGAATAATTAAATACAAGAGGTGCTTGAAAAATGCCTAATTCCAACTGATAAGCAGATAAATCAATAATCAGTTGAGGTTGCTAGTTTAAACATGCAAAGTAAACTTACAAAATGACATGTTTTTTTTACCTTATCAACTTGTGGTTCCCACAAATGTGCCACAATGCCTGTGATCCCCTCACACTGTAGGTTCTACGATGAATCCTGCAGGTGGTTAAAAATAATCGACGAAACAGAACACCTTGAGAGTCAGTGTTTTGCACTTCTTGTCGAACTCTGTACTCCTGTACACGGTGACCCTGGGCCATCAGCATGCCATGTACGGTTCGATATGCATTATGGGGAAAATCATCTACAATGCATGACACTTTTTCATTTAGCTCATTATCTGTTACTGAACTGTATAGTGTATGTGTCCCGCAGGTATCCAGTCGTTTCCCCCACAAGCAAGTTCCTCACCTGGATGTTTCCCCCACACTGCAGTTTCCTCCAGGATGTTTCCTCCCCTATATATATACTATATAAAAGTAGTTGTGAAAGATTGGAAAGGTTTATATTTTTACTTAAATACATACATAATTTTGAGGTACCATTGGTTTGTTGCATTTACAATAGTTTAATTAATGATATAGAAATAACATTCACATTTCAATCATCTGATTATTAAAAGAATCAAGATTGAATAATTTTTCCAACACCTTTAACACATTATTTTATCCCAACATAAATTAACACAAACTTTGAAAAATTGTTTTCACACAATTTATGCTAAATGACTAATTGTTTAATATTTTATATTATCAATGCATACATAATTATCTCAAAACTTTGAACTTTAATGATCAAAGAAAAGCACATGCCAATTAAATGGATTTAAAATAATGATTTAGAGTTGATTGAATAATTTTTTCAACACCTTTAACACATTATTGGCAATATAAATTAACACAAACTTTAATGATCAAAGAAAAGCACATGCCAATTAAATGGATTTAAAATAATGATTTAGAGTTGATTGAATAATTTTTTCAACACCTTTAACACATTATTGGCAATATAAATTAACACAAACTTTAAAAAATAGTTTTCACACAATTTATGCTAAATGACTAATTGTTTAATATTTTATATCATCAATGCATACATCTCTAGTTATATATGTATCCACCATAAACAGTTACAACAAAAACTTTAAGTAAACTGTAAAAATAATAATTTATAACCTAATACCTGATATCCAATAGAAACATATTGTTTTGAACTACCTAACCCCAACTTTCTTTTTATATTTGAAGTAAAAGAATGATTTTAACATGTTTATGTAAAGTATCATTACTATCAATGATACTAAAAATTTCATAAAGAACAATATCATCATTATATAGTATATCTTCACATTACTATATAATATATATATAGGGGAGGAAACATCCAGGAGGAAATGTCAGTGTGGGGGAAACGACTGGAAACCTGTCCCGCACCCGTAAATTAAACTCATGGAGTCTGCGTTCTACAGTACGTTTGCTTACACCTAGAAAAGCTGCCATATCCTTCACTTTAAAGTTGTTGTCAAGAAAAAATCCAAGTGTTTCTATAGGAATTGAAAACTTTGTTCGACCAAAGGAACCCGGCTCAACAGCTGGAATAATTGTCTGCTGGTTCGCTGCTGTTTCCGAACTCTTATAAAGATCGCATGCAGCCTCCAAGTAATCAAGAGCTTCGTCTACATTTGTTAGTTGTGACAGCTGTACAACCATAGAGGTTACTGTGTCCAAATTATTGGTCACGTTTAGCAACCTACCATTTTCTAAACTGGAGGCTACATACAGAAGTCGACGCCGCACTAATTCTATTATTTTACGCAGCGACATTTTCAAGTTAGATACCTTCACACCGGTTAACTTCAATTTGAAGAGTAGGGACCGGTTAGTATTTTAATCGAACGATGCGGTTGTTTCCCCTGAATAAGAATTTGATTAAGAAGGGCCAATTTTTATAACTGGTTCCCTGTATGCACTTAGAGGATACACACATTCATTATATAGTTTGATTTTGTATCAAGTATGTGTTCTGTTAAGAGTCAGTAATTACTACCCAACCGCTTACAAACATGCATTAGCCAGATGTATAAATGTATAACAACAACTTATAAACATAAGCAAAGCAGCAGCCATTAACATCAATCAAACACTCACTGGAAAAAAGGACACATGCACGAATAATCAAACGAATAATAACGCAACAATGACAAACGAACATGGAATGTATATATACAGGCAAGTATCGTGCATGGATGGACTTTTGCGGATGTCATTTCAACACAGCCGCTTCTAAACATGCGTTAGCCAGTTGTATGTAAGTATAATAACAACTAATAAACATAAGCAAAACAGTAGCCATTAACATCAATCAAGCAGTCAGTGGAAAGAATGACACATGCACCTATAATCACACGAATAATAGCGTAATAATGACAAACGAACATGCGAACAACATAAATTGGAATGCAATTAAGATACATAGACTTTTGGCGGATATCCCCCTCCATATGAACCAGGGTATGAAATAACATAGGTCAATGGTATTATCTCAGCATCTCAGTCTAAATCTACCGTACGTGTTCGGATAGGTATGGTGCACACTGCAAAATTATATACAAATTATTGACTGTTTCATAAAATGGTTTCTATTATCGGATGTTAGTAACTCTGATGTAACTTTTGTTCCAAATAGGTAGTAGTTAATTTCAAACTCAGTTTATTTTGGTCGAATCCAGTAGCAAATAGCACTTAATTTAAAATGTACAATCATATAGAAAGTATTTAAAGTTTATTAAAATAGTCTCTATGATCGGATATTAGTGACTCAAATGTAACTGTTGTCCCAATGTATAATTTATATTTTAGAAGAGGTGCTTATTTGCATCTGAATACTTCCCTGCATTTCAGTTTCCATTGCGTTGTACATTTGCTATACTACGGAATAGTTGTGACCATTGTTAATACAACTGTAATTTAGGGCACAACTTCCACCTCTCATCTTCTTGCATTAAGTCCCTCGTCCCGAACAGGACTCGAACCCAAGCGGTGTTCAAAAGGGGATAAGAATCATCTGAAAAATAATTACTGTTTGATTTGAATGGTTTGAATGCCATTTGATTTTGTTTTAGTTTACGGTTGTCTTCAAAAAAATAGTTTAATTACAATTTTTATTTTTTAGTAAGCAGAAGATAATACTTTTCACATGCTGGTTTTCTTCATTTAGTATCCATAAACACACCGACATATGCAGAGGCGCTAATAAATATGTCTTAAAACAAACTTGAATACAAAATGTTTCTTTCAAAGTTCACCATTTAAATATGTAAATTTACATTATTTCATATTAATGTCAGTATGTTAAAAGTTTTACTTTATTGGCCATAACATAACGCGTAATCTGACTTCTGCATACTTGTCCCAAAATAACATTTTTTCGTAGTCTTACCGTCTGCTAGCCTTAAACGCCGTTACGCAGCATTTATTAAGAAAGATGTAATTCATAACTTATATGATAATTTCCAAGATCGGCCTAAAATCGAAAAATATATTCGTGCATTTTTTGGCGACAGTCGGCTTCACGTGACTTCGTATCTAGAACAAGCATCACTTTTTTTGTACTTCATCGTCTTTTCTATCATTTTTGAAAGTCACATTCAAGGCCGTATCTGTCAGTTTGGATGAAATATGTGTTGCTCAAACAACCAAATAAATTATGTTTATCTGTACATATCTCGCATAAGGCTGTTTATTGATGCCTGACATATGACAATTTAAGCATAACAGCCCACACGTCACTACAAACATGTTTTACCAGGGTTTTAATATACTCAGAAGACGTTTGAGTCGAAAGATTTATTATGAAGGTTCTGTTGAAACCAGTCGTAATTTGGAGATTTCTAAATAATTCGAAATTACCGTCGAAGTGAACAATAAAATATGTTTCTTGGATATCAGAGTTAAACTCTGACTTTAATCTATAAAAGTATTGTACTAAATGCCCATGTACTGGTTGGACTCAAATATTTATTTTATCGTTTATATGCGTTCTTATGCCCGACCGAACATGAGACAGCTCAGACTCGAAAGCAACTCGATATAGTCGTACATTTAACGATCCACTTTTGAAAGATGTATTATATATGTCGACCGACATACAAATGCATGACGTCTGCAGGTTCCCAGTTTCATAAGTTAAAGATGCAAAATAAATATCTTTTAATCAATGAATGAAACCATTCATTTAATGAATGCAATCACATACGGATGTATACTGGTCGCTGGCTTAGTGACAGAATCTATTTTAAGTAACAAGGCTTCATCGGTTCATGGCAGATAGCTCCTGTCCCTAATATAAATACTTTTTCAAAGGAACTAAAAGAAATAAATCGCATTAACCTTTGTACGGTTGCTTAGCTTGAATAAATAAATGCCACGAACTTATTGACCGCAGAAAGTGAAATTTAAACATTTAACATCAACCTACAATTAGAGGGGATCGATGTCACAGCCGACCGAGCCGACGATCAGCATCTGCTTGGTAGACCATCCCAACCAGTTAACTAGACACACCTCAATTGTAAAAAGACGCTGCATCACGTGATCAATACGCTTGGAATTCTTCAGTAAACTGTAAAAGCGTGTGTAAGATCATCACTGGGCATCTTCATGTATCTTGTAAACAATGAAAAACATGTCATCTGGAGAAGCAAAGTAATATACAAAGTAATGGAGATTAACATTGTTGTTCTTGTTGTTTTTAAGACGAGCACTGGAAGCGATAGTAGTACCGGTACTTGTGTAACACAAATATAGACATCTTCCGAAAGAGAAATAACAATCGACATCAAACTACGACACTTTTGTTTAACAGGATTCCTTGTAACGTAAGGATTGTCTCACCAAATACCAGTTTGACAGTGATAAAATGACATGTGCAATGTGATATTGTCAGCAAATTGGTGTATCTGTATGATAAATATTAGTCTAATAAAATCACAATTTATTAAAATCTTTTATTTATTAAATTCCTTTTAAAATGACTCAATAAAATTAAAGAGTAGAATCTTATTTTTCCGACTAACTGCGTTATAATTTCAATCATAATTGTATATAACATTATGTAAACGATTCAGTATTATACAATCCTTTACTGTTTCATTTTTACATATCACATTAATGTACATGTAATTGTATAATATCTTAAGGCTTAATTTGCATTTGAATTACTGAAACAATTTGTTGCAATCAACTCTAATGACATGTAACTTGCTATAACTTAACACGACATTTATCAGGTGATTAACCGAAGTAGATCAATAAACATAGAAATACATTTAAAATAAGCAAAGAATTAATGCCTTCTGATAGGACTTTACCCCTGGCCACAAAACATAAATATCGTGTAGATAAACACACTAGGATAACTTTCCATAATTTGTAAAAGTGATGTTCAACTTGTTGTTTTTCTTTCCGTCAGGTACTAAGCATTACAGACCATCTTCAGAAACATGGTGTTACTGGCTGCATACATAGAACGTCAAATGGAATCTTCCAATGACAGTACGGCAAGAGGTATCTTCAAGAATATTACTGCCCATTCCTGCAACAGCACATCTCCTCAAAGACATCACATCCAGTGTTACCCAGTTGAGTTTCTTCTTCCAGAAAGAAGACATTGACCTTGCCATGCTTCAACCCTAGTGTAGACAGTGTTGTCCTAAAGCATGATTGGTTGAAGAGAAATGATGGCACATTTTTGTCTGTGTATTCAAAAAATAATCAAAGTGTTTATTGACCAACATTGTTTGTAAATTAGGTCCATTTCATCTTCTCATTATTTTTTTAATTTATTATTTTATAACTCTTTATTTCCCTAATAGTTGATGATGACAGAAGGAAACAATGTATTAAATATTGTTTTAAAGGTGGTATCCAATAGTTTGCCGACATCAAATTCATGTAATATCTTATCCCTGCTGTGGGAAGTTTGAAAACATAACCTCACACTTCAGTCTAATTAAAGGCAGTTTGGAATACTACATCAATTGTTAGATTGTACCAATTGTGATAAAATTGCTCTAGTTGTGCCTTCTATCCAAATCCATAAATAAGCACGAAATGAATTTCTGGTAAAAATATGTATCAATTTCACTGCGGCTTACCCGGATGATGATATAACGTTATCTCAAAAGTAAGCGGTCACATGGTTTTCTCAGTTTAAAATTGTTAACTGTTTGCTCAGATAGAAATTACCTATTTGTAATGACCATAGAGGTGCGTTACTTTGTTACTTTCTACACAGATGTGGGGAGCCTCTAGCACCGCTAGCACTGGCGTAGAGGTTAGAATTGCTGACCTGTAACTTCTCAGCCCCGCACTGGATGTGTTCGAGTCCATGTAGGGGCGAGAACATTCATGCTGGGAGGTTTTCAAGCTAACCTGCGGTGCACCGGTGAATCTACCTAGACCAAAGTCTTGAATCTTCCTCCACAAATAATTAACTGACCATAAATGTGTCGGTGCGATGTAACAAAATACAAAACATTCATTGTTCTAAATTGAAACAAGTCTTAATTAGTATAATGAGGCTATGAACATTATTTGTACGTGAGCCTTCCTTTTACGCCTTTGATAACATACAGTCTATACAGCACATTTACTACTGTAAATTCCCGCTTTAGTAATTGCATTCCCTATTTTGTATAAAGATTTTGGATAAACAAATCCACTTTTAGAGACTACTGTATAACTACTATAGCCATTCCTTTTTTAACATGTCTTATTATTTTGTAAAACTGCAAATAACACTTATATCCGTTTTCTTTGTAATTGTACATTTCAATATAAGAACATTGTCGGAGTCAGATAATACAACTACAAAATGTGTTCACATTCTTAAAAGCCTTTTTTGAATAAGTTAAAATCTCCATAGTCGCATAAAGAGAAAGAGCATAAATCACATTATTTATTGTTGTAAGGTTTATTTGCCATTTTGAACATGCTTTGTTCTTTTTTCTACAATAAAACAATATCTATGATTCTTCCCTCTTGTTTGTTTTTTCTTATGAACAGTCCAATCACAAGAGTTTGCCATAATAAAACAAGCAAAGGTTTTTCCCGCTGAAATGCAGTTAGTCTGAAAATAATGCCATAAAAGTAATCACAGTGATGACTACTGTCTAACGATTTCAACTTATTTTTCAAGCATTGGACACTACAGTGTCTGCGGTGCTTTGATTAACTTTGAAAAAACTAAGTGACAACTTACTTTCGACATCACATTATACAATCAGGCGGATTATCCACTCCGACGTCGATGCCTTTTTTTGGCAGAAATTCCCATCGCGCATGTTTATAGATTAGGAATTATTTAACATTTAGAGCGAATTATTTCACGAGTTTTATTACCTAACAATTTAGGTAGTGGTCAGAACAGTTCTTACTCCGACTAACATATATGTGTTCATGAAGATGTTTTTTTCCCCCAAATTCACCAAAACAGATATTGTTTAAAGGCAAATACCCTATTTAAACGTGCCCAATTTTATCTTATTTGTCATTGACATTTTTGAACTACTTTACAGCGACCTTGAACTTGTTTATGTTTGTGTCCGGTATGTGCACGTTTCATAGACTGCTAATGGATGCTCTTTTACGTTTTACTTTGTAAATAGATACACTCTTCGTGTGATAACATCAAAAATTGTTACCACACGATATGTATTTAAGGCACCAACACAGTCGAGTTTAATGTGATTTAAAGGAAATGCATTCTTGATCATGATTAGATATAAGTAATGATATTCGGAAAAAATGACGATTTTAACCCTCAGTAACATTTAAACAGGTGGACACATACGCCCAGCCCCACTCCCCTCAAACAAATATGGCAAGGGTGGACAAAACAGTCGAGTTTGCCAAATAGATGAATAAATCCTCATCCCAACTTACAAGTACATTAGTATTCTTTTCATTTCAACACTTGCATTATCCAACAATATACCTTATCAATAACACGTGCAAATTCAATAAGGAAATTAGTGCAACAAAGTTGTAAACATCAGAAAAATACACTGCTACCGAACCTTTATAACCACACTTATTTCTAACAACCTATGAAGCAATCGTCTTTCTCACTTTAAAATGTAATAGTTCGGCAGCTAGGTATGGTTACACCCCCCCCCCCCCCCCACCCAACCCCCACCCCACACACACTTTAACACACACACCTTAGACTTTTTCAAGGGTACTAAAATGTTCGTTAGGGTATTTCGAAACATAATCTCCAAATATAATAAAAATAAACGAATTTAGGCTATATGAAAACTACCGGTTTATAAGAAGGTATGTTTAGAAAAATGCTTATACCTTTTCTAAAAATGGTGGTAAGAGTATAAAACTGGTACTCAGTTAAAGGCTTTTGGCAAATGTGCAAAATCTTATGAATATTTATAAGTTTTAATGAGTTAAAGCTAGACTTTATTTTTGAAAAGATGATTAGATTATTTTTATTTAAACGCAACATTCAAACAAACTAAGCAGTTTGTAAAGTTAGATACAGACCCCTACTTGTCTTATACATGTTGGTCTAAGTTTCATATGATTTGGTTCAATTAATATTTTTTGTGATATTTTAAAAATTTTCGTACAAATTTCTATCAAGAGGAATGTGACAATGATGCCAAAGAAATATAACCGAAATGTTTGTGAAAAATTCATTCACACCGAGCAATGGCATAGACCAACACTTGGATCTGTACATAGAGTTAGTGAAGAATGGCATAGATGGCAATTTGAAAAAGAGAGGTAAATTGAACCTGTCTGAGAGTGAGATAATTGCGTTTTATGAGCTTCTATACAATGACAAGATAGTTATCCGCCCAGCAGACACGCGTTCTGGTATAGTTGTTGTAGACACGGATCCAGGAATTTGAGCAGGGGATCATGCAAAGTTCATCATATTAAGCAACTTCAGATGGCATAGTTGAATAAAAATATAAGCAATAAAGAAACTGGTGAATAAGATGTACACAGAGAATGCAATTTATAAAGACTTGTGTAAGTACCTCGTTCTAAAGTATGCAACACCAGGTAAGCTGGAAGGAAATACAAAGATGCACAAAAAGTATGCCCCATACCATACCATTGTAAGTGGTATAAAGGCCATCTTGCGAAGGTTGATGCCTTAAACAGACAGTCACTTCTTTGGAAAATGAAGAATGACAAGCAAAAACCTGATAGAGTACATTTGGTGTTAACAAGCAAAAACCTGATAGAGTACATTTGGTGTTAACAAGCAAAAACCTGATAGAGTACATTTGGTGTTAACAAGCTAAAACCTGATAGAGTACATTTGGTGTTAACAAGCAAAAACCTGATAGAGTACATTTGGTGTTAACAAGCTAAAACCTGATAGAGTACATTTGGTGTTAACAAGCTAAAACCTGATAGAGTACATTTGGTGTTAACAAGCAAAAACCTGATAGAGTACATTTGGTGTTAACAAGCTAAAACCTGATAGAGTACATTTGGTGTTAACAAGCTAAAACCTGATAGAGTACATTTGGTGTTAACAAGCTAAAACCTGATAGAGTACATTTGGTGTTAACAAGCAAAAACCTGATAGAGTACATTTGGTGTTAACAAGCTAAAACCTGATAGAGTACATTTGGTGTTAACAAGCTAAAACCTAATAGAGTACATTTGGTGTTAACAAGCAAAAACCTGATAGAGTACATTTGGTGTTAACAAGCTAAAACCTGATAGAGTACATTTGGTGTTAACAAGCTAAAACCTGATAGAGTACATTTGGTGTTAACAAGCTAAAACCTGATAGAGTACATTTGGTGTTAACAAGCAAAAACATGATAGAGTGTTAACATATTTCAAATTCCTTTCAGGTGTGCATAAGATTGTAAACAAACACACCAAAGTGTTGTACCGATAGCAGAAGGTTCGGCAGGTGTTTGACACGATAGCAGAAGGTGCGGCAGGTGTTTGACAAACCTCTCCTTAAAGCATATAGAAGAAATAGGAACCCATGTGACACCTTGGTCCATGGCAAGGCAAATCGTGATGTCTGTAGGGATGCGTTCCCCTGCAGGGCCGATTGCAACGCATGTAGCGTTATGTGGAGCAACCCAATAAAAGACACCACTGGAAAGAGTTTGGCTTGTCGGATAAGATAAGCTGTAAAGAGTAGAATGTATTATATAGTTTAAGCTGTGCAAAGTGTAAATCAACCGTGAACGTTGTAGAAACGGGGAGGCAACTGTGTGAAATACGACAAAAGAGTGACAAGCCGATCAACAGTCATTTTTCGCAACCAGGCCACTTCTATATTTACACTGTGCAAAGGTGTACCTAGTCATACGCAGCTACCTTGCAAACCGAAACGGGTGTGGGCATACTAATCGACAAAATGGAGTTCATTGTTCTAATTATCGTCATATCTGTGTTAACTTTTATAATTATGTGCAAGTTTCATAGTCAAAGGAAAACCGAAGAAATGCCACCTCCTGGACCCAAAGGCTGGCCGATCGTTGGATCTGCACTGGATATAAACGTCGCAAACATGGGCAACTACTTGAGCAATTTAGCAATAACGTACGGACATATATTTCAGTTGAACATGTTCAATGTGACCGTTGTTTGCTTAAACTCAGCAGACGTCATCCGGAAGGCATTCGGAGATAAGCCCTATGGATCAATCATGTCAAATAGAAATCTTTACTTTTGTTCAGAGAGGTTTTTTAACGGAAATGAATGCATAACTTTCGCACGAGAAGGACGGGGTGCACTGCATAAAGGGCTAAAGAGAGGAGTTGTACAAGCTTTCCATCTTTACGGTGACGGAATAAAGGAATTTGAAGGAAGCGTACACAAAGAGATGGACAGGTTAATGGCGAGCATTGAAAAATTGGACAGCAAAGGATTCGAATTTGAAGCAACAATCAAGCGATCATTATCAAATATTATATCCGTCCTTGTAAGTAGGATTTTAAATTTATTAAAAAAGTAGCAGAGTACGCACTTTTAATTTATGTAGATGTTAGTTAAAACTACCTATTTATAGTCGCTTTGAAAACAAACAAGTTCATTTACCTATCACCACACCGACTGTCCCGCTTTTGAGTAGAACTTGTCAACATGGTAATAACTACCATGAGCAAGGTGAAGTAAAAGTCAAGAACAACCATGTCATGATGGATGTCAGGTTTGAATTTTGAATTAAATGTCTCAGGTGCAGTGTGAAAAGCATTTACCACTAGATCATTATTAATTTATTATATTTTTTTTTATTAATTACAGTTATGTGGACAGGAAATTGAGGACGAACTCGAACACATCTTCTGGGACTATGATAAATGCATGGACTTTTTTGTCAACCCGGTAGCCAACATCATCATGTTGACATATCCTTTTCTAGTGAATGTCCCGGGACGTTTTAGGACCAACTACTTACAGCTGGCATTGGCTAAAGAAAAGATTAAAGTGAAATTTGTCGACAATCAAATTGTAAGTAGTATATTTTCTTAGACAAATTGACGTCAGATTAAGGTCAGAGTCTCAAGAATCCTCTCTACCTAATGTGCCTATGTTAGGTTATGATAATTGTCTAATTGTTTGTTTGTTTATTTGGGTTTATCGTCCCACCAACAGTATTTCTTTTATCTGGATATGGTGTCCACTTGAAGCAGATACAGTGCCGCCTTCACTGTGTATACCATGTCGATAACACATGATACCACACCCAGTCACATTATCCTGACACCGGGCTAACCAGTCGTGGAACTACCCTTATAATTGTTTGAGCGTTAGTAAGTTAGCTATACCACTACCATTCGAACCCGGTGCCTGCTGTACATGGATCCGACTCTCTAACAATTGCGCTACCAGGTCCGGCAATTGTCTGTTGTTAAGAGACGAATTAAAAATGTAAAAGAGAAAGTAATGCAGTTCAAACTTACTGGGATGCTGTTGGTGTGTAGCCGGGCAATAGGGACTGAATGTGCAAGCTGTCCAGTAAGCTCATTCGGTGGATATTCGCCCTGTAAGAGAAGGGTTCTTGTCCAGGACTGGCTGAGAGACAAAGACAGAGACAGACACAGAGACAGACAGAGGTACAGAGAGAAAATGGGGGCGTGCAAGGAAACTTTGATGTCAGGATCGACTGAGTTGATAGATACAATGCATTAAAATTATAGAGACCTTGATTGATCTATATATGTCCTTGAGAATAACGTGTTTGAGCTTGGAAAGAAGCAATTCACGACTCGGTAATGGAACGAACAGCCTTTTAGCTAATTTCAGAATCCTTTATTCTATAAACGGTTCATCGATGATGGATTTGGGATCTGAGATGAGAGAGAGAGAGAGAGAGAGAGAGAGAGAGAGTGTTTATGTGTGTGAGAGAGAGAGAAAGAGAGAGAAAGAACACAACAACTCCCCATACCCAACTTCATCTCCTTCGTCAAGGACGGTGGAGCAACAAGCAAGTCAGCAAGCAACAAAGATCTACTATAAGAAGCCGAAGGTTGGGAGATGAGGTAGAACTTGGTAAGAAGCGGGTCTATCTTTTGTTCCAATAAACCTTCGGCCGGATATAGAGCTCTGGTCTCAGACACCACGAAGGGTGATAATGGTTGAGTAAACTGTACCATGAGAGGAACAGAGGAAGCCTGTGAAAGTTATTGAAGTATCAATGGTGATGCTTGCAGCTGCCAAGGATGAAAAACAACTATAAACCTTGTGGACATTGGCTGTAGCTGTTTCCCTGCACCTGTACTATGAACCATGCTTGGATGACTGGGCATCAAGGGTCAGTCTAGATAGGCTACAGTTTAGGCTCTAAGTAAAGCTGCTGAAAGAGCTTTGGTTCAGACGCAATGAGGTAGCGTGGAGGCCATCACAGACAAGCAGTAAATAGCTGCTGCCGCACCATTAGTTCCATTGTTCAAATTTTAGATAAATGGTCATAACAGTAATATTGGCGCTAGTGTTTAAGTAACTTCTCGATTCAATATAAAAGTTTTTCATGGTTAAATATTTTTTGTTTTAAAATTTAAATGTCTGTTACATAATATTTTACTTAAAATCTTGCAAAATCTTGATACCGAAACAACACCAGAAACATCTAGAAGCACACACTTTTCCTGGGGAGCATGCCCCCGGGACCCACCTGGCGGCCATGCAAATATTTTACAATTATCAGCATTTTCAAAGAAGACAGAAGATGCTGGATGGGGCGATGGAAGATGAATACATACGAGGGCTGAGTTGTGAGCAAAAAACCCAAACAAACTGCAAACGTTACGTTCGCGGTTTTCTTGGATTAGAATTGTAAAATTTCTAACAGTTTCTGAAAGTATTCTGATGGAAGATTATCTGCAAAAGGGGACAATCAATGATACATATAATTCAGGAGTTAAAAGAAAATAAATATTCGAAGCGCCGCGGAAAACTCAGCACGGGTGTATTGTTTTGACAGGACAATGCCACAGTTCACAAGTTTGTAATTGCCTTGACTTATTTTAAGAATATAAGACAAAGTCCATGAGCATTGCAACATATACAAAAATTGACAAGACACAGGACTAAGGTATCCACATGCACGCCTAATGTAAATGTGAGAACAAATCTGTGATGAGTCATTTAACAATAAGAGCAAACCCGACAGTTACCGCCTTGGAACGGTCAGTATGAACTTTTAGCAATACTACATGTTATTTTGTTGGTGTGGGTTGTTTTCTAGTTTTCTAAACTTCGATGATTTCTTTCGTGTTTCTTTTTACATTTCATTTTTGACACTTTTATTTCAAACTACTCTCTCATTTGGAATTTTTTGGGTTGTCGATGCTTTTATCTACTGTACATACTGTACATATGTTGATAGTTTATAACAAGATATTATGTATGTATATTAGTTTATTGTATCTGTTTTAACTCAGAATTGTTGCCCTTGTCCTATATCGTCTTTTAATATGCATTGCATAACTCAGATGACCGTGTCATGTTTTTATGATGATAAAAGGGAGGAGAAAAACTTACAGGAAACGCAGCCTCCATCACAACATATTAGATAGAAATTAAATACTAAAACCAGAACTTAGATAGTGGATGTGAGTGAACGACTCTTTCTTTCTGGGGCGATACTGAATTATTAGAAAGCTGGATTTTGGAAGCACTCATGAGTGACCCTGCATGACCCTTACTACTCGCGGTATGTTATTTATGATTGGGAAAAAGAACTACGTGTACAGAACAAATATGAATGTCTTAGGAGACTAGACGTGTCAATTGTTTCCATACATGCTTCAAATGTTAACATTAATTTGGCAATTTGTTGAAACTGGAAGTTTATTATGTTGTGTAATTCAGATAAATATGAAATGCAGATTTATGAACGAACAATGCCGAATAGATGCGGAAACGAGGACCAATAAACACATCTCCCGTGAAAAAGTTTATTATAAAACCAACATTGGATCAACTTAATAAATGAGACAGTTTAATGTGACTACACAAGATACGAACTATGACATATAGTATATTATCTTTAATTACACGCGAGCAAAATATGGAAATATTTCACTCTCTCTTTAATATACAAACAAACCAACCATTCTTTCAAATACAACAAGAAGTTACCTCAAACAGTAACTTTATAAGGTAATGTTGTACCCAAAACTTATACTTCAAGTGAAGAAGGAAGAGGGAAGTAAAGTATTTATTTCCATTATATATGAAAGGTGTGCTAAAGTTTCATGCACGACACGAGATTTTATTACAAGGAAACAAATTCGTATCTTTTCAACATGAGAGGGTCTGCCTACTTGATCATAGAATACTAAAAGATGTACACAACCACCAGTTTCTCACAAAGAAACATAATCAGCGGTTATGTTTAAAAACACGTGTCTTCGTATCCTATTATTCTTCCTCATATATTACTTCACTGTGAAAATGCAACTCATTTGTTATTAGCCTACTATGTTTATAGAAATACTTGTTGTTACTTTATCCATGACTTGTTTTTGGCCACTCACTTTCGTAATATTTGTGTTTTAAATAAAATTTAGATTTGTATTGTTCTTATTCACTTAAGTTTTGTTCCGATTATGACATTTAGGGGGAAAAAATCTTACTAGAAGGCATCTAAATAGCCCAAATATTATTTTTTTAAAATTTGAATTAAAAGGAAATACAAACCCAAATTTAAAAAAATACTTATGTCACTTACTCTTTATTTTTCAATTACATTGCACCTTATAACCAACATATTCAGGCTATTTTTCTTGGCATGTGTGTTTCTTTAAGCCGATTTTTTAATACTTTCAGTATAATAAAAATAAAGTTAACTTTTAAAACCCTATAAAAAGAAATAAAGAGAAACCCAGTTAGTAGAAATACCATAAAACTTTGTTATCGAGACCACAGATAAGTAACATATGTCTATGCATAGGCCCAACTCTACTTCTTTATCTTTATTGTATCTTTATTATCTCATTCCTCGATTTATTTTCTGATTCCAATGTCAACATCTGAACACCATAATGTTTTCGGTATAAAACCAATACCAATACCCATGAACATGGGTTTACAGGTGGTATCCAATAGTTGGGACCAAGTTTTTCCAATAAACAACAACAACAAAGTTACCTGTTATGATCACATGAAATACAGTTTTGACATCCTACATATATGTGGAAAACATGTTATATTATCATTATGGTTACTGGCTCTGTCATAGATACCTATTTTAAGCAGAAAACCTCTTCACATCGTTGGGCTTATTAATAGGTTTAGAAAGAATGAAAATTCACAGCATTTAAAATTAAAGTAGTTTTCAAAATTTAATCTATTGTTATCGGAATTGGACATTTACCAAACTGACGGATATTCCGATTCATACCACGTCTCATCACTTTATCATTCAACATAAGCCACACATTATGTCCAAATGCAATATATACGTATAAATAATTTTAGTTCACGTTACTGTGGTAAACAATATAAAGTAATAAACTATAACACACACCATTATCTAGAAAGAGAATATGCGTAGGTAATGTATTGAAGCATTGCTATACGAGCTGACACAAAACAACATAGGTATTGGAATCATTTTCATATATGCATTAAAGCCATTTAAAACAAGGTATAAGTCATGTAAAAGACATCTTGTAAGAACGTAAAGAATGACAAACTGCTCAAATAGTCATTTACTTTAATGTATTTGATTTAACAAAATAGTATCCTTACTGGTCACAGACGTAAACATATTACAGCAGACACACTTGACCTGTGAATCTATTGGAGCAAATGGGGGGTGGGGGTGGCATCTAGTAAAGACACCATTGCAGAACGCATTGCAGTGCAACATGGGTGGATGCAAGCAGTCCATACTGATGGTCATTTGGCAAACATTGCCATCGTAGCCCAATTCCCAGCTACTTTGTCAGCTTATAGACAAATTTCTAATAATAGAACAAAATAACAATTAACTGACTTGTAAGTTGTAAACACTGTTCTTTTAGGCTTATGGCATACATTTGAGTGGAAGTCATGTCAAAAGGAGGTCACAGAGCAAACATGCCATGAGTAGCAAGCTCTAGTCATTAAGTTTTAGATCTTTTCACAAAATTTACACAACTGAAAAGGATCCGGATAATTAATTAACTAATTTCGTATATAAAAATAGATGCAAAAAGTTAATTAGATTTGCACAAGGATACAGTATCAGCATATTATAAGTGCACCTTTTGTGCGAACACTTCCTTACATGTTTAGCATATAATCTGACCTTATAATCCCTGACATTGTTAAAACATTTCACTTGTTGTAAAAGAAAATATTGAAGCAGTATTCATTAACACTTACTGCTGCATCTTCCTGTCATTTGTTTTTGTAACTGTTGAAGACTGTTGACCTCGCTCCTCTCTAACTGGGCTTTAGAGAGTCTTGCCTCCTATGCATTTTTACGGCTTTGCTACCACGGCCTTCAGTCTCCATTGGATTCTGTGACAAAGATAAATAAAAGTAAAAGTATTTTTTTTGCACATGGGGTATTTTTTATAATCACTACTCATTGGAACAGAAACACTTCTGTATGAATGTGACATTTTTATTCAAAGTACTTTGTATTATTAACAATATATATGGATATAATTGTATGTAAATAAAACACTGTTTTCTGACTACATTAATAGACAATTCTGCCATTATGGCACTCCATAAAATATTATAATTATTAAGAAGTGATGGTCATATTATGCTTTTAGTACATTTTACATTGACAATGGTAGTCAAGATTTTTCTAGCATCTTACATTTTTCTCCAGTACCTAAATGACTATTTTAAAATCAAAATAAAGCATACAACAGACAAAATCTTCAGGAAAATTATAAAGTGACCTACCATTTCTGTCTCTGGTCTTTTCCTTTGTCCAGTCTTTCATCCGATAGTTAGTTTTACCTGTCTGTCTGGAAGTTTCTTCCTCGCTGACAACACCTAAAGATAATACTTTCCAGTAACAACACCTCACGTGTTCAATGGTTGAGCATAGCTAAACACATGTGCGAGGTTAGAGTTCTGTAAAACCAGTTTAAGCACCCCAGGCGGTCCATATTGCCGACTGTTCATTCTAAGGCGGTAACTGTCGGGTTTTCTCTTATTGTTAAAAGACTAATCACAATTTGTTCTCAAATTTACATTTGGTGTGCCTGTGAATACATTGGTCCTGTGTCTTTTCATTTTTTGTATATGTTGCAATGCTCATAGGAATTTGTCTTATATATTCTTATTAAAATAATAACAGATCAGATAGACTACTTGTACACAGTGAAGCATGCCTTTTCTGACTTTATAAAACTTATCAGAAAATTTATTTCTGAAGGTTATAACCCGGGAAACCTTTATTGTACTGCACTGCTTGGTATTGTCCATTTTAGAGTCAGTAACTTGTATTGTTTCCAAACTACACACTGAGACTACGTCAATACTTAATACTATGATCTGGACAGTCACTGTTGCAATTCTATCTCTTAATCTCTCTAGTCCTGCCCTATAAATGTGAGACAAGCTGCCTTTTAGGTGATATTGCATAGTAGGTATAATTTTTGAAATTTGTTTGCCTTTATCATTCAATGTGTCATTTGCGGATGAACCCTCAGCTTTTTATAATATTAAAACTCATTTCCTAAAATCGCGTCACAATACTACATTATGTTTATGTTTTGTTGGTGTTGAGTGGTTTCGAAAATAACCATAACCCACAAGATATAGAGTAATATATATCATATATAGAGATATAGAGTACGATATATATATATATATATATATATAGTTACCTTATTATGACGCATGTGATTGCTCAGCCTCTCACAGCGAGGGTTCGAGTTTTGTTCGGGCGAACAAATTAATATGGAAATGCCTTCAAGCTAATCTGAGTTGCGCCTGTGACTCTACCAAGATATTTATCCGTCGTCTTCTTCTACCAAAATAATGATCATAAGTGGTCGCTGCGATGAATTTACATACAAAAACAAAAGAGCCAAGGCCTTGTGATATTGTCAAACAATCCCAAAACATCGATGACATCCCGGTGATTGACTTCTGTCAATTCGTTTTCATCCGCTGCACATATGTTGTTTCGATTTTCATGACATAATGCGATGGAAAAATAATAATATGTAACAGAACGATTCAACAAATCACTTTTATTTCTCAAGTAACTGTTAATCTTAAAGCGTAAGCGTAAAGGGTATTCTGTGTTAACGTTCAACTGGCATCATTTAGAAGTACATGTACATTGTTTTTGCCTACGTCAGTAAAATATTTCCTTTGACCATTAGCTTATACCTGAACATGCTGAAATTCAAAAGATTATGTATGTTTATAAAATTCCATGCATAGCCATGCTTTTCACATTTTACAAGAGTTTGGTTCATCAACCTTGTATGCGAAAGTTGCTTGCGGTAATATACTTGTCAGTCATGATCAATATACAGATTGACTCCAAAATAATGTTAAACTATAAATTCACTGTTATGAATGAGACTGCTAGATGACCTTATGGCTGTCCAGTTTTAGTACACTGTTGTTCACATATCTGCTTTGTATCATCCTGTAAGTTGTTCGGTCAAATGTTTTTGGAGACTTATAACATATTCTGAGATATAACTGTTTTGCTATTTTATATATACATTTGTCTTTTAAACAATTTTATTCCAGTCTTTACTTGGCTATTATGGTTGCTTTCACAATTTCCATCAGACAATATATTGTATTAAGACAATTAAAGTACATTCTATAAACAGTGTTGTTTAGCACATCTCTGTGGGATTTTATCATTGAATTACATGAATGATGTACTTTTTAATACAGGGTAAATACAATCTTGCATTTTTTTAATTTTGTTAAATATTGTTGCTGTAAATTGAAACTTGTTTGTTTAATAAAATATATTTACCTATACAACTAGTAATTGGCTTTTATTTATGTGGTTTCATATTGTTATAACAAGTAATAATTACAAAATATGAAGCACGATCATGAGTTCTATATGTTATTTCTGTTCCTACATATGCAATCTGTGACCAAGTCGCTTTAATGTCATAACTGTATTATTTTAGGAAACTTTTAAACCTGGACACATTCGAGGCATCGTTGACACTCTCATAGCCCAAAAACTTGCTGACGAAAAGGCGGCACAAGAAGTTACCTTTACGTATGAGCGGATAGTTGGAACGACTCTTGAAATCATAGGGGCAGGTATGATCAAATGATAACTTATTTTATATTACTTTATATCTTGTGGGTTATGGTTATAGTTTTTTTTAATTTCAGTATCATATACATGTATGTTTCAAAAAGAGCTCCGGCAATTGTCATAATACTATAACCATGTACTATTGTATTATTTATTTCAAATATCATGTTACCTTAATCAAAATAGAATTGATATTTAATATCTAGAACATTTGAAGAATAAGTGACAAAATAACAGGTGATTCTACCATGGATATTTCATTTTATAGCTTTGGTAACAAAATAGGTAGTAGCTTTTTAATTGTCGGAAATTGGACGAAATATTTTTGATTCAATATCTGTTCAATATTTTAAAGTTTTAAATTCTTTTGAATAAAGGACGACATAGAAAGTCATCTAAGATTTGTCCCACACTAAATTGTAAACTGAAAACATACTTCTGAAGTGAATTATTAAAGCAGGAAATGGGAAATTTGAATAAAACCTTTTGAAATCAGAAATACTGTGACAGACTGTAGCACTGAATAGTGTAAATATAATTTGATAAAGACAAATAGATTGTACAACAATATATATTACTTCACAAGTTTATGCAATCGCATACAGTAAAATAACCTTTCTAGCCCTCTTTTTGCAATTGTAAGGTTGTCCTTCTGAGTTTCTGCAATAAATGTGTTTTGTATTTAAATAATCTGTTACGGTAACTGTTTCCTTTATTCAGTGAGTTACCAGTAAATACAGTAACTGCTTTTCAAAGGAAGACCGATGATTTGAAAACGATGTTTTTGTGCAAAAAGTAGTCCTATCTATTTACATACGTTGGTATAAAACGGCAAGCAGAGTCATACAGAACCCAAATTGAATTCCTTCCAATGAAGATTATTATTTTACCGTTTGGCAGTACTGACCTTTATCGTGTTTATAATTGTTGTGTAGTGTTAGCACGAACCATACCTACTCCATGCAGCTAGGGCATATACAATTAAATTTACTCAAAGATTAATACTGTGTCATTTAATTTATATTTTACAATGAATGAATATAACTTTGTTACTGAATGTGCATAAACTAATTTATAGTACCAAACTGAATGGCCGTGTTGTTTTAGAGCATCATGAGACGTTTTCTGTTACTATTTTATTTTATAATATATCTTGAACAATAAGGTAAAAAAGTAGAGATTTTGTTATTCAATATCAACATTACATTTTATTGAACGAACAAAAAGTGAAAGAAGGCAACCCTTGGACAAAACTTCATTGTTTTACAAAAAACAAAATACTGTTAAAAGTAATTGACCCAGAATGCCAGATTCTTTTTCGGATAACGCAAAAATTCGATATATTTTAAAGTTAAAAAATATCACTGGGTTAAATTATGATGTAAGACTATCTGTATGCTGGTGACGCCATTAACACGCTCCATGACCATGTTAAGGACTTCCGGACATTATATATTGTTTTGAGCTTTATGCAACATTTATATATGTGTTAGTTGTAGCAAGTAAATTCACTTGCTTCAAATAAACCAGTACCATGCTTCGTGTTGGACTGTAATGTTTTTGCATTCATTTTAAAGACAATAAATGTTTAGTCACTTTGTCTCTTCTCCTCATACTAGACATAGATCAAAATATAGGTATACTCTACCCATTAGATGAATAGCCATGTGAATTTTTAATATTTTTCCTTTTCTCCATAATTTATACAAAACCGCAATATAGCAAAGTTGTCAGTTAGGTAAAACTTGAAATGTAAATGGAAAACAATGCAAATCATGTGATTAATAAAGATACTGGTTCTAAGAAAAGTTGCGGTGTTTTCAGGGATCCTGACGACGCTTTCTAGCCTGTGTAACATGATGTTGTGTCTGCTGCACCACCCAGAATATCAGCAGAAAATCCAACGGGAACTGGACGCCGTAGTGGGACGCAATAGAGGACCGAACCTATCCGACAGGGAAAACTGTCCATTCACAGGTATAAAAAACGTCGTTGTATGCTTGACTCCTCAGAATAAAACTTGTGGTATCGTAGACAGAACATTGCCAAAGAAAAACGGCGACACTTTTTGGTATATGTACAATCCTTGCATACCATTATTTAAGATCTAAATATCTTTTGTAATTTGTTTACATTTCTAGAGTCTGTCATCATGGAGTCCATTCGTTACATCACGCCTGTCCCCATCTTTCTCCCTCATGAGTGTGCAGAGGACATTCTGTTTGAAGGGTACACGTTGAGGAAAAACTGTCTGGTATGGAAATTATTGCACCAATCCATTTGTGTGTTCAAAGTATCATAACATCATACAAGTCAAGATTTATAGCTAATGTCAGCTCTAGCACCACCACTTACATATTTAAACTACTTACTTCATATCTTAAAGCAGTTCGTAATCACGTTGTTAAATACCGGGAGACATTATGAAACTTAAAAATTAACATTTCTGGCGTATACAAATTCTTCAGAAGTCTTAGACAAGTTTCCTACTTTAAATTTTCATTGCACTGCAGTTAATATTTATGATTTCTCTACCATGTACACTTCTTTATCTTATGATTTTATTAAGAAGAAATTGATTACTGTCAATGAAAAAAAACTTTTGCCCAAGAGCAACGTTTATTCCCACACATTCGGAGGTAAGTTTACCATGTGGCCTTTGGAAAGGCATAGAACGAGAGTATTCACATTCAAGCCAAATGTAAATGAGATAACAAATCTGTGATGAGTCGTTAAACATAAAGAGCAAATCCAGCAGTTACCGCCTTGGAACGGTCTTGCTAGAAATTAAAAAAAAAAAACACCTATCAATATGAATGAAAATTGTCCAAGCGCGCAGACGTTTTCTTAAATAAGATAGGACGTCTTTAAAAGAAAAGAGTGACGTAATGGAAAAATAATGGTATTTACGAGAAAGGGAAGTATTATTTCTGCACAAAATTGTTGATTGTAAATTTTATTTGTGTATCAAGGAAAACTGTTCAATGCCCATCAAAGAAAATACATGTAGCAATCCTTAAAGAATGAATAATGTGACATTATAGATTACATAGACAAGGAGAAATTTCACAACCGCCACATTTCACAAGTAACATTGTTGTAAACGTATCGTCTCATTTTATGAAAACGATAATTAGCTCATGGGCAATATTTTCTGCATATGTAGCGTTGAAGTTATGAAAGAAAAGGAAAGAAAGATGATTTAATTGAATTAGGAAAGGTTAACAAGTTCAATACGAAACTATGAACGTAAAACCATCTCATGCATTGAAAGTTTGTCTAGACACACACAAGTAGAAATTTAACAGTTAAAGGGAAATACAGATATAAACATTTTTATTTGTCTACAACATCGTAGATTCTGGGGAACGTTGACTTTGTTCATCATGACGAAAATATCTGGGGAGACCCCTGGACATTTAGACCGGAGAGATTCCTCGATGACCAGGGTCGGTTGTTGCCTAGAAGTCACGTGTTCATGCGGAGGTGGGCATAATTTTACTTCACTTTTGACCTACTTACAAATGCTGACGCAAGGCTAGCCCGAATGAATATCAGAGCAACTCCCATTGGTAGAAATTCCAAACAGTATCATATACCTTAGTGTTCCTTTTACACATCCTCGGGGAATATATGGTTATTTACAGAGTTATTTAAGTCATAAACAAATTATACATTCATTCCCCGCGGTATTAGCGTCTTATGTGCATAAAACGTCACTTGATCTACATTCATTTAAACTTAATTTCTTCCTTATGCCACAAAGCAGATCGATTTCTCCCGCACTGTATAAACGTTTCGGAAAGTGTAGTGTCTATTATGTGAGGAACTTCAGAATGTGAGGCGCAGATGGAAGGAGCGACTGGTGTAAAAATGTGTAATATTTTGGTGTCCTTGTTCTTGCCTCTTCGTTCCCATCTCATTTGCACGTAGTACACTCAGGACATAGAAATAAGATCATCCGAAGTGAATGCGTAGAAGATGCTGTATTATAAAAGATATGGGGTTTGTCATTAGTAGAACTAGAACTGAATATTTATCCTCATAAGGCTCTGTATGGAAATGCGGATTTTGTCGATAACTTATAACCTACATAAGAGGAGTTTTATCTTTTTTATTTCAACATTGAATATGATGCACGAATTAGAATGCATATGACGAAAAGGCAACCTAAACCTCAAGCTATTGAAACTTAAAATGACAATAAAATGTGTTCACTCTTTAATCGGATGTTACATAAATACATTGATTTAAAGTGAATTTCGTTAGAAAGTTTAAAAATGTATTAAAGCATATGACTTACAACAAATCAAATGGAAAATAACATTCGATACATGCAAGCACTATGGGATGTTGACATGGCCGATTGATTTATCTAATAGAACACAAAGAAAAATATAATCATACCAAAATAAGGAAAGAACGCAATAAAGTCTCCAGTTATAAAGGATGAAAACAGTTAGGCTGTATGAACTGTATGTTGTCAGTTCGATGTCAGTACCTCAGTTCTTATGTGAGAAACGTCATACTATCTGCATTATCTAGATTTCTCAACAGGACACAGCAATGTTTTTTATCTGTAATCAGACATTTACACCAGTTAGCCCAATATTTGTATATCCATCTTAATATATAAACAACATAAATGGGTCAGTTATGAATCGTGACGGTAAAGCTTGTAAAAGTAATCAAAAACACTCATGCATATCTCCTATAGCTTGTGAGATCTTGATATAAAGTGCAACTAAGTTATCAACTTTAGAATGTGTGTATTGTTTACTTTGTTCAGAGACCTAATTTTATTTAACGATTGTGTTGGTAAGGGCCAAGTAATGCTTATGAAAAGTATCGTCCATGACTAGTTTTTCCTTCTTGTCAAATGAAGTGTTATCTTATTTGAGAGATGTCTCGAAAGGAAGTACGAATACTGTTTCAGCTATATCGGATTGCTCCTACATGTCTTCTGTTGCAACTCGTCTTGTTTAAGCTTGGTTAAAATGGAAAGTAAAAAGATCATGATAATTACCACAAATATAAAAATAAAATTTATGACTAAATTTAAAAATCACTGAGACGAGACATTATACACACAAAGAAAGCTTTCCTGTACAAATTGTCGCGATGTTTCAAGTCAAAGCTTTGATTATTAAAGCCTGTGATCCACATGGCCGCCACTCTGTCAAGAAAACATCTTTGTTAAGGCTTTTCGATAAATCGTACTTCAGGTTCATAAAATTTCTGAAAAGTATTTTAAAGTCAGAAAAGTTATTGACACTTTTGATTTTGTTAATCTTATGTTCAATATTTCCATAAAATGCTAACATATTAGACCTCTCGTTTTCACAACTCAAATATGTTGTCAACATTTACAATTTCTTTGGATGGTTTATCAATATTTTTTAATCTGCTTCTTACCATGATTATGTCTGACACGTAGGTCACTTAGATTTGTTCATTCTCCGACATTATAGCCTTGTAAAGACAGAAAAATATTTACCTAAAGATTTGTCCTCCGAACTTTGAGAAGGCCTTCAAATGCAAAATTTATACATGTATGTTTCCAGTTGGCTTCCATTTGGTATCGGCAGACGACAATGTGTTGGGGAATCCCTGGCAAGGTCAAGGTTGTTTCTGTACGTGACAACATTGTTCCAGAGGTGGTCGTTCGAGCCTGCTGATGAAAACCTAGGATCGTGTGACGTTAGACAGAAAGAACATTTTCAGATAAATGTAACAGTCCGTCCTAAGCCTTTTCTTTGCCGGGCTGTTAGACGTCTGGAGTGAAGAGCTGAAAAGTAAATTGTGCTGCAATTTTCTAAACATGTACGAGGACATATATTTAAAATATAATCCGATTATAACAATTATTATATCAAATCTAATAAGATATGTTTTTTTATGAATAACTTCTGTATTTGATCCAAGCTGTGTCAAAACAGCGCACTGATGTGAACACTCATGTTTGTGGTGTAACAGCACATTGATGTGAACACTCATGTTTGTGGTGTAACAGCACATTGATGTGAACACTCATGTTTGTGGTGTAACAGCGCACTGATGTGAACACTCATGTTTGTGGTGTAACAGCACATTGATGTGAACACTCATGTTTGTGGTGTAACAGCACATTGATGTGAACACTCATGTTTGTGGTGTAACAGCGCACTGATGTGAACACTCATGTTGTGGTGTAACAGCACATTGATGTGAACACTCATGTTTGTGGTGTAACAGCACATTGATGTGAACACTCATGTTTGTGGTGTAACAGCACATTGATGTGAACACTCATGTTTGTGGTGTAACAGCACATTGATGTGAACACTCATGTTTGTGGTGTAACAGCACATTGATGTGAACACTCATGTTTGTGGTGTAACAGCGCACTGATGTGAACACTCATGTTTGTGGTGTAACAGCACATTGATGTGAACACTCATGTTTGTGGTGTAACAGCACATTGATGTGAACACTCATGTTTGTGGTGTAACAGCACATTGATGTGAACACTCATGTTTGTGGTGTAACAGCACATTGATGTGAACACTCATGTTTGTGGTGTAACAGCACATTGATGTGAACACTCATGTTTGTGGTGTAACAGCGCACTGATGTGAACACTCATGTTTGTGGTGTAACAGCGCACTGATGTGAACACTCATGTTTGTGGTGTAACAGCGCACTGATGTGAACACTTATGTTTGTGGTGTAACAGCACATTGATGTGAACACTCATGTTTGTGGTGTAACAGCGCACTGATGTGAACACTTATGTTTGTGGTGTAACAGCGCACTGATGTGAACACTCATGTTTGTGGTGTAACAGCGCACTGATGTGAACACTCATGTTTGTGGTGTAACAGCACATTGATGTGAACACTCATGTTTGTGGTGTAACAGCGCACTGATGTGAACACTCATGTTTGTGGTGTAACAGCACATTGATGTGAACACTCATGTTTGTGGTGTAACAGCACATTGATGTGAACACTCATGTTTGTGGTGTAACAGCACATTGATGTGAACACTCATGTTTGTGGTGTAACAGCGCACTGATGTGAACACTCATGTTTGTGGTGTAACAGCACACTGATGTGAACACTCATGTTTGTGGTGTAACAGCACATTGATGTGAACACTCATGTTTGTGGTGTAACAGCACATTGATGTGAACACTCATGTTTGTGGTGTAACAGCACATTGATGTGAACACTCATGTTTGTGGTGTAACAGCACATTGATGTGAACACTCATGTTTGTGGTGTAACAGCGCACTGATGTGAACACTCATGTTTGTGGTGTAACAGCACACTGATGTGAACACTCATGTTTGTGGTGTAACAGCACACTGATGTGAACACTCATGTTTGTGGTGTAACAGCACATTGATGTGAACACTCATGTTTGTGGTGTAACAGCGCACTGATGTGAACACTCATGTTTGTGGTGTAACAGCACACTGATGTGAACACTCATGTTTGTGGTGTAACAGCACACTGATGTGAACACTCATGTTTGTGGTGTAACAGCACACTGATGTGAACACTCATGTTTGTGGTGTAACAGCACATTGATGTGAACACTCATGTTTGTGGTGTAACAGCACATTGATGTGAACACTCATGTTTGTGGTGTAACAGCACATTGATGTGAACACTCATGTTTGTGGTGTAACAGCACATTGATGTGAACACTCATGTTTGTGGTGTAACAGCACATTGATGTGAACACTCATGTTTGTGGTGTAACAGCACATTGATGTGAACACTCATGTTTGTGGTGTAACAGCACATTGATGTGAACACTCATGTTTGTGGTGTAACAGCACATTGATGTGAACACTCATGTTTGTGGTGTAACAGCGCACTGATGTGAACACTCATGTTTGTGGTGTAACAGCGCACTGATGTGAACACTTATGTTTGTGGTGTAACAGCGCACTGATGTGAACACTCATGTTTGTGGTGTAACAGCGCACTGATGTGAACACTCATGTTTGTGGTGTAACAGCACATTGATGTGAACACTCATGTTTGTGGTGTAACAGCGCACTGATGTGAACACTTATGTTTGTGGTGTAACAGCGCACTGATGTGAACACTCATGTTTGTGGTGTAACAGCGCACTGATGTGAACACTCATGTTTGTGGTGTAACAGCGCACTGATGTGAACACTCATGTTTGTGGTGTAACAGCGCACTGATGTGAACACTTATGTTTGTGGTGTAACAGCGCACTGATGTGAACACTCATGTTTGTGGTGTAACAGCGCACTGATGTGAACACTTATGTTTGTGGTGTAACAGCGCACTGATGTGAACACTTATGTTTGTGGTGTAACAGCGCACTGATGTGAACACTCATGTTTGTGGTGTAACAGCGCACTGATGTGAACACTCATGTTTGTGGTGTAACAGCGCACTGATGTGAACACTCATGTTTGTGGTGTAACAGCGCACTGATGTGAACACTCATGTTTGTGGTGTAACAGCACATTGATGTGAACACTCATGTTTGTGGTGTAACAGCACATTGATGTGAACACTCATGTTTGTGGTGTAACAGCGCACTGATGTGAACACTCATGTTTGTGGTGTAGGTGATTTCATTTGTTTTCTTATGAGAAAATAATTATGTATTATTTATTCATTTGGGACGATAAACCCAATAAACAATTATTTATTCATTTAGATGGCTTAGTTTTCATTATTGCTTTTACGTCAGGTTTGAAGTGTTGTTTTTTCTGTATTTAGAATATTTCCGCTAATTGAGAAAGCATTATTAAATTTATCAAAACTGCTTTGATATTTATTTGTTTGAAAATAAAAGCAATTATAACTTATAAATACATTCCATAGAAATACATTTGTGATATCAACGTTGTGGAGTCGGAAATTCGGATAACATCAGTAGATAAAGATGAAGTTTCTTAATCATAACTATGAGTCTGAAAAAGGTCGTGAAACTTCAGGCTACTGAAACATTTAAATCCCATATGGAAGTCAAAGATATTTATAATGGTATAGAAAAGATCGAAACAATAGTTATTTTTAAAGATACAACAACTTACAACGGAGAAAATTTTATTAAAGCTTGTTACAACAGTCGTTATAACTAATATAGTTATGTAATTTCAACTGGGGTTGTGCTCAGGTAAGCTAACAAGGTTACGCCAAAAGTAGTGTAGGAATGTTAACATATGTTGTAGTTTTAACATCTTACTCTGTCAGTTTTCTAATATTGAAATGGTTCAGAAGGATGGCAACGAATCTTTGCAAAATTACAAAGAAAACGGATATAATAGTTATTTGCAATATTACAAAATAATTATATTTTAGGAAAAGGAACGTCTCTAGTTATTAGACAGTAGTTATTTAAAGTGGATTTGTCAATACATAGTCTTAATACAAAATCGGGAATGCAATTACTTAAGCGAGAATTTACAATAGTAAATGTGTTGTATAGACTGTATGTTAACAAAGGCGTAAAAAGAGTGCTCACGTACAAAGAATGCTTAAAGCCTCATCATACTTATAAAGACTTGTTTAAAACTAGAAAATTGTTTAAAGGATAAACATAAAGTCATATACAACAAAAACCTTTATATAGATCTTTTTATATACAGCAACTTCATAAATACACGAGGTTTTTACATTGAGCAGGAAAATGTTGCTGTTTGTGTGTGTGTGTGTGTGTGTGTGTGTGTGTGTGTGTGTGTGTGTGTGTGTGTGTGTGTGTGTGTGTGTGTGTGTGTGTGTGTGTGTGTGTGTGTGTGTGTGTGTGTGTGTGTGTGTGTGTGTGTGTGTGTGTGTGTGTTTCTTTTGTTTTGTTTGCTGTTATTTTGTTTTTATAAAAATAATCTGCGATTAGGAGAAATGAAAACAAAGCGCTATCTTCATTTCTTAACTAAAACACTTCACATTACCTAATAGACATCAAAACATCTGTATGGGACTTAAAGGGTTTGCATGTCTTAAGTCAGTCAGGGGTCTACAATGTACATGTAATGCACTTAAAGAAATTATTTGAAATTAAAAGATTAAATGAGATGTCCAGCTAATTATTCGCTGAGGAAAACCCCAGACTTACACCCGGTTATAACCACCAGCGCACCACAGGTTAGCTGGCAAACCTTCCCGTTGAAAGTTCTCGCCCCGACATGGACTCGAACACATGCAGTGAGGGGCTGAGAAGTTACATGTCCGCGATTATAACCGTAGTAACATGTTCACTAGAGTTGATTGCAACGAAATGATGATAACTTTATACTGACTTTGCTGTGTCTTGCTGCAGTGGTGTTTAAATGCTTTTGTTAAGTGATGTTGTTATTGCACGACGCGATTATAACCGCTCCGTTATAGTGTCCCACTTCTGAAAAGTGTCGCGTCCCTCTGGTCATTACAAATTCTATCTGAGTCTAGCTGCACAGTTAGCTTTTTTAAACTGATAAAACCATGTGCCTACTTACTTTTGACATCACGTTATATCATCTTCTGGGCAATTCGCTGTAACAGTGATACCTATTTTGACCAGATTTATATCGTGCTTATTTATAGATTTTGAAAGAAGGAAACATTAGAGCAATGTTGCCACAATTTGTACAGCCTAACATTTGAGGTAGTGTTCCAAATTGCCTTTAATTAGACAGAAGTGTGCGAGTATGTAAAATTATTTACAATTCCCCACAAAAGAGGTAAGACATTGTTACATGTTTTTTGCAAACTGTCGAACACCACCTTTAAAACTATAGTTAATACATTGTTTCCTTTTTTCATCATCAACTTTGCACTTTGGAAAAAGTGTTATAAAAGAATAATTAAAAAAATTAATGAAGGGAGGAAACGAACCTAATTTGCAAAAATGTGGGTTAGATCATTTTGAATATATAGACAAATATGTGCCATTATTTCTCTTTAACCATTAATGCTTTTGGACAACACTGTCTACACCGGACCGAAGCATGGCAGGTCAATGTCTTCTTTCTGGAAGAACAAACTCAACTGGGTAACATTGGATGCGATGTCTTTGAGAAGATATGTTGTTGCAGGAATAGGCAGTAATATTCTTGAAGATACCTCTGGCAGTACTGTCATTTTAAGATTCCATTTCACTTTCCATGCATGCTGCCAGTAAAACCCTTTGCTGAAGATGGTCTGTAATGTTTAATGCATACAAACCGTCTGGAAGTAAAGACGAACAACAAGTTGAACAAGTAGAACATCACAATTACAAATTTTGGAAATGTTAGCCATTGTGTATTAACCTTATATTTTAGGCCCGCCAATCTCTAGGATATTCATGTTGTGGCCAGGGATAAGTTCCTTTCAGAAGGCATAGGCCTAATTCATTGTTTTCTTTTATGCATATTTCTATGTGCTTTTTGATATAATTCTGTTCATATATGCAAAATGTAATGTTAAGTTATCACAGAAAGTTACATGTTCACTAGAGTTGATTGCAACGAATTGTTTCTGTAAAACAAATGCCAATTAAGCCTTAGGATATTATACAATTACATTAATGTGATATATAAAAATGAAACAGTAAAGGATTTTATAATATCGAATAATTTACATTAATTTATTTATAATAATGCCTGAAATTAAAATGCAGTTAGTCTGAAAAAATAAGATTGTACTCTTTATTATATTGAAACATTATATCATATTGTTTTTAGACAATTTAAAAGGATTTGAATAAATATTGATTCTGACTAATATTTATGATATCTATACACCAATTTGCTTACAATATCTCACACTGTATAGCCCCTTGTACTAAGGTTTGGGATACTACGGCTTCCAGGAACCATTTCACAAGAAATAGTAGAGGACAATATCTGTTGGTTACATTGGGTAAATGGGTTGTCTCTTCCTTTAGTAGTGCACATTGCACATGTCATTTTATCGCTGTCAAACTGCAGCTACGGATATTTTGTGAGACAATCCTTACAGAAAAACCATTAAATGTGGTATCCGACAGTTTGGACCAAAATATATTTCTCAAATAACAAAGGACTAAAAGTCATTGTTACATAAAAAGATCATTGGTGCCATAGATCAGTGTGAATAGTGAAACATTAATCACCATTCCTCACAGCAAACAAGTTTTCTATCTGAGATACGCTCGAGAGATAACTATTTTTAACTAGTAAAATCACGTGACAACTCATTGTTGAGATTAGGTTATATCGTAATCCGGGTAGTGCGCTCTGACGTCCGTATCCATTTCTGCGGAAATAAATTATTTAAAGATCTGGAATGATTAAACTTTTAGAGTGTTTCTTTTAGCTTGAGACTTTTGCTTATTTCAGTTAAACAACAGTACATCGTTTAATAAGCTTTCTTTCTGTTAGTTCCTCAGAAAAAATAGAGACAGGAGCTATCTGCCATGAAGAGATATAAAGCCTTGTTACTTAAAATACATTGTGTCACTAAGCCAGTGGCAGGTATACAACCGCAAGTAGTTGTATTCATTTAAACAATGGTTTGCTCACCATTTCGAGCCTTTCCTCCAGTCAATGAGTGATACTCTTACGCGACATTGTTCATTCATTTATCTGCATTTCATGTATCGCTGAGTTACACAATATAACTTGAAGCATGCTTGGACACATTTGACGCGTTCAGTCTCCATACACTGTATACAAATATGCTCTACACACGCACTATTTCTTCCCAGGCATGAATAACTGACTGCGAGTATTCAAGGTCATGCAGGGTCACTCCTGTGTGCTTCTGAAATCCAGTTTTCTCATAACACTAGACGGTGTCGCAAGCGGCGCTGAACTTTGTTACCTTTGTTTTAAGTTTTCTTTCAAAAAGTAAATAAAAAAGATGTAAATTAGACAAAAGGGCATTAAATGCCCTGCACTTGAAACACACTACAAGAAAACATTTACAATCATCATATATAATTATAGTGATAGGTATGTGACATTTTACACCGAAACTTCATCTCTATTTACAGTTGTGTCATCGTTTTGCAGATGATTATTTTTAGAATGTTACAGGCTGTCGTATGGTTTGTAACATGTTAAGGAAGAAGTTGAACTTTAATGAGCAATAATTTGAGCATAGATATTGACCATTGAGCATTGTTACTAATAAACCCCAAACCCTTCAAGGTAAAATATTGTTTCAGAATCTATGAGAAAACATTTTACCAATTGTTGCAAAATTAATTAGTGCCACCGCCCAAAAAATGACATGTATACGTGAGTTGGGCTTTTTGTCGACTTTACGTCGTATGCAGCCCCCATGTGGCAATAAAGGAAACAGGGTCTGCTTGCAAAGAGTGACATTGTGTTACCGTTGCCTGTTTTTGTGTAATATGCTAACACTGTGCTAACTCTGTGACTATTAATAATTATATCTGATATCATTATTTTCGACTTTATCCATTGAGTGTAAAATAAAAACGCTATGAACAAAAGGTCTACGAATTTCTGCTACAACAGTCGTATATACAAATGCAGGGTCGGATCCAGACAATTTTGGTGTTTGTGTGAGTAGGGTTGGGGGTGGGTGGGGTGGGGGTATGAATCAAGATCCATTTAACTTTATCGCAGTAAATACACACAGTTGTGGGCCTTGATTTCGACCCAAGCAGTCAACAGAATAAGTTAACTCTAGAAGCTTAGTATTTCTAGGCTTACATGCGTGTGTTGTCACAACACTACTCGTTTACCTCGTTGGGGATGGCGGGGTGGGGGTGGGGGGCTGCATCCTCCATCAACCCACCCCGGATCCATCCCTGAAAAGAAGACTTGCGGATCATTTCTTTATTCAGCAATTTTCATTAAAATTTACATCTTTTAGTGTGTAGTTATATATTAGGTATATACACACACACGAGTTTCATTAGATCAAATGACACCAGACAATATAAAACAATTCAAATAGATGTAAAGATATTTCTAATTTTAAGGAAATTGAAATAATTTTTTTTTGGTAGTTCTTTTGAGGAAAATTTTGTTTTCTTGCAATGGCCCAGTTCTTCTCTTAGTCAAATCTCAATAATTGTGATGCTTCATTTTTTAAGAATTACATGTTTAAGAAATATCTAGGGAATTTGCAAGAAAGTAAAAGGAACTTTCAAAATGAATAATATAACATTATTGACGAACAGTAATTAAAAAAAAAATGCATAGGTGTCGAACTTCATTCGCTTAAACCGGAAGTCGGCATCGTGAGCTCTGCGTCATGTCACATACGAAAACAAAGGAGACAAATGGAATTTGTCATGCACGATAACTTTCTGCTGATCTTTTAGGTACAAGTTCCCATTCGTGAACATTATAATTGCAACATTATCGAATTCAGATTATATAGACAGACACTAAATTAGATGGACTACCAGACCAATTTAATACACTGTTTGGTTATGTAAACATTTACATATAGCTTAGCTTCTCCACGTGAAAATATGTGTCCTGAAGTGACACGCTGTCTATTTCAGCATTACGCTGTTGGTCATTGTACAAGCTTACACATGGATTCACAATGCAAAGGCAATTAAATCTTCTGACCCAGACATATACACACACTCTTATTTATGACATGACTGCAACAGTCGATTAATTGAGTGACGGCAGAATTCGTTTTATTTAGTAAAGTATTATCGTTATATGTAAATTGGGCTAAATAATATATTTTAGCAATATCCTAGTATATCTGAGTGGTCTATTGTTCGAGTTTAAATAAATACGGGAAATACCATAAATACGTGCAGCTTGTGATACTTGTCCTACCCGCAGTTATGTATGCTCCCAGCCCTCCCACCGTAGAAATCACGTGTCCAGTTCGTTCATGAATATGTATGACTTTTGTGTTGATGCGAGGCTGAATTTGATGTAGCACGTGAAGTTTTCCCGCGGTTAACGCCCTTTGTATACAACCAAACGACGCATTTCTGTCACTTGCTGCCTGACTGTCGAGCGGGTTGTGTGTGCGGCATTTGGTCATCTGCTAAAAACGAGTAAGTAATACTGTGCATTATTTATTGACGGTAGTCTGAGGCATAGCTTCTTAAGACTTTAGTTTTGACATTTTTGTAAGCATACTAAGTAAACACGCGTGCAGTATTGGCACGTTGGACGGCCTTAGTTGAAGCACGGGATTGTGGGCTATTCACTTTTTAAACCAAAACCTTGGATTTTTCTATGACAACACCATTGAACAGGCACAATCTCGTCTTTGCCATCAAAAACACCAGTATTTCTCTTCACTGAGGATACATTCACATTGTAAAGTAGTTTTAGCCATACTCTTATTTTTGTTTATTAGTTGACCTAATTACAGCGTAGAAACATCACATTTACATTAAAAAAAAACAAACAACAACAACAAAAAAGAACAGCAAAATACACATTTGACATAATATTTCAGAATTCGGGGAAAATGGTAATGAGCATTGGAAATGCTAAAGCACCGTTTCTATGAAAACGATTTTGCCACGACCAGTTTAGCCCTGTAGGCACACACTTCCCTTGGACATTTCTCACAATAGGTTTAGATAGAACAATGCAGTAAATGCATAACTTACTTGATACAAAATATTAAAGGCAGGATTTTGTGGATAATGTCAGTGACCAATCAAAAGGGTCATACACATGAATGGCATTTTTTTTAGTTATGCATGTATATGCTGGCATGGCAGAACAAAGGATTTCCTTGGGTTGTAGAGCATGGGAATGGTGGTTAGACATCTCAAGGGGGTCCAGACACAGCATTTTCTGCCTGTGGTCAAAATTATACATGTGAAGCTTTTTTTATGACAAGACAGAATCAGAACATGTATATGCAAGTAGATTTTCCTTAAAAAAAATGTAATTAAATAAATGTGTAGCTGTTGCTTTTTTCCCCCAAAGTTTTGCATGAGTATAGATTGTATATGTCTGTTTCCATGTCATGCAGAAATTTACATTCTAAGAACTTGGTCATTTTCAATGCTGTATCAGTATCTTCCAAGTGTTGCTAATAATGTTTGTTTAGAACTTTTACACTTAGTTCTCTTAGTTGTGTAAAAACCCATGTGGGTTGGTGCCTGCCTCATTGTCTGTACTGGGCACCGTAACTATTACACACACCTTAAAGTGCCATCCAACTTTTAAGTCTGACTTAATGTTGAGGAAAATGCAAACACGTTAAAACTTCCCATCTTTCTAAATCCTGCCTGTTGACTTGAATGGGAGTTTCCCTGTAGCAGAACAAACATGATTTCAGAAGGGTCAATGCTATCTCTGCAGACACAGCATAGTTAGGAGTTTGGAACTTCTTGGCCACAAACACATGGATAGGGTAACAAAATTATCAGGTTTTTGTATTAAATATTGCTTGATAACAATCCAGTCACAGAACTCTTGTTGAAGTATAAGGATTTGTCAGATTAAAAGTCTATGTTTAGCCGCAATTCCTATAGCTTGTAAAAAAGGGTTGGAAAGCGAAAAGCCAAATTGGGTTTTAGTCAAAAGTTTACCACCTTTATTTAAATTGCAATAATTTTTTTTTTACTCCAAGTATGGCTGAACTTATGCTCATTTATCAACATACTCAGAGTCGCTGGTGTGTTACCTTGATATTTACAAAAGCTGTATTGTAAAGGCTTATTGTCTGGAACCACCTTTACATGGTTGAGTCCCAGACCACATCAACCAAGAATAAGATCTCCTTATTCCTTACAAAGTATTAGATATCTGTAAATTTAGCTGCTAAACATGTTATATATAGGCAACCATAGAAAGTACAAATAGTGCAGATCATGATTAGCCGGTCCCAGTGGTAACTAGTTGATCTAGACGTACTCTGATTATCAAGACTTAATCAATTCATACATGGCACAAAAAGATCATTAAAACAACAAATGACTCATTGCAGAACGTGTCATTAGAACTTACGAACTAAATTTGAATGTCAAAAGCATTTTAATGTGGTATCTGACATGATGTTTGAAGTTCCTCTAACGGTTGCATGATGGGTATTAGAAATGTCGATGAGTTTTGGCCTTGAGCATAATGGTGACATTAAACAAGTTTGTTTTTTTCAGAGATACTTAAATTGATACAAGTGTTTACCCAACCTGAAAACAGGTAGCTCTTAGAATAACCTTTGGTTTTGTTTTGTTACATCTTGCCAACACCATGTTGGTCATAAAAGCGATATTCAGCTAATTACTGGTGATGAAATCTTTCAAAGATCTCCCCATGAAATGTCCCCAACTGAGACCTGGAACACAGGCAGTGAGGGGATGGGAAGTTACAATTCAGTTACTTGTTAATTATATAATACCTTTTACAGATGCAAAGTGTCAGATTCATCCATTGAAGATGAGGGCAGTTTGTGCTCAAAGGGAGTCCTGCTTCTGCTCTGAAGGCCCCCTGTACTTATAAGGTGCTAATGGAACTTAAGCCTTGGCCAGTTAAGAAAGTGGAGGTCATCTTCAGGAAAAATAGGTCAGTTCACTCATTTTGTCCTCATCTGTCGGATTCTAGTTTTAACATGTAAAAATGTAAAATGACTTCATAATACATGATGCCTCTACATAAACCTGATCATAAGCAAAAAAAACATATTTAGAACTAAGTTCCTTTTTTGTATATTCAGCAATGTTCACAAGCATTAAAAGAGTAGATTTTAAGGATTTTTTTTTATTATGTTTGAGTTTGTGCATAAGGTCAGGATAAGGTTATTGTATGAACATATTACCTTTTAAAGACTTGTATTCAGTGGCATAACTAACATGTGTATACATGGTCATGGGTGAAGTCTGGGGCATGTTGCTCTGGAAAATTTTGTTTATCATATTTGGTGGCTTCTGGGGAGGCTTGGTATCAAAATATAACTGGATTTTAAGTTAATTGTTATGTTAGACATTTAATAATAAAACTGAGAAATTGTACTTAATCATGGCATACTTTTTTATTTTCAATAGAGGAGCTACTTGAATACCAGTACCAATTTTGTGTTATGACCATTTATGTAAAATTTAATCCATGCTAATAGTTTATTAGAAATAGATCCACTTGTTTTTATGCACACCTAATTGTTATTACTGCATCTTCAAGCAAACTGTAACAATATAGAGAAAACAAATTGCATTTAAGCCATTTTTAGAAATTGCTACAAATGGAAGAATTAGTAGGAAAACACAAGGAATGATTTAGTCATAAGCCAAGATAAAGGTTTGTCAATTACAGTAAACATTGTATATCTAACGAAACATTAAAAGTAAAGCCTTCACCAATGAACACAACTGCTTTTCTGTACATATCTCTCCACCAGATGCTACCTTGGTTTAGTCTTCCTGAGGACAGAATTATTTGAGAAGTTCTAATTTGAAAATATAAATGTACAAAGCTTGTTCCATACCAGGAGCTAGACAGTTCCTAAATCGATTTATGGTGTGAATAAAGGAGTTGATCACAATAAATATGCAACTTACCCTTACTAGGGCAAGATCTTTATCAGATTTTATTTTTATTTTTTCATTCTTTGGGGGTAATGTGTACCTAGCTGCATATTCTACATATAAGCAGCTTCATGCCTGTTATTTGTGTTGGTGACAATTCCTGTCTATCGCAATCAGAAGTGTTGTCATGTATTGCACGTTTTGTGATACAACTGAAATTGTTGAGCTTTTGCTGCTGAAAGCATTTTTCTGTATGATCAATCTTGTACTTGAGGCAGATTCATAAAGCAAGTGTTGTCTTACACAAATATTGACTAAGAAAGTTTTGGCACTTACACATGTAGGGTTGATGTTTTGGCTTTGAAATTACTTTTCAACTTCTATCAAGAGCATTTCTAAACCTTTGCATAGAGTTAATCTAACCTTCCATGTAGTCTTGCCTCTGTTGTTTAGGCACTTTGTATCCCTGGGTTGGCTTCATCTTGCTTTCTTTATAAATTAAATTGGCCAATGGTTTGGACAAGACCTTTAAAAGGATGGGGAAAGGACTAGATAATCTTAAGATTTTAAGTGACTTTTTAATTTGAAAATGAAAGTTTTGCTTTGCAGACTTAGTATGATGGGTGAAGGCCTGAGAATGAAGAATCAGAGAGCCTTGGTCAGGGGTAATGGAGGTGACCATTGTAACAGTTGGTAGGTTAAACAAAAAATCTAATTGCTTAACGGTTAAAGTTTGCCAGAGTATATATTGATTGAAAATGTTTTGAATGAAATGAAGAAGGTATGATATGTAGTACGTCAATTGGTTCATACAGATGTAAAATTGAATTATTTTCTAGTATTTCTTTTTTATTATGATCAGGATAATAAATACTTTGTCTAAGTTTTTTTAATGCACCTGTAAAAATACAGCATTTGTGGTCTACAGCTAAAAGGAATTTGGTCTAGATTGGGGTTGGTGTGTTTGGATGTCTGGGGTTGGTGTGTTTGGGTGTCTGGGGTTGGTGTGTTTGGGTGTCTGGGGTTGGGGTGTGTTTGGGTGTCTGGGGTTGGGGTGTGTTTGGGTGTCTGGGGTTGGGGTGTGTTTGGGTGTCTGGGGTTGGGGTGTGTTTGGGTGTCCAGTGTCATAACATAGAACTTTAATAGAAGACATGTTACCTAATGCATTGCACCAGGCACGGATTGGGAGTTCTTATTCTGCTCATAGATGGGAGTACAAGGCCCACAATTGAATTATGGGTAAGGTTTGCCTATTTTTGTGTTTGCCTTGAAACATAGGCTATTTCTGACATGGACCTTGGTATATATTCCTCTCAGGACAACCCATTTCTTTCACAGGTCCTAAGCCAGAGCACAGTCAAGCAGCACATCAGCAAAAGACGTTGCCACAACTTACTGCTGCAACCTTGTATTGTGTTATAAATGCTAGAGACAAAGGTATTCCAAATGTTTGTCAATTTCAAAATTTCTGCTTTAACTGACTAGCCTTCTAAGCATAGTATGAAAATGACTTGTTCTGTTTTCATAAAAGAAAGATTTGAGGTTCGTAATAAAGTGTTGTTTTTGCAAGTTGTTTTCATTTATGTTGATTGCCCTGTGCCTGTGGTATTATTTCAGTGAACACCTGTCATGATTATTTTTGAAGTGAATCAGTGATACAGTTATGATTATTATTGCTTATCGCTTGGGGGAAAACCAAGACATGAATCTTTTAAAGGTTGTTTTTTTTACCTTGTACATTTGTATATAAGGGGCCATTGAAAGGCATCTTATCCTTAGAAAATAAGCCTAGTTTTTCCCTTAAAAATGACAAATCCCCTCCCTTCAATTTACAAAATTAAATGACTTGGACTATAAAAATCTTGTGGAGGGATTCAAGAACAAGAAAAATAGATGACTGTAATAAACATAACATGATAAGAAATAAGCAAGTTAGAACATTTTCTCCCCTTATTAAATAATAAAATGCTAAAAGAATTTGTCCCCCTTTCAAAGGCCCCAGGCTCCACCCCCTTTTTCAGCAGAAAAAATCTCTGCTGTAGTGAGTGGCTTCGAAGTTATTGTAAGCAGTTACTTGTGTAAAATTTGTATGAAATGTCTAAGAAAATAAGAATAGGCTATGGATACTTTTAGGCTTTGAATAAGTTGTCACCCTTGAACAATTTTATTACCAATATGGAGTTTTGGTTTCTTATGGTGATATTTCATATTGATGTACCGTCTCCAGATAACTTAAATACTGTTGGTGGGACGATAAACCCAATAACAAACATATTGATGTACCCTATATATATTTTAAAATCATGTTAACTTTTAGTTTGCTTTCGTGGTCTTGGTCTTGAGCTGAAAGAGATATTGAAGCATACAAATGCAGAATATGTGGAAACATTTGGACGACCATTCTGATTTTTTTTAGAAAAACTCGGTCCAGTCATCCGGGCAGAAATCCCAGAGAATCCATTGAGAAGTCACTCTGGGCAGACGGCAAAGAGTCTTATGTGTAAACAGGCATCAACAGTCCAAACTTTGGTAAGAAAAAGGCACAGAACTCCTATTTATTTTATATCTTAAGCTGCACACTGTCATATGCAAACTGACACCCTGGAACTTCTCCAGCATAAACTGCTGGACTGTCATATACAAACTGTCACCTTGGAACTTCTCCACCTTAAACTGCTGGACTGTCATACAAACTGTCACCTTGGAACTTCGTGGTCTTATCAAAACAATCAGGCGCACACATGTTTGTTTCGAGAAACAGATCATTTCAGGTCTATTATGTAACATTTTACATTTTTTATGTATGTCTTATGGATGTAAAATAAAATCCATCATCGCGACCTCCATGTCATCATATGTATCACTTGCATTTTCATTATTGCAACTGTTTATTACCTTGCCGAATAATCTGGGACAATAGTTTCTCAACAGAATGTATTTTGTTTAAGTGCTAATACAAAGTAGTAATTGTTCTGGTAAAGGTATGAGATGTGTAATAGTGACTGACAATTGAATCCTGACAAAAGATACATCACATTATTCAGCATTGTATTCGGGATTTAATCTTTTCACCTTTGCGAATTTTTATGTACTAGGTTGACATCCTCAAATATGACCTTTAAATTCTTATGTCAACATTGGACAAATAAAAAAATAAAGAAAACATTTTCTACATTTTTATTAGAGTATACTTTTCTAAATAAAAATAATCCAAAAACATGAAAAGATGCACTTCTTTCTTTCTTTAATTTTGCTTTTTTTTTTTACAAATCTTCCTCGCTGACTGCGATTCCTTGTTGCCATTTTGGAGTGAAGAAATTGACACAATTTCATAAGATAAAATTGGAAAACTGAAATCGGAGGATTTTACATTCGGAAGGCGAAGTGTTTACGTAAATGATCAAACATGTAACATTGTAAAATGCTAAATGCTGACATTACACGAATATTCACGAGATTGATCACACATATTATACCTTAAGTGGTCAAATGTTTGAAAAATTAATTACTGATTGTCATTGTTTGCATCGCTTTTGGTAAGGATTATTTCATATATAACTATTTTATTTTTCAGGCTGTGGTTGCAAGAAGGTTCTTCAGTTATGAGTAAGAACATTGAGTCTGTCTGCTGTTGGAGGCAAGCTTTAGGAAAGTAACCAGTAGTTGTTTCCCTGGACATCTTTAAGTGGTATTTGAAATTTACATTTTGTAAAGTTCAAGCTTTTGGAGATGGCAACATCATAGTTGCTGTTAATTGAAAAATGGATTTATCTTAAATTTGTAGTTAAGGATTAAAACTTGATTTAAAGGGCAGGTCGGCATCTGCTTTTAATTTCAGAACTGTGGAAATTGGTTGTTTGCATCCTTTCATGTGTAGCTTGTTTTCACTTAGGTTTGTTCAAGTCTAGATTTGAATCTCTGCACTATGAAGATTAGCGTACCAGGGCCAGTTCAAGAAAATGACGGATGGAACAAAAGATGACAATATACTGATGGGCTTCTGTTGGAAGTACAAAACTATTTAGTAAAGGTATTTAGTGTTTTTCTCTTAATCGCTTACAAGTACTTTGTTAAAACTCTAAGTACTTAAAAAAGTACCAGATATGATACAAGCTTTTTGCAAAAAAAATTCATCTGTGGCTGTGTGGGAGAACTTGTAAAGCTAAACTCTTTGGTCCATGTTTGGTTGGTGCAAGATCCCAACAAGAGAAACTTCCATGTGAGGGGTTCTTAAAACTTTGATAGTTTGGGATTTTCCTCTTGTACGTCTTATGTCACCAGGTTATGGTTTGTGTCATGGATATTAACAGAATAACAAAGTCCGAACATCTATTTCTAAACTTTAATTACACAAGTGAACTATACAGAGGTCTGATGCTAACTGACTATTTTAGAGGCATTGTTAACTATATATATAATGAGTATACTTCTACAGATATGTGTAAAGGGAAGTAATCCTATATTACTGTATTACTAGTATGGATACAAAGTTATGTTTCTTAAACAGATATCATCACATCTCCCTTTCTTTAAAAAGTATTAGACATATATGAATACAATAAGATTCTAATTGTCAAAGTAACAAACACTAAAAAAAATCATTTATAAAGGAAAATGTGGCTCTTGTACTTTTAACACATAGGAAACACTTTCTCCACAGATGTTTATCAGAATAATGATAGTCCAGTGTACCTTTTCGTGGGAAAACTAACTATGCTCACTGATTGTGTCTTTTTGAATAATAACTATGTCAGTTCTGTAGATTAAGCCTCTTAATTATCAACACAAAATAATTTGGTATGTCCTTTTATCAAAAATTTCTCACCAATTAACAATTTTCCAACAACTAATGGGAAATAAATTGCTACATAATTACATTGACTCTATTTTTCTTGGTTTAATCTGCCGACCAGACCTTGTTATGTATGGTGTTTGGGTGTTCTCTGGCGGCTTATCAGTACATGCTGATACAGGTGGCTGAATAGGGCTGCTGGGAGTAGGGTTACTAATGACACTGGCACGCTGCTGGGAAGGGACTTGTGGTGTTTCTGTTTGTAACAGTTTAGGTTTACAGGGACTGGCTGTTTCCAGGGGCGTACCTAGTGATTCACCTGGTGGTTTTGCTTTTGCAGGTAAAATGACAGGAGTTTTCTGCAAATGTCGCCTGTTGCGAACATATTGCCCTCCATCTGGGGTCTTTACAGTGTATGATCTTTCACTGTTTTGCTCTGTTATAACAGCAGGGTTCCAAACAGCACCTTGTTGGATTCTAACATTATCCCCTACATTCCTGGGCTTCAACTGTTTTGCATGTTTGTTATATTTTCGCTTTTGATCAGCTTTCTGTGAAATAAGCTTTGACCTTACTTTGCTGTGAAGCACTGTACTTGGTGTCAACTGACTGGGTGCTATTGGCAAAAATGTGCGTATTTTTCTACCCATCAACATTTCACATGGAGAGTAACCAATGGCCATAGGTGTGGCTCGTAACTCCAGTAAAGATATCATTGGATCAGAACCATCTTGCTTACATTTCTTAAGCAACTTCTTGGCTTTCTTAACGCATGACTCACTAAGGCCATTACTTTGGGGATATTGAGCAGATGAAGTTACATGCTGTATGTCCCATTCAATAGCAAATTCCTGAAATTGTTGTGATGTGTAATATGATGCACCATCCGACACTATCTTTTCAGGTATGCCATGTGTTGCAAACCAAGTCTTCATGACTTTGATAATAGTCTGACTGTTTGTATTGCTGAGCTTTTGCATTTCAAAATAATTGCTCAGATAGTCACATACTATCAAGTAATCTTGGTTGTCAAACGTGAAAACGTCAGTACCTACAACTTGCCAAGGGTATTGTGGTACGTCATGGGGTTTCAAAGGCTCTTTTTGATTTGACCTTTGGTGTGTTGCACACACTGTACATTTAGCAACATGACTAATGATGTGCTTGGAGATATTTGGCCAGAACATTGTCATTCTAGCACGTCTCATACTACGCTCTTGACCTGCATGACCTTTATGAATCAATGTCAGCATTGCGTTTCTCAAAGACTTAGGGATAACAAGTCTGTGACCTTTGTAGATAATGTTGTCTACAACACTGAGTTCGTCTCGATAAGTCCAATAATCGATCAACCGTGGATCGCACTGATTGCGTTTGTCAGGCCAACCTTGCAAAATGACTTGTTTCAGGAGCAATAGCTCTTCGTCTTTGTCCGTTTCAGTCCTTATTTCGACTAATTTCTGACTTGTGTACGGCAAATTCCTTGTGACAAAATGAACATGAAGGTTCGAGTTCTCTGAAATCTCAGGGTACGTGTCTGGGAGGAATTTCCTAGACAATGTGTCAGCAACGGGAATTTGAGTTCCAGATTTGTAGTGTAGCTCTAGGTCATAACCATGTAAGGCTTATAAGAGTCTTTGCAATCTGGCTGGGGCGCTATGAAGTGACTTTTTGAACACACTTATCAACGGTAGGTGGTCAGTCTCAACAATGACATGTCTTCCATAGACGTATTGTCTGAATTTCGTCATGCCAAACACTATGGCAAGTAATTCCTTTTCTATCATAGCCCAGTTTCTCTCAGTACTAGTCAGTGTCTTGCTTGCATAAGCAATGGGTTTGCCTTCTTGCATCAATGTCGCTGCACAGCCGTGCTGCGAGCTGTCACATTGTAATGTCAAGGTCTTGTCTGGATCAAAATATGACAATATTGGACCTGGACTAGCTGTCAATATGTCTTTGATCTCTTGGAATGCCCTAATTTGTGGCTCTTCCCATGAAAACTGTATGTCTTTCTTCAACAGCTCTGATAATGGCTGCATAGTTTGTGACAAATGGGGTGCATATCTTGACAGATAAGTGACCATGCCAATTAACGTCTTTAACTCAGATTTGTCACTCGGGGGTTCCATTTCCCGAATTGCTCTACATTTCTCTGGGTCGGGTTTCAGTCCGTCAGCTGAGACTATGTGTCCAAAGTATTTGACCTCAGAGGCTCCTACAATGAGCTTGTTCTCATTTAACCTGATGCCTTTCTCTCGGCACCTGTCTAAGAGAGTTCTCAAGTTCGAGTCGTGTTCATGTATTGTCTGTCCATACACTAACAGATCGTCAACTATGATTGCACAACCTGAAATGCCTTCTAAGCATTCGTCTATTTTCTGCTGAAATAGATCTTGACTGCACTTGAGACCCATTGGACATCTTAAATACCTGTAACGACCTTGGGGAGTGTTGAAGGTAGTCAGATAAGAAGACTTTTGGTCCAAAACTACACTGTGGTAACCTGATTTACAATCAAGTTTTGTGAAGTATTTTGCTGACTTCAACTGTGGAAGTATATCGTCCAGTGTCTTTGTCGGATAATGAGGTCTTTTTATTGCCTTATTTAGGTCTTTGGGATCTATGACAATGCGCACCTTGTCGGAATGCGGCTTATTAACCACCACCATGCTATTTACATAGCTAGTCGGTTTGTTGACCTTGGTAATAATACCAGCTTTCTCCATGTTTTGGAGTTCCTTCATGACCTTGTCCTGCATTGCAACAGGAACGCGTCTGGGTGGATGTACTACAGGTGTGTGGTTTGAGTCTATTTGGATTGAACTGGTACCTGGTAAACGACCAATACCTGTGAATACGTCTTTGTACTCTGTCAAAAACTTTGTCATAGGGGCTTCTGGATTTACAGAGAATGCTACTTTGATCAAACCAAAATCAAGACATGACTGTAATCCTAAGATTGAGTTTTTGTTGTTTCGTGCAACGTAAAACTCTGCATTTTGTTTCTTGGCCTTATAGTTACAATGTAACCTGATAGTGCCTAAGACCTTTATCTCTGCACCGGTATAAGCAAGTAACCTAGCTTTAGGCTTCTGGAGTGGGGCAGTGACCTTGAGACGTTTAAATTCTCTCTCTGATATGATGTTACAGCATGCGCCAGTGTCAAGCTTAAACTGTATTAAACTTTTATTTGGGCCCACCTGTAAATCAGCACATACCTGTTTGCTGGATTTAGTTACAACTGATCCAACACTAAAGGTATCACAATCACTGTCCTCTGCGACTTCCAACACTTTAACTGTTCTGCACTTGACTGCAAAGTGATTATGCTTTTTGCATTTGAGGCATTGCTTTCCCTTTGCAGGGCATTTGTCCTGTAGTTTGTGGTGTGATCCGCATCGGTCACATTCCGCTGGCTTCTTTTGTCTGACGGTGTCCCCTCTTGCGTGTGACGCTCGGCCCTTCTTGGCTGGCTGCGACGCTCGGCCCATCTTGGCTGGCTGCCCACGTCTTCCCGGCTGGACCTCATCGACAGAAGCTTGGTTAGTTGGCTCACCCATAGAGCGCAGCTGGGCTTGTGCATACTCGTAAGATTGTGCGATTCCGATTGCTTTATCTAATGTTAGCTTTTCTCCCTCGTTCAACAATTTTTCTCTGATCTTACTCGAGGTGACTCCCATTACCACTCTGTCTCTGATCATTTCCTCTTGATTGGCAAACTTGCAATCATTTGCTGAAATTCGCAATTGAGTAATGAAGTCTTCGATTGAGTTTGATCCTTGTATAATGTTGTTGAACTGGAATCGTTTGAACACACTATTGCACTTTGGCTCAACATGTTTTTCGTACATTTGATACAATGTGTCCAATTTCTTCGAGTCATCAGCACTAAGATTCCACGATTTGTGTACCTCTCGCCCTTTTTGACCAACCCATAGCAGGAGGTATGTACATTTTGTTGGCTCGTCCTTTGAGTTGAGCGCACCATTGAAAATGAGCTCTGCATGTTCTTTAAAGTTTTTCCATTCCAATGGCAGATTGTTCGACTGCCAGTCAATGACTGGTGTTGGAATTCCAGATAAATCCATTATTGCACTACAAATATGGCTGACACTTTGGATATTATTATTTGCTATTATATATGTCCAACTCAAACTGTCAATGAATTTGGCATAAATGCACTTAAATAAATCCAAATCCCACTTCTGACACCATGTTATGTCACCAGGTTATGGTTTGTGTCATGGATATTAACAGAATAACAAAGTCCGAACATCTATTTCTAAACTTTAATTATACAAGTGAACTATACAGAGGTCTGATGCTAACTGACTATTTTAGAGGCATTGTTAACTATATATATAATGAGTATACTTCTACAGATATGTGTAAAGGGAAGTAATCCTATATTACTGTAGTACTAGTATGGATACAAAGTTATGTTTCTTAAACAGATATCATCACAACGTCCCTGTCATAAAAATTGTCTGGGGTGCATTGCAAAATCCATCAAAAAAGCCAAAATAAAAACAAAGTACATATATTTTGCAGCTGACCTGTGACAATGTTAGAGATGGAACTGTGAGAAGTAACCAACCAGCTTACCATGGAGACCATAAGTGCCACAAGTCCCCTGTGGTAAGTATAGATTCTGTTAAAACCAAGTTGTTAAATCTGTTGGGCACCTTGTTCTTGGTATTTACATCTTCTCCTGCTTCATGATGCCTTGGTGGATTCTGTAGTAACTAATTAGGACAAATCGCAGCAAGAAGTCAGTCAAGGATATAACCTTGAAGCTGGTATTGGCTTAGAACCCAGAATAAATTGGTATTGAATAGTAATTTTTGTATGATTAAAGGGTGGTATTACACAGTATGGCACAAACAAGTAATGCACAAGAATTGAAATGTAGGCGACCAGTGACAAATATTCTCGGAGGTAACTAAGTAAATGCTTGGATAATTGGACCATATATTCACTCTGGAACTGTATTGTATGTATATTAGTGTTCTATTATAAAATATTTTTATTTTCCCAGCTGGAGCCACCATCATTTAATGGCATCAGGACGATGTGTCTGCGATAGAACTATAATCTCACCAGGCTAGTGACATAAAGGCACAATGTCTGAAATGTTGCATCATGGTAAGTTTGTTGATGTGTAGAAATTTCTCTGCAATAGAAAAATCTGTTGGACACCCACGACTGATCCATTCCTTTTCTTTCCATTGCCCAAAGGGTATTGAGTTCACTTTTGTCTGTTTCTGGTAATGATATTTCATTTGTCTCTTGATAATCTGATAACGATTTCACTACAATGATGAAGCTAATATTTCATTCGTTTTGGCTTTCCTTCCAAAAATGATGTCATCAATGCCAAGAGAATTTGTTTCCAGATACTTAGCTACCACCACACGTACGAGTAGCAGAAATGTTAGCATTGTTTTGATTGGCCGACATCTTTTCAAATTTAACTCTCAATACTGAGATATCTTAGATAAAAATGCCACGGTGTATGAATGGATTGAACATATTCAGTAGCCGTGGGCTCTGATGTGGAAAAATCATGAAATGTTGTAAAAAATGTTTTTTATCAAAAATATGGTATTTTATGGCATCTGCTTAGTTTGTAAAATAAGTGTTGGTCAGCCAGTTCATGCAACAGGTTGGTGAACCATGCCAGTTGTTTGTGGCATGTTCAGTGAAGGTAGACCTATATTTTATGTAAATGAATAGTCTCCAACATACACCTGTAGAACAGGTTAAATCTGAAGCCATTTTTGATTAAACTTACCTGCCTAATTATTTTTAATCATGAAATATTAAAAAGGCTGAATGCATGTGTTATAGATAATTTTTATGAATATGATATCCTTAACTGCTATTAAATACCATTGGAAATATCCCAGTGGCAGTCTAGTTGCCTGCAATCCATTATTCACTGTAGATTTAGCCAGATGTCTAAATATATACATAAATATACATGTGTATGTATGTGCCATGAGAATGGCTGTCTTGACTAAATGGTTTAAGTAATGTGTATAATCTGATAAGGCATGTATCTACAACAGTTTAAACATTACTTTTCTGATTCAGTATTTTTTTTTTACTAATAACAATGACTAGCATATCTATACCCTTTGAAAATAACATGTAAAGTTAACTAATCATTGTTCACAAGGAATTTTATATTTTACTGTTTAAGAAAGGTTTTTTAAATATCTGAATATCTTATATTATAGAATCCAGCACATCTCCTTACAAATTGACAACTTTACTGGGTTCTGTGCCATCACCAAGTTCAACTATTTGTGCTGACAATTGGAAGTAACAACTGGAGATAGTGTAGGCGAACACATCTGAGTGACAAGATACTGTTAAAAATTGACCAATCAACACTTACCAGGTACATCCTTGGGATCATTTTGTGCTGCAACATTGTGAAGACTGTCTGGTATGTCATGAACAATTATTTTATGGCTGCTTGGCACTATGTGTTATGTCAAAGAAGGTCTAATAGAACTTTAAATGTATCTACACCATCTATAGTATAAGATAGGAGCATTAAGAAAACTGACCTAAAAGAAATAAACATTGGAATTATCAAATAGGATTATCACCGTATTCATGCTTTTGATGAAAAACCTGATATTCATATTGAGAATTGCAATAAATTGGACAAGTTAATTGTATCGGTCAATAGTGCATATTATATAATATTGTATAGCACTGTTCTAGTTGACATTTTGAACATGTGAAAGCAATATCTAAGATGGCCTGGATTCATTTTTAGTTGTGCCCATTTAGCTGGCTTCTTCAGAATATGTTTTAATTCAGAATGTTTTAAATACTTGATGGACCAAACTGTTGTTCTGACAACATATGGTGATGTAGTGAGGAATGCTGATATAAGGTATTTCTCTGACCATGACCCCGATGTGACCTTGTTTTTGTTGGCCATGTAGGCTAGTGTTTTACATGTCAATACGTCTTACTTCTCTAGAATTTATTCCAATCTAGGTTTTGTTTTCTTGTTTTAGCACTAATGCAGATACTGGACCTAATTGCCTTTTATGGATCTGTGCCCACAACTTATTTTCCTACTTTCATTCTTTTAGAAATACATGCACATTTGTCTTCTCTCATCTTCATAATTAACAATGCTTGGTAAAGTATTGTATTTTTGGTTTTAATAATAACCAAAGATCTTTTTGGCAGTATATACATTCCTAAAATCATATATTCACACATGTCTCCCATTCAAACTACTAATGTAATCAATTTACATATAATGTTCACTGCAGTTAATAGGAGAAATATCCTAATATGTGGGTATTGAAGGTTACATTTATTGCCTGTCTTCCTGTTTGTTTTTCATTGCCACATCACAGAAGGCATTAATCAGTATTTTTTATCAGTATATACACATATCGCAACATGACTTAACAGGCATGCACATACAGAACACATGTGCCTAAATATGTAACAGATGTACTAATTAACGATGTAACAGACACATTATACACAGCACACTTTTATACAGGTATGTTAGGAAAGGCGAACCGTCTCCAGATAACTGAAATACTGTTGGTAGGATGATAAACCCAATAAACATAAACATATGAAAGGCGGGTGGGGGTGGGGGGTGTTGTCTTTTAGAGACATCGACACAACTCCTTCATAAACCTTTACACACTCAGAACTAGCAATTCTGTTAAAATCGTGAACTCTGGCAATCCTATATCGAGACTTGAAGTGGGAACGTACCGCGACTTAACCCTGTATTTTTTTCCTCCTGCAAGTATAGCAGGGCTGCTTGTTTTAATATTAGTGTTGGGTCACGTTTTTGTTTAATTTGATTTACTATAAGTGAAAACATCAATTAGTAAGATTCAGTAGTTTTAACTGAACAAACATCAAGCTATAAATTTGTAGTTACAAAGATTCTGACTTACAAAGATTGACACACAGAAGAACATATCAATTTTAATACATAATTAATAATGATCTATACAAAACAATGATATATACATACAATTAATAATGATCTATACATACAATTAATAATGATCTATACATACAATTAATAATGATCTATACATACAATTAATAATGATCAACATCTATTTAATTTTAGAGATACTGTATAACAAACAAGTGTAGGGTTTAATTTGGAATCCCCAGCCAAATTATAAAATGTCATCCCAATGACAAGGCCTTAAGAGAGTGGCTTTGGGTCTGACAAAATGTAAAATCTACCTTGCGAATGTTGGTGAGGCAAAAAAGCCCAGAGAAAGCCTTTCTCTCCATTCTATACCCATCGTAAGTCAAATTGAATGAAAAACTCATGCAACATGGACACAGCTCACAGTATATTACTTAGTGGATACAACAGTCTATTGTATCACGGAATAAAGTAAGACTATAAATAGCCCAATTGTCAACTGGTCTCTTGCATATTATTTTATAATGATAGAGTTCGGCTTAAGTGACCACTGACTAATGGTCTGCTAAAATGCCATCACATATATTGGAGTTCAGCAAATACATTTCTGTCGCACAAGCACAGAAGATGAGCTGTTGTTGAATATGTAGTTTATTTGTGTACGTCCAAGTTGGTAATGATATAATATAAACATGCAAAATCATCAAGGATGGATAAAGCAATCACAAAGTACGGGGAACACGCTTAGCTTGTAAGAGGTACAAAATGCAATTTACTTTAGTAACTCAGTCAGTTAATCATTTCTATAATTCAATTCAAATGAAAACATTTTAACATTAGCTGATAAAAATAACATGTATAATATGATTTCCAGCCTAATACAACATTCAATATAAATTTACACTTTACTTGCCGAACTTTATATGATAAAACTCATAAACATTAAATATAAGTATTATGTACAATCTAACATAAAGAAACAATTACATGTATATTGTCACTGGCCTTATTTACAAAAATAGAACATACCTGCAAGCACAGTAGATGACAGTAGATGAACTGTTGTTGAATATTTATTTTATTGTACGTGTCCAAGTTGGTAATGATACTTGGACAAATGCAATAGTTGCTTATATACAGTTTCTGTGCTGCCTGTAAGACAAAGTAACTGACATACTCCAGTTACTTTGACATTTTTAACCAGGTTTTCTTTAGGAAAATTTTTCTTTTCTCAGTAACCATTCAAGGTAGATAGTGAAACTTAACATAGTTGTCTGACACTGTAGCAATTACCAGGACAAGTTTCATCAGGCCTGTTTTTTGCTAAAATTATGCCCCCTTTTCACTAGAATTATCAGTTTTTTGTCAGTTTTCTTTTTCTCAATAACCATTAATGTAAGAGCTTTGAAACTTGACATATCTTCACACAAGTGCTCATTTAATGACACTAAGAACCTTGGTCCTACCTCAAAGTCTAAGGTCACACTTGATGTATAACATATAAAAAAAAATCCAAAATGTTGCTTCAGGAGTATAGCTCAGTACTTAAGGTACTTCAGCTCAGATGCATAAAAGAATGTTCCCCCCATTGAAAGTTTTGCATCCAAGAACCATGGCCCTACCTTAACTCTCAATATCAAGCTAAAGAGTTCAAAGGTCAAAATTTGTGCAAATTTATAGTTTCTGGAGCATAACTTTGCAGCAAATGAAGGAATTTTATCCTCATTACACATAATTGTTAATCTAAATGTAACAGGGTTAACAAATGTAAGAACTGTGCCCCAACAACACATAATTGTTAATCTAAATGTAACAGGATTAACAAATGTAAGAACTGTGCCCCAACAAAAATGTCTACAGGGGTGGGGTGGGTCAGGTTGGATGGTAGCCTTTAACCCCATAAAATAAAAAAATAATTACATTTTAGATTTACATTTCAGTCTTGAATGCCCACAGGCATTCAGATGGACTCCGTCAGACAGGACGTGATCTGCTTGATCTATCCCTTTAATTTTGCCACATAGGTTGCCAAACACTTTTCTTAGTTTGCGGTTGGCCTTTTCTCTTATTTTCTTGTGTTTGTGTTTGGCAATACCCCGACTTCACTTTAAATTGAGCCGGAGAGGGATTTGACATACTAATACCCTCCTGATTCCCACCCATAGATTGTAATAACTGAGTGGGTAGTGGCACCTATCAAGTCGTTCCCACCAAGCAAGATCACCACCGTATCTGTTCGGGCCTCTTTGAGGGCCGTCCACATGTTGTCCGGGATGGACAGTGGGCGTAGCCCTCCCCTTCCTATGAATTTGACCCCAGCTCTGCTGCTACCGACCGCCTCTCCTAATCTTCTTACAAAACTGTCACCGAACACTGTGTAAGCCATTCTGTGAATGATGGTTATGCTACTACTAAGATTTATTTACCCTCGCCCTAACTATTGTTATTGGGCGAGCATTAATTTACAGGGGGTTAAAATATAAAAATCACAGCCTAATTAATGGCGTGAGGGTTAACAGATGTTGACAAATTTAAAATTATACAATATAAAATATCATGAAGTGATCAGCAAAGGTGAATATTATTATAATCCAGTGGTATGTAATTTTGATGTGTGTTGGTGTTTTGCTGTGAAATTAAGAATATGTTAAGATAATCATTTTAAAATTAGCACAATTACATATTTTATCGTAAGGGTATTTAATCTTGAGTATAATTGTATATACATTATATGCACAAAGTGCTTTCTTTATGCAGTGCTCCTACCCCTTTCAGTACTGTATTGTTTGATTATTAGTCACTACCTGATTGACAGTTTTTACTGGTTTGTTAGTGAATATTATTGACTTGGGAGTTTGCAGCACCGAGTATGTTCAGTGTGGTGCTGTTGATTGTCTGTACCTAATTGGATTTATTTACCCTTGCCCTATCTATTGTTATTAGGCAAGCATTAATTTGCAGAGGGTTAAAATATAAAGTCAACTTCAACTTTATGCTGCCAAAAGTCAATACTGACTACATAAGGCAAGCGCAAGTCCTGAACATTGACAATTTAAGACTAATAATTTACTTATGAAATTTTAATGAAAACATAAAATAACTAAACTAAAATATCAATTAAAAAGCATTAACCTTGTTTAGGCCACCTGCAAATGCAGGTACAGTTGGGGCATCCTTAATCTCAGTCGGTAGTTCGTTCCAAAGTCGTATAGCCCGCGGAAAGAATGAGTTCATGTGGTGTTTTGTTTTTGAGTGGGGAATAAGGAATTTGTTGTTTCGTGTAGTTGTGAGGTGACTGATCGACATTGATCTGTTATGTATTTTGTGTAGCATTGTGAGACTGGCTTGATTTCTGCGTTGCTCGAGAATAGATCACTTTAACTCTCTGAGCATGTTTGTGACACTGCTTGTGTAGTGATAGTCATTTTGAACATACCTTGCTGCTGACCTTTGAACCATTTCTATTCTGTGTGTGAGGTATTTCTGCCATGGGTGCCATATAGTTGAACAATATTGGACCTGGGGGTGTACATATGTTCTGTATGCAGCCTCTTTTAGTTGTTTGTTCTGTGTTTTGACATTGCGTCTGATGAATCTCAGACTGTTTGGCCTTGTTTGTGATAGTGTTTATGTGAGATGACCAATCGAGGTTACTACTGATAGTGACCCCGAGATATTTTGCGTGTTCTCTTGTTCTGAGGGTGGTGTCATGAAGTGTGTATGGGAAGATAACCAGTTTCTTTTTTCTGTGTATTCTGAGAACTTCACACTTGTCAGGGTTAAATTCCATTGACCATTTTTTTCCCAAAGTTCTAGATTGTGTAAGTCTTCCTGAAGGCTTTGTGCAGATGCGTGTGATTTTATTGTGAGGTAAACTATTGTCATCTGCAGACGCACACGATTCTTGACACTTCCTGGTAGGTCGTTAATGTAGGCTAAAAATAGACTTAGGCCTACGACCGAGCCCTGTGGGACACCAGAATGCACAGGGAGACTGTGAGAGACCTTGTTTTCGACTAAGACCTGTTGTGACCTGTTATGTAGGAAGTCTTTAATCCATGTGGTGATGTATGGGTTTACCCAGTTCACAGCAGATTAATATTAATGGCATGAGGGTTAACGTATGCTGACAAATTTAAAATTTAAAATTGTACAATATAAAATATCATGAAGTTTGTTAATTGTCTATTTTTAATATCCTGGTGATCAGCAATGTTGAATATTATTTATTAGTCCAGTGGTATGTAATTGTGATCTGTATATTGGTGTTTTTGTGTGTAAGAATACTGTAAGATTCTCATTTTAAAATAAAAACAATTACAAATTTTACCTTATAGGTAATAAATCATGAATTGTACCGTATAGGTAGTAGGTTTCACATTAAATCTTGTATCATCATACATAAGGTTATATATACATTCTATTCACAAAGTGCTTTCCTTCTACAAGATGTCCAGTCCACATTTTTAAAAATCATGATTGTTAATTAGCTATTTATATTGCTACTGTACATTATTAGTTGTCACCCTAAGATTGGCATGCTAATTGTTTCAATGAACCTGTGTGGGTAGCCTTTGTTTCTACTGACCCCTCAGTGGGCTTCCGTTTATTCAGCGTACCCTGGTTCTATTGTGATATGATTTGGTGCTGGTGTCTGGTCCTATACTATTTCCTTTATTTTTGTCCTGTGTCTCCAGATTACTGTTGTTTTTACGGGGTCCTTAGGGGGTACCTGTTCATTTGGCAATTTGCTATTATGTTTAATATGATATAATATTATATAATGTTATTTCCATCTTGTAATGTTGTATAGTGGGTTATGCTAAGTAGATGGGAGATATCAGGTGCCATTGTTTTTACAGTGTCTTTAAGAGGCCACCACTTGTTCAGAGACCTGCCATCTATTGGATGCTATTTGTTGGAAATTTAACATTAATTGGAATTTATATTATATGATGGTTTATTTGTATCTTACATAAAAGCCGCTTGTTAATTTTAATATGATATATTGGAGCTTATTTTTTGTTTTAATTAGGGTCGCTTGTCTTGGTTTAGCATCGTGTTCATTTAGTTACTTGCTCTTATGTGTGCTGTCTTCAAGGATGCGTATGTTTTTTCTTCGTGACGTGGTTCTCTGCTTGTTGATATTGTTGATGGCCAACTATCAATCAATCAATACTTGGTTTTATTTACCCTAACCCTAACTATGGTTAAAGGGCGAGCATTAATGTATAGGAGTTTAAAATAAAATATCAGTTTTAATTAACGATGTGAGGGTTGCCTTGTGCCAGGAAGGTTAAGAAAATTAAGAATTAAAAATGAAAGGATGGTATTGTATGATTCTGGATTTGGTAATAGGCACCTATATAGGTTTTCTTAAGCTTTATGTACATGTGTGATGTGTGTGTCATAAAAGTTATGTTTATACAATTATAAGATGTGCACTTTCTTTTCACCTGTACATATTTTGTTTCTGTCCACCTAATTAACATAACATGATTTTTTTTATTTTTCCCACTGTCCTAAGAGTTCATAAACATTTGTTAGAAGGGGTAGTCATGCATGTTATGGCATATATCAATGTAATAGTCAATATGTTACATTACCTACACCAGCCAGATGTGAGGGCTATGCTTGTCTGTATTCTGGCCCACAGTTTGGTCAGTCCACGGGCATTCAGGTGAACTCCGTCCAGCAGGAAGTGGTCTGCTTGGTCTATCCCCTTTATTTTTATACATAGATTGCCAAACACTTTTCTTAGTTTACGGTTGACCTTTTCTCTAATCTTTTTGTGTTGGTGTTTGGCAATACCCTGACTATGCTTTAAATTAAGCCGGTCAGGGATTTGTGTCACTTAAACCCTCCTGATTCCCCACCTGTAGATTATATCCACTACCCTCATTATGTATCCAAATAATTCTGAGTGGGTAGTGTTGCCTATGAGGTCATTCCCACCAAGCAGGATCACCACCGTGTCCGTTCGGGACCCCCTGAGGGCCGTCCACATGTTGTCCGGGATGGACGATGGGGGCGTAGCAGTTATGGCACCTTGACTCCTTGCCTAGGGCTGGGGTTACAACGTTTCCCATATCTGTCAGGGGGAGGGATGGTTGGTTGAATTTGATGGCTAGTGCATTTTTGTTTTTGGTCAATTTTACTTCTTCTACGTAAGCTAACTTCTTAATAGATTCAACAGTTTTGGAGATGGGTTGGTCTGTCCTGATTTTGATTATGCCTGTGATTCGTTTGTGCTGTTCTTTAAGGGTCCAATCATGTGTGCCAAAGTTGAAATTTGATGCCTTTGTGAAGAGATCTTTCCTTAATTTGAATGTAATTCCATTATGAAGCCTGCTGAGGGGGACGCAGCATTCCGCTCCTACAAAAGTCCGGAACGCTGCCGCCACCTCAGCTGCTTTCCCTTGTGGGAAAGCGCTGCCCACCGTTGTTAGCAGTATGGTTATCCATACTGCAACATCGGGTGGCAGCAGGCTGGTTTGCCTGCCTTCTTCCATAACCACCTCCTCGTAGGCCGTAGAATGCGTAGGAGTAGGTGGCTCTGGGCCCTGAGACTGTTGATAGGTATTTTTCAGGGCGTTGGCATAGGAGATTGGCCCTCCTTTTTCCAACCCCGGGCCTTGGGACCCAGATAGGGTGGATGGGGGAGGGTCAGTACTTCCCTGGTGATTCTTGGAGGCGTTTCCTGGAGTGGAGGTTTGTAAGGGCAGTGGTGCCTCCTCTATCGCCTGGTTTAAGAGCCAGGAGGTATTCAGCATAGATAAGACTGCCTTCGGGGAGGCCGGTTGGTTCTCACCACTCTCGTTAAGCCTGAGTACCTTAGCTAAATGAGACTCATCCGATGACTCAGATAGGTCAATACTCCTATCTCTCTTACCATTTGGTGTGTTTAAGTACTCCATTGCTCAAGTAGTCTCTGCAAATACAATAGTGCAACAAAAGGTGAGGGGGAGGGGGCGTGAAGAAAAAAGTGCTTGTATTTGCAAATATACTTATCAAACTGTTTCTGTAACTTTACTCTCTGTGCTGACTATGCTGACTGTGATATTCTTTTTTATTATTTTCTAGTTCTTCTTCCTTTTTCCAGATATTCTAAATATCCGAGCTATAAATCACTAGAAAGAACTGAAGAACACAAAGTAATCTCAAATCACTTTAGAAGTATATTACACTCTAAGAGCTTAATCTCAAGCGAAGAGCAAGCTAGATGATACCAGCACGAGAGCAGAGAGCAGAATGAATGGAAATGAATGATGTGATGTGTGATGTCTTTCTTCCTATCTATAACTGGTTTATTTAAGGGTCAGCTCATACATTCGTATTTTATCGTGACCCCGTCATACTGCCCTAGTTTGACCAATGTGCCTAAAAGTGGGCTCCTATCAGGTATTCAATTTCGGTTACCTACTTATATAGCTAATAAGCTTAGAAAGGTTGGGTGTTTTCGTATTTTTGTCCTAGTATAAAGTGAGTGATTGAGTTTGTGAATTTCACTGCCTAACTTTTTGCCCTAAGCTCACCTTATTGTTATATGGCATAGGACCCTTTCTCACCCCTTCTGTTGGCTTTTATTTATAAAGCTTGGTTACTAGGTTGACATCTTCCAACTTATTGAAACGAAATTGTTATTGGAAGGGGTCTTCCTATATCCATTTCCTTTTTTGTTATTGATTATGGGTGGGGGTAGAATTTTAAGTAATTGGGGGTCCTGTGCCTGTTTAACCGAGTAATTATGTCTGGACGACCGAGGCCCGACCGCCCCTAAACCATTCACCTTATTGTACATGTATGTACATACAAGGAGAAAGTCCTCGGCTATGGCAGGAAAGAGAGTAAAACGTTCATGTTTACCTAGAGAGTTTTTTTGTATATTATGAATGCTTTACTCTAGGCTGAAAAGAAAGTACATGGGTTAGTTAATACAGTAATATAGTTAATTGTATTTACATCACGTGGAGATTTTTTTTTTTTATGTTTTTTCCACTTATAATGTTAGTGCAGTAACAAGGTTGTGCAGGGGAGGGGGGCGGTGCGGTTTTTCTGTTTTATTTACATTTCGTTTACCTGGTTTCCCCTACTTTTTACTGTTGGTGCGCATGCTCCTCCGCCCTTGAGGGGGGATTACCGACTCTTAGTTTTGATTTCCTATTGTTCTTAAGTGGGTGCCTTTGTTTTTACGGGGCCCTTAAGGGGCCACCGTTTATTCAGCGACTCTTAGCCTATGCTTTTTTTTTTGTCCTAGTCCTTGGTTCAAGTGGTGGGTGCCTTTGTTTTTACGGGGTCCTTAGGGGGCCACCGTTTATTCAGCGACCCTCCACCTACTGTTTTAATTATTATATTACTTCTATTACTTCTATTGTCCTATTCTTTAGATTGATTAGTGGGTGCCTTTGTTTATACGATGCCCTTAAGGGGCCATCGTTTATTCAGCGACCCTTATTCTAGTCTTTCATAACAGTTCTGCATGGTACAGTGGGTACTATTTGTTTTTGTTCAGTGGGTTTGTTGGGTGCCTTTGTTTTTACGGGGTCTTTAGGAGTCCACCGTTTATTCAGCTACCCTCCACCTACTGTTTTAATTATTGAGTTTTACCTTAACCGTCCTATTTGTTCGGTGGGTTCACTGGGTGCCTTTGTTTTTACGGGGTCTTTAGGAGTCCACCGTTTATTCAGCTACCCTCCACCTACTGGTTTTAATGCTTCGTTTCTACCATAACCTACAGTTCATGTCTAGATGTCGTTGATGTAGTCTCAAGTTTCAAGTTTTTATTGCATGTAAGGCCACCGGCCCATATACAAAATGCAACAAATTAACAATAGTCAATTTCCTCCAAGTAATTAAACAATGCTCTTTTAATCCAGTCGTATTGCCCAAAGTTAAAGTTTGTTGCTTTAGTAAATAAGTCTGATCTTAATTTGAATGTTAGACCGTTCTTTTGTTTGCTAATGGGTGAGCAGCAGCTGGTCCCTATATAGTTTCTAAAGGATGCGGCTATTTCCGCCACCTGCCCAAGAGGGAACGCCCCGCCCACCACAGCCAGGGTGATTGTAATCCAGGCCACCGGTATACTGGTGGCCCGGGAGAGGGCAGATGGTTGTCCCGATGGGACTTCCACTGTCATCTCTTCCTCAAACACCGGCTGCGGCCGCTTTGGCGTCTCCACCGTGGGCGTTGCGGCGACCATGTCCGCGTAACTTAGCCTGGTTGAGTTTGGTTGGGGTGTGGGAGGTGGGGAGGATGGAGGGGGTGTGGGAGGTGGGGAGGATGGAGCGGCTGGGGAGTCTGAAGATGGATTAGTGCCCTGGAGTGATTCCTCACTCCTTGACTTTGAGTGTTTTCTACTCTTCTTCTTCTTCTTTGAGCTCCCTTCTTCTCCATTTTTCTTATTCCTACTACTACTCCTACTGTGTCTACGTTTTTCATTATTTTTGCTTTCCCCCTTCTTGGGTTTTTTCTTTTCCGGCATCTCCGGAACTATAAAACGCTCATTGTCTAGCTGGGGGGTGGAGGTGGCCTTTGGGCCTGACCTCCCTTCTCATCGAATGAGTTGGGGTTTTCGGGGCCATTATCATCGACCCCTCAACACCCTCATCTTCCTCTACCCTGATCAGCTTGTGTGGTGCTCCCACAGACTCGGTGGACGAGTTAAGACTCCTGTCATTCATGGTCCTTTTACTGGCCATGATTAGTTGGTTTTTAATTGTTCTTAATTGCCCACTGATCTTACTACTCTCTTACACTAGTGGCTTTAAGCTTTTGAATGTTTGTTTACTTGCTAGTTAATTAGCTTACTAATTAGCTTACTAATCAGCTAGTCCAATTAGTCCAATTAGTCACCCAATTAGTGATTATTACACCCAATCAATAACTGAGTATCCACTGAGTACTGCTTAGTAGATTAATTGGTTGATTATCTACTCAGTAGACCAATCAGTTAATTGTGTTAATTGGATGACAACTATTTGACAACTATTTGGCAACTCTTTGGTTTGACAAGAGACAAGAGAGAGCTTTTAAACCACTTAATTTACCTATCAATGCTATACTTTATAGAGATGAAAAAATTAAAGCTACAGAAGGTACAGAAAAAAAAAATGATTATAAATGGGACTACAACTATACTGATATTACAACAACTACTTCAACTACAGCTTCAAATACAATTACAAATACAACATACGAAATGCAAAATTACAAAATACAAAATACAAAGTACAAAATTTCAATAACTACCAAGAACTACAAAATTACAAACACTATAGAGAAAACAAAATTATAAGATACAAAGGACTATAAAGAACTACAAAGAACTACAAATATATATGCAAAAAGATGCAGGTGCAAATGCAAATTAATGCAAAATAGATACAAATGCAAAAAACAAATAACTAAGTGCAAAACTACAAAATTACAGAAGTACAAAAGTCAAGTTTGTACTTAAAGGGTAGGGGCAGGGCGGGGAGTGCAGATATATAATACAAAAGCAAAAAGGAGCAAAAGATACAAACAAGATAAGAATAATAAAGGAAAAAATAAAGGCAAATACCTCGAGAGCTTAAGAGTAGATACTTTGATACAAGTACCTTCGAGCTTAAGCCTTGGCTGCGTCTGCTTCGTCTGCTTCGATCGAATGTGAATGTGTGGTGATGTGATGATGATGATGTCCTGTTGTTGTTGTTGGAACTAGTTTAATAAGGGTCTACTCACCCTGTTGAGGGCTTTTTCATGACCCCGCCATGTTGCCCATGCATGGCTTAAATGTGTATATTCCGAAAAATATCGCCTAAAATGGGCCCTAATTAGGTACCTAGTTTATGTACCCATTTACTGGAAAGATGGTAAAATTTTGGTAATTTTTTTGTCTTAAAGGGGATTGAGCATATTTTGAGTGAATTCCACTCCCTAACTCCTGGCTCTTTCCCCTGACACTAGGTTCTAATTGGTATTTGTTTATTTTTCACCATAAGAAGGTTCCCTGTTTTCGGCTTACCTCTTCCCCTAACGAAATTGTGAAATAGTGGGGAAGGGATGCACCTTTTTAGGGACCTGTGTAGCTAATAAGCTTTGGTATTTAAAGAGTAGTTGTGGTAGCTCGTTTAGACTCTAGTGTTTGGTTATGATGTCTGGACGCCCGGGGCCTGACCGCCCACTAAACCATCTTGTCTTACATATGAAATGTATATGCCAAGAAAGAAGTCCCCGGCTGGTGGTATAAGATAATGCTCGCCTTTGTCTACTACTTAACTCTATTACTATTTATACAGGTATACAGTATATTCAGCGGCCATTATCTTATCGTTTTCCCTATTCTACCACACACTCGGTTCACTCTCTCAGGGTCTCATACAATCAATCACTCTTCCTACTACTTATTCTATTTACTCTACACTACGCATTTCTCTACTATATACAGTAGTGGAAGGTTTTGTTTTTTTTTTTTTGTTTTTTTTCTCCACTGTCCTACTAGTGCAAAAACATTTTGTTAGGGGGGGGGGGTAGTTTTAAACATGTTATGTTACACACAAAGATAGTTATACTTATCTTACATTACCTGGACCAGCTGGAAGTGAGGGCTACGCTTGATTGAATCCTGGCCCACAGTTTGGTCATTCCACGAGGGTTTAGGTGGACACCGTCCGGCAGGAAGTGGTCTGCTTGATCTATCCCCTTTTTTATACACAGATTGCCAAATACTTTTCTCAGCTTACGGTTAACCTTTTCTCTGATTTTTTTATGTTGGTATTTGGCAATACCCTGACTACGCTTTAAATTAAGCCGGTCAGGGATTTGAGTTACTAGAACCCTCCTGATTCCCCACCCGTATATTGTATCCACTACCCTCATTATGTCTAAATAATTCTGAATGGGTAGTGTTGTCTAATAGGTCATTCCCACCAAGCAGTATCACCACCGTGTCCGTTCAGGACTCTCTGAGGGCCGTCCACATGTCGTCGGGGATGGGCGTAGCCCGCCCCTTCCAATGAACTTGATGTTGTCCCTGCTGTTGCCCACAGACTCTCCCAGTCTTCTAACGAAGCTATCACCGAACACTGTGTAAGCCATTTTGAGAATGATGGTTATACAATATTTGGTCTTGTTTACCCTCGCCCTAACTATTGTTATAGGGCGAGCATTAAAGTATGGGAGTTTAAAAATGAAGTATCACAACGTTATATTAATGGCGTGAGGGTTGCCTAGTGTCTGGTAGGTTAAAAATATTAAAAATTTAATAACATAAGGGTGATTATGACAGAAGGCTTGTATAATGTATGGGTGGTTTTAATATCTTTGTTGTATGTTTGTGCTGTGGTGAATGTGTGGTAAAAATTTGTTTTGTCTAAAATATCAGTGTACACTTCTTATTTCATTTATTACATTTGGTTTCCAGTCCACTATTAACATTGAATCTAGATTATGTCGCCTGTTATACAGTGCCTCATTTGGGACTTATAATATTGATAAAAAAGTACAATAATTTAAAAACCCAAAAAAAGTATCCAGGTAAAATAAAAGATAAAACATATAGTTGTATTTTTTATCCGATGCTATAGGCACCTTTCTAGGACCGTTTAAGAGTATGTTTATTTTAAAAAATCAAGTATAATAATTATATTTATATTTACAGATTACAATGTACATGTTTTCAGGCCTGTCCCCTGTAATACCTATAATTCAGCTAGTATTATAAATAGAAAAGACTGGTTAACATGTGGATGATGGGACCTATTTTTTAATTCTGAGGTCCCGCTGGCAGTCATATATTCTTTTTATTCATCCACATGCACCATAGATGGTTATACAGTGTTCCTACCCCTTTAAGTATTGTCTTGTGTGATTGGTGTTCACTACCTGTTTGACAACCTTAATTGGTGACTTCTGTTAGCTTAGGTGTCTGCAGCGCTGAGTCTTGTTCCGCTTGGTGTTGTTGATTGGTTTGTTAATTGGCTATTTAATTTGCTACTGTACACTACCAATTATTATTGTACTCTGCTAATTGCTTGGTTTAATTATTGGGTAGCCTTTGTTTATACGGACCCCCTAATGGGCTTCCGTTTATTCAGCATACCCTGGTTCTACCAGCAGTTGTTCTGTACGTATGGGGTGTGTGTGGTGGTGAATCCTACTACTGTACCTGGGTTGCCGTTGTTTTTACGGGGCCCTTAGGGGACGCCCATTTATTTAGCAACTCAGTATATTTTTATTATTGCAGTGATGTTGTAGTGGGTTATTTTGGGCATTTCAAGTTATCTTTTTTAGATGGGGGTGTTCAGGTGCCTTTGTTTTTACGTGGTCTTCAAGAGTCCACCATTTATTCAGCAACCTGCCATCTATTGGATAACATTTATATTTTATCTTCCCCTTAATGTGCCTTGTTTAAATGTGTGTGTGCTGTCTTAATTATATATTGTTCTTTTTGTGTATTATTTTGGCCATACTGGGCATGCGAGTGGATTGACCTACTTTATGTTCGTTTATTTCGCTTGATTCTGATTGGCTGGTTTGTACGCACCACATCGAACGCATGTTTTTACATGTTGTTAGTATAGTTGATTTTTTCTAAATATTCGAATAAAGCCGCTTTAATTGGTTCTGCTTTATCGGCGGGCGGAAACAGTAGTACTTTTCTATTTATGATAATTAACCCTAATTTAATACTCAGCTGGTACTCTAGTTCGGTACGCTCAGTTGCGTGCTGCCCACACTGGAATACTACGTGTTCGAAGGTTTCTGTGTCTGCGCAGTGAGGGCAGTTTCTCGGTCGAGCTTTATTTTCCGCACCTAAGTAGCTTGAGCCGATCCTAAGTCTTGTGTATAATTTATCATACTTAGTAAACGGGTGATGAATTTTGATCCTAGTGTTTCTTTCACCGAATTCGTAGTTGTGTGTTAACTTGTAATCAGAAAATCTTGCTTCCGCTTTCTGTTTGTAGTGGTTGGTGATGTAACTATAAGCTTCTGTTTTGCTTAGTTTTATATTTAGTATATTTCCACTAAGAGCACCTTTTTTGGCCAAAGAGTCTGCTAATTCGTTTCCTATTATTCCTATATCCAGACAAGATTTATTGTAGTATTGAGGTTGGTTTTAATGTCAGAGTTAAGTCTATATATGTGATTAATTATTTCTTGTCTGTTTGTTCCTTTTATTTGTTGTAGAGCTTGTAATGCGCTTAGGGAATCGGTGAAAACATCGATGGTACTATTGGTTATTTTATTTTTGTGTATCCAGGTAGTTGCTTCCTTGATGGCTTTTAGTTCACAGGAGAATATTGAAACTCTATGATCTAGTTTGATTTTTGCTTTTGCTTTTTTAATTTCTCCTTCGTATATAGCTATACCTGCCCCTGCTATCTTTTTAATCGGGTCTTTGCTGCCGTCTGTATAAATCTTGAAATTAGCTGTTGATCTACTTAAGTAATTGTCTGCGGCTTTCTTTATTGAGAGCGGGTTGTCTGTTTTGCGTATTTTTTTGCTTAGGCCTATATCTATGGATATAGGTTCGAATCCTATGAAGTTTAGATGAGAAGGTGTTAGGTGGCCTGTTTCTAGATTTGTTTCCTCTAATAGATTTATAATACGTTGCGTGTATGGTTTTTTCGGAAATTTGGGCCATTTTCCTACGCGCTTAAATATCTCCTTATTGGTGCTTAATGTAGATCCTAATGTGGCGGAGCGGGCCCAATATTTCAGACTGAGTATATTAATTTGTTCGGTGATCGGTAATTCCCCTACTTCGGCGTGAATTGCTTCGGTTCTCGAGTAGCTAGGGACTCCTATTATAGTTTTTATTGCTCTATTTTGTAGTTTTTGGAGTTTATCTAGTATAGATTTATTTGCCGAACCGTACGCTACCATTCCATATTGTATTTTTGATTTGATTAAGGCCTGGTATATTGTAAAAAGGCATTTTTTACTTGATCCCCACTCTTTTCCTCTTATTGATCTAATTAGATTTATATCTTTTTCGCACCTGCCTATTACCGTTTTTATGTGTTCTTCCCATGTAAGATATTTATCGAACGTTAGTCCTAGGAATTTGATGCTATCTTTGTAATCAATGTTTTTATCGCATAATGTTAGTTTAGTTAACGACGCGTCATCAATCGGTGTTTTTTTGTTGCGAAAAATTATTGTTTGCGTTTTATCGGGGTTAATGACGAACCCGTAATTTGACGCCCATTTTTCTACGTCTCTTAGCATTTTCTGTATTTTATCGATTCCTTCCTTTGGAGTTTTACTACAAACCCATATGGCGCTATCATCTACAAATTGTGATACTTTAACGGGTCGTGAAAGCGGTGAAATGATAAAATGCCCCAAATTTTGAATGCTCATAACTATGAAGTCTTTTGTCCGACTCTTCTAAAACTTTCCAAAATTATGTATACATTCTATAAGAACAGAATGGCAAAATATAAACGTGAAAAATAACCTAGAAATACGTTTTCTTTTCTTAGAAATTTTTTTTCAGTCATTTTGTGGGGGCAAAAGTTCATCTTCACAGCAAAGCTTATATAAAACAACATTTAGCAGAATTATTAAATACACCCTAATGGAGGTAGTATGGAGCTTAAAATTTTGATTACCTTAACCGTGTTTGATAAATCTATCACCATAGTTTTCAATGTCAAAAAAATAGTCCCTCTTTGAAACAGAAAGTACATGTGTTTTCACTTGATTTTTAAAGTGTGTTTTTATGCATGTTCTAAACACTCACTATGAAAATTAAGTGAGCTTCTACGTTGAAAATTGTTTGAACAAACTTATGTTACAATAAAATTGTGTCTATAAACATATTTCCTGGGCTAAACTGCTCATAACAAAAAATGGTAGTTTTATCAATATTCATCAAATTTCACATTTTTGTGAAGTAATCTTAATAAATTATGATATAATATGTTATAACATTGGTTTTGATGTATGGCATGAATATTTATATGAAAAAATAATGAACTTTGAAAATTAAAATTTTATGAAATGTGCCGCTTAAGCGACCCCTTAATTTGATTACTTGTGGCAGTGTATTTATTTTGGGTGTTGTGTTTTTGTACCGCATCATTGAATGTGTTCATGAAGATTGAAAATAATATCGGTGATAAAACGCTACCTTGCGGACAGCCGTTTATCGTGGTTCTTGGCGTTGATGTGTTGTTTTGGTATTTTACTTTAATAATCCTTTTTGATAAGAAGGTGGAAAGCCATTTTATCATCCTACCCCGGATACCATATTTTAGTAATATAGAAATGGCCCCTTCAGCCCACATTTTATCAAAAGCAGCGGATAGGTCCAGAAATGCTGCTGTTATGAATTTTTTTCTTACTTGAGCAACTCTTGTCTGATTCTAATCTTACTAGGTTATCGTCACATGAGTGATTGGCTTGGCACCCTGATTGGTTTTCAGAGTATAAATTATTTGTTTCTAAAATCAAGCATAATCTTGTTTTGATCATTTTTTGCATTATTTTGGTGAAACAGGATGTTAGAGATATGGGCCGATAGGATGCTGGTTCGTTAGAGGGTTTATTTGGTTTGAGTATCGGTATGATGGTTGATTCGTGCCATGATTCGGGGATTAAACCTTGATCCCAGGAGTTGTTGAACATGTTTAAGAGGGCCAATTTTGATTCATGGGGGAGTTGCTTTATAATGTCATAATTAATACCGTCTTCTCCTGGGGCCCCTTTTCCACATGTTGTTAAGGCTATATTAAGTTCGGTTAATGTAAAGGGCTGATTATATTTTAGATTCGTGTGGGGCTGTTCGTTAGCAATGATATTATTGATCGTTAGTGAAAAGTCATTCTTTTTGGTTATAAACTGTTGTGTGTACCCCTCGTTACTACTGATTTTGGTGTAGTTGTCTACTAGAATTTCTGCTTTTTCTAAAGGGTCAATAATAGGCTTCCCATTTACAATGAAGGGACAGGTTTGAATTGGCGTGTGGCCTTTAATTCTTTGGATAAATATCCATAGATCTTTACTGGTTGTTTTAATAGTTATTTTACTGCAGAATGTTTCCCAGCTGTCCTTCCGGGCCTTTTTGAATATTTTTTTTGCATCTCTTCTAGCGTCATGCCATAGTTTTAGTTTGATGGTTGATTTTTTGTCTTTTTTATAATTTTTCCTACAGTTTTCCCTTTTTTTCGCCGCGGCAGTGCATTCATCAGTCCACCATGGTACTGTTTTTGTATTTTTTTTATTAGTGTGGGAGTATTTAGGCATTGTTTTGTTTAGTATTGTTGTTAATTGTGTGTAAATTTCGTTGAAATTATTGTTGACATCTGTTTCTGTTATATTGAAAGTCCTTCAAGGCACGCATACCCTTGCTCACATCAGTGACAGGTAGGAAGGCCAAGGCATCCAACATTCCACAGAAGGTTCTCATTTTTTATCAGACTTATACAGTGTCAGTAAACCTTCAGCCTGCACATGCCTCCAAGTAGACTGGGTAAGGTGGTAAAAGCAGCCTTGGATATGAATGTCAGCTGCTAATACCGATCTCACCGCATTATGGATGGCGACCTCGAAGTCCACGATGACTCGAGTTGGGTTTGGCCTTATGTCTTTCGCCAGACATGTATCCAGAATGGCTGTCAGGCATTCTTCGTAGACCTCCTGGCGTTTAGACGGGAGTAGCGCGTATGCCACAGAGACACACGATTCTCCCAGTGGGACACGGAGACAGAACAGCTGGGGGAACTGTGGTGGGGCTGTGGAGTGGGTCCCGTCCATGAACCAGGTGAATGCCGGACAATTCTCAGTCCGGACATTTCTCAGTTAGTGAAATTTGCAGGGTCGGACAATTCTCAGTTGGTTGATTTGCAGGGCCGGACATTTCTCAGTTACTTGTTTTGCAGGGTCGGACAATTCTCAGTCCGGACATTTCTCCGTTAATATATTTCAAAGTAATATCTGTGATAAAATTGTTGTGTAAATCCATTTTGATGTTATAGTGAAATAATTAAAAAAGATGCAGATATTGTATTTGATATGAACGCATCATGTATTTCACAGATATTGTATTTGATGTAAACGAATCAATCGCTCTTTGCGTTAATGAAGAACAAAATTCAAGACTGGTACTTATCAAATGTTTTATTGAAAAAGACAAGGTGCGTGTCATAAAACAAACACAAAATACAAATTTTAATGTAATTAATATATAATAAACATACTCAGCACTGAACATAATAGCACATTTACAAACTAAACAAACACAAGATCTGTAGCACTACATTCAGTGTCACATTCAGTCAGTTTCTAATGGTCCAGACGGACACACTTTCCAATCGCCATCAGGAACTCGCGGACATCCTTGTTACCATGTTGTGGGATGGGATGGGATTAGCCGGCATTTTGGCCGATACTGCGCAGCGACATTTCTATCATTATAGCACAGGGGCACTTATGAGGTGCCCAGGGACTGAACCCGGCCGGTCCATTATACTGACACCGACGAGTCAGGCGTAATGCTTTCCCCTTAGCCCCGAGCGTTAGGAGGGAAGCCACTACTACCAACTTTAAAGTCTTTGGTATGACCCGGCCGGGGATCGAACCCACGACCTCCCGATCCGCAAGCCGACGCTCTACCACCTGAGCTATTGCGGCCGGTTTACCATGGTGTAAATCCTGGCAAAGTCCCTTCAGTCTCTGCTGATGCGCGACCACAGTCTTCTTACGACGTTTCGCAGCTTGGTCTCCTTGCTCGTGTAGATAGACCTCCGTCTCTGTTCCGGCGTTGTCCTTCTGAAGACATGCGATGACCGTCCACTTCTACAGGATAGGAAACGAGCTTGTCAGCAAGGATCTGTCCCGAGTTGCCGCGGTTGGCGTTGCCATTGGCTTTTATTTTTTTAATTAAAACTTACATCTATATCGGTGACGAGGGCGCCGTTGCAGGATTTTGAGGTTCTTTTAGAGCATATCCATCTGATGGTTGTTTTGTTCGTCCGGTTCTTTACGTAGACGTACCCCTCACGGAGTATTTTCTTGGAGCCTGTCTTACTTGTTAGAATTTCCATTTTTGGAATAATGATCGTAGGCTGCGCTGAGACTTATATTCTAACAAGCATCTCAGTTTGAAATTAGAGTAAAGCATGTCATTATTAAAGAACAGTGGGATGGCCAATTAAAGGATTTTCGCGGCTTTTGTCAAAGCGTTTGTTATGAAAATCAAGGGGTATAGAAATAATTATTGATGCAATTTGAAAGGATAAATATTTTGTTTGGTTCACAGTCAAAGAAAATTATCTGGTTTTTGATGATTGTCTTTCATTATTTAATTACAGTGTTGTTTTATAACACTTAAGTGGGGTGGCCAATTAAAGGATTTTCGCGGCTTTTGTCAAAGCGTTTGTTATAAAAATCAAGGGGTATAGAAATAATTATTGATGCAATTTGTAAGGATAAATAGTTTGTTGGGTTCACAGGTTTATTTATGATTGACAGCAAAGAAAATTATCTGGTTTTTGATTATTGTCTTTTAGTATTTAATAACAGTGTTGTTTTATAACTCTTTGGTTTAATCAACGTCAAAAATGGATCTATAACAATTGTCCCGCCCTACAAACAACGGACTGAGAATTGTCCGACCCTGCAAAACAAGTAACTGAGAAATGTCCGGCCCTGCAAATCAACCAACTGAGAATTGTCCGACCCTGCAAATTTCACTAACTGAGAAATGTCCGGACTGAGAATTGTCCGGACCCCGAACCAGGTATCTGCCTGGTCTAGGAGTTTGAGGCCATCATCACTGGCATACACGAGTATGCGGCTAGTTTCTTCCCCGTTGTCATAGACCAGAAAGGACTTGTCATTGCGAGTTGAGTACTCTTCTGGGATAGGGTGGGGGATGTCCCTCATTGAAGCTGGCTCAGGGGGTGCTGTCCCACGCTTGGCCCGTCGCACTACCCGCTTCAGGGAGTCTATTCTTCCTGCTGCTGCCACCACTTCCTTTGGTACTTTGGACAGCTTGTCAGTTACTATTTGTCCAGGTTTCCCCCTGTTGGCTTGGACTGTTGCCTTAATGTCTGCCCTAACCTTCATGGCTTCCACACTGAATCTATCAGCCTCATGAGTATGGTCAGTAGTATACCTCACCACTGATTCATTAGTGTCAGTTATTAGTGCACCTTTGCACTGTTGGGAACACTCCCAACGTACAGTTGTCTTTGATGATTTTTTCTTGGTGTAGGTGAACCCTTCATAGCAGAGTTTCCTTGCACCTTTGTTGCTTGTTATGAACTCCATAATTGGAATACAGGAAATATTTTGATGTCAGGCAATATATAATAAGAGATGTATCAGTTTGTTTATTGAGTAAATAATGACAACAGCTTGATTTTAAAAAACGTGTAAATTTGTCAAAAAGATTAACAATTAGCGCTAATTAAGAACAATTATTAATTAAAGTTACCCCACTGTTTGTAACAAAATTTCTAGCAATCAATGAGAAAATTGATTGAACACAATGCTTCATGTAATAATTATTAATTAAAGGTGTCCCACTGTTTGTAACAACATTTCTAGCAATCATTGAGAAAATTGATTGAACACAATGCTCAATGTAAGAATGGGACACCATTATTTGTAACACATTTCCAATGAAATATATCATGAACAACATCAATTTCAATACTGAGAGGGTGTCAGTCCGGGTGGGATTATGTCCGCCTTACAAAATTCATGGGGGGGATTTTGTCCACCTATGCAAATTTTGGCAGGGGGGATTATGTCCGGGGGGATTTTGTCCGGATACCCTTTTTGAGCATTCGTGTTTGAATGATGTCCAGTTTTCGTTGGATGCTCTACTCACATTCCATTTCTTATTATTTTTGGGAGGGTTTCTGTTAATGCTAAATTTAGTGTTGGTTAGGATGGGAAAATGGTCACTTCCGCATGTGTTATCAATGACATTGAATTCGCAGGAATCGAACATGCTGGCAGAGGCCATAACAAGGTCAATTGCACTGTCTGCTTTGTTTGTTTCGTTTGAGATCCTGGTTATCTGACCATCATTTAATATGCAAAGATTTTCGTCATTAAGGAATGTGAGTAGATCATCGGCCTCGCCGTCGTACCTAATGTCATTCTCTGGATTCCAACATGGGTGTTTAATATTGAAGTCTCCTACTATTAGGGTACAGTTATCGCTGTTCTTAAAAACTTGTCTATAATTATGTAGTGTGTTGTCTGTTTTCTGCGCGTAGGTGATGTATATAGTTAACCTTTCCTTATCGCTATAAACTGTAACTGAGGTTATATCCATGGGGGTGGTGTTGTTGATGTTGTTTGTTATGACTTGTAGACCTAACCTTACATATATGCAGGTGCCACCCCCTATGTCATTATTTTTGCTTTTGTTAGAGATAGGGTTTTGAAATCCTCTAATTTTGGGAAGATTAGACTTATCTGATTCCCAAGTTTCCTGGATGCAAATTATGTCTACTTCATGTTTGGATTGGGCCAAAAATGTCATGAGTTCACTTATTTTAGTGGAGTCTTTCCCTACTATGCTCCTTGCATTCCAGCTGACGACGACGAGGCCATTATTACTTGTGTTGGTGTTTGTGTTTTTATTGGCAGTCATCGTGTTGAAAACAATATTTAATTAATTATCTTTGGCTGTAAGCCATGCATTGATTGGATTCCTAATTATGTGCAATTAATACGGGTAGTAGCCCATAGGGGGGCCATACCATTCTCCTCGGGGCCCCCATTGACTAGGTGCGGCCCATTGATTGGGTCCGTACCATTGTCCTTGATTGTCCCTCGGGAAATATTGTGCTTGGGGGTGATAATTGTCCTGTGTCTGTCGGTAGTTGTTGTTTTGTGTGTTGTGGCGGTGTCGTTTATTGTTTCGGTGCTTGTTATTGTGGTTGTTAGGTCTGTTGTTATTGTTGTTGTTGTTGTTTTTCCTGGGTTGACTTTGTTGTGTAGGGTTTGGAGAGGTGTTCTGTTTTTTGTTTTTGTTTTGTTTGTTTTGTTGTTTAGTGTTCGGTGCTTGTGTGTTGGTTTGTGGAATTTGTTGTGTGGTTTTTGTTTTAGGCTTTACATTTAGAGTGTCAGCCAGTATTTTTTCTATTTCTGATTTGTCTTTCCCTACCAATCGGGCAGCTAATTCAGATATTTCTTTTTGTGAAAGCTTGTTTGTAGGTTTGATATCCATTGTAGGTGGTTTGATGCCCTTGTCCTGGCATTTAGTATTGAATTCTTTTTGTTTGACAGAGTTGGATATTTTTAGTTTCTCAGCGTATTTTAAGTATGTTGGACAACCCTTATAAGCTGCTGAGTGGCCCTGGCTACGGTTAGCACAGCGCTTATTATTCCTGTTTTGGCAGTCTTTAGATGAGTGGTTGCCCGCACAGTGAGGGCAAGCTGTGTCCTTGGTACATTGAGTGGCGAAATGTCCGTAACCTTGGCAGTTATGACACCTGGACTCCTTGCCTAGGGCTGGGGTTACCAGGTTTCCCATAACTGTTAAGGGGAGGGTGGGTTGGTTGAATTTAATTGCAATTGTATTCTTGTTCCTTGTCAATTTGACTTCTTCCACGTTGGACAGTTTTTTCAATGATTCAATAGTTTTGTGTGATAGGTTGATCAGTCCTTGTTTTGATGATGCCCGTTATACGTTTATGTTGTTCCTTGATCAACCAATCAGACGATCCAAAGTTAAAGTTAGCTGCCTTGTTCATTAAATCTTTTCTTAATTTAAACGTGATACCGTTTTGAAGCCTGTTGAGGGGGACACAGCACTCTGCCCCTATAAAGGACCTGAATGCTGCTGCCACCTCAACTGCTTTTCCTTTAGGAAAAGCGCTGTCCACCGTTGTTAACAGTACGGTAATCCATACTGCAACATCAGGGGGCAGCAGGCTGGAGGATCTAACCTCCTCCATAATTACCTCCTCGTATGCTGTGGATGGCGCAGGAGGGGGTAGCTTGGGATCATTGGTTAACTGGTTAGAGGTAGTGTTTTTGAGTGCATTGGCGTAGGATATTGGCCCTCCGCTGCCTACCCCCTGGTCTTGGGATCCAGATGGGGGAGGTGGAGGAAGGTCAATGCTTCCTTTGGATTTGTTCCCCCCCGGTGTGGAAGACTGAATGGGCTGGGGTGCCTCCTCAATCACCTGGTTTAGAAGCCAGGAGGTGTTTGGCATAGACAGCACTGCCTTTGGTGAGGCAGGTTGACTCTCCATGCTATCATCATTTAGTCTAAGCACCTTAGCTAGGTGCGACTCATCCGATGACCCGGATGTATCCTGTTACTCCTGTTTCGTTTTCCCTTAGGTGTGTTCAGAAACTCCATTATAACAGTTGTTAAATACAATTTCAATAACCTACAATACAATAAAGTGATGTGACAAAAGGTGATAAAAGGTGAAGGGGTAGGGACGTGCAAAAAAAAGTGATTGTTTATGTAATTGTACTTAACACTAACACTATCTTCTGTTTCTTGACTTTCTGTGCTTGATGTGCTATTCTTTAGATTTCTTGTTCTTTGCCGAGATCTAGATCTCCGAGTGATTAAATCACTAAAAAGAATTAAAGTAGCACAATCTGATCAGTTATACACTTTAAGACACTAAAGTATTCTCCTATCTAGGGCTTTACCGCAAGCGATGAGCGATCTAGATGTGATCAGCACGAGAGCAGAGAGCAGAATGAAATGATGATGTGCTTCGAATCCTTCTATCTATAGCTAGTTTATTTAAGGGTCAGCACATACATTCGTATTTTATCGTGACCCCGTCATACTGCCCTAGTATGACTTAAAGTTAGTTTGGCCAATATGCCTAAAGGTGGGCTCCTATCAGGTATCCAATTTCGGTTACCTACTTATATAGCTAATAAGCTTGGAAAGGTTTGGTGTTTTCGTGTTTTTTTGTCCTATTTTAAGGTGAGTGATTTTGAGTTTGTGAATTTCACTGCCTAACTTATTGCCCTAATCTCACCTTATGGTTATATTGCACAGGACCCTTTTTTCACCCCTAATGTGGGGTGTCCATTTCTGTTGGCTTTTGCTGTTATAAGGATTGGTTACTAGGTTGACATCTTCCAACTTTTTAAAACGAAATTGTCATCGGAAGGGGTCATCCCATATCCATTTTTTTTTGTCATTTACTATGGGTGGGGGTAAAGTTCTAATTGTTTGAGGGTCCTGTGCTTGTTTAACCGAGCTATCATGTCTGGACGACCGAGGCCCGACCGCCCCTTAACCATTCACCTTATTGTACATGTATGTACATACAAGGAGAAAGTCCTCGGCTATGGCAGGAAAGAGAGTAAAACGTTCATGTTGACTTAGGGAGGTTTTTTGTATATTATGAACGTTTTACTCTATGCTGGAAAAAAATTACATGGATTAGATAATACAATGATATAGTTAGTGTATTTACATCCAGTGGTGATTTTTTTATTTTTGTGTATTTTTTTTTTTCCAATGTTAATGTTAGTTGCAATAACAAGGTTGTGCAGGGGAGGGGGCGGTGCAGTTTTTCTTTTTTATTTACACTTATTGTTACCTGATTTCCCCTACTTCTTATCGTCGGTGCGCATGCGCCTCCGCCCTAGAGGGGGGTTACCGACTCTTGGCTATCTTTTTGTTCTTAAGCGGGTGCCTTTGTTTTTACGGGGCCCATTTAGGGGCCACCGTTTATTCAGCGACCCTTATTCTATTAATATATGGTCCAGTGGTTAAAAGTTTCCTTTCGTTCGGTGGGTTCATTGGGTGCCTTTGTTTTTACGGGGTCTTTAGGAGTCCACCGTTTATTCAGCTACCCTCCACCTACTGTTTTAATTAATGAGTTTTTACCTTAACCGTCCTATTTGTTCGGTGGGTTCACTGGATGCCTTTGTTTTTACGGGGTCTTTAGGAGTCCACCGTTTATTCAGCTACCCTCCACCTACTGGTTTTTAAAGCTTCTTTTCTACCATAACCTACAGTTCATGTCTAGATGTCGTTGATGTAGTCAATTTCCTCCAAATAATTAAACAATGCTCTTTTAATCCTATCTGCTATCGAATTTGGTGGAAATAGTAAGGTATTGGTGTCAATGTTTGTTAGTCCTAATTCTATGAGCATTGTTTTTTCTAATCTTATACGTGCTGTGGTGTGTTGCTTGCACATAAATATGATATGATGGAAAGATTCTGTTTGGTTACAGTGCGGGCAGTTTCTAGGTTTGTATTTATTCTCAGCTGCAAGATAGCTGGCTCCTAGTCTTAACCTAGTGTAGATTTTGTCATAGTAATTATTGTTATGGTGTATCTTTATGTTTGTGTTTCTGTTACCATATGAATAGTTGTGTGATCGTTTGTATTCATTAAACCTTTTTTCTGCTTTAAGTGTGTAGTGGTTCTTTATCGAGCTGTAGGCTTCTTTTAACGCTAATACCCAGCTTTGTGGGCATTCCAGTCGTTGAGGCCTCCTTCGCTAGTTGGTCGGCGGCTTCATTGCCTGATATTCCCATATGGCTGGGTATCCATTTTAAAGTTACATTGGTATTGTTTCGTTGCTTTATTATTGTATTTGTCCTGTAAATATCTCTAATTATGTCGGGTCTGTTTTTGTTATCTACTGACTGTATTGCTTGTAATGCACTGAGCGAATCTGTGTACAGGTCTATGTATTGATTACTTAGTTGACTGATATTTTCCCATGAAAGTGCCACTTTAATGGCAAAAAGTTCACAGGTAAATATGGAATGTCTTCCATCTAACTTGATTTTTGATTGTTTAATTGGTCTGTTATCATAGTAGATACTTATTCCTGCACCTGTTGTATTTTTGATTGGGTCTTTACTGCCATCAGTATATAATATATATTACATATATACTATATATGCATATGTTAGCTGATGATGATTGAATAAAGTTTTCTGCGATCGTTCTGATTGTGGTAGGGTCGTCTTTTTTGCTAATTGTCTTAGCTAGATTTGTGTCTATATTGATGGGGGTTATACCCACCAAATTAGAGTTGACCGGGGGTGATAATTGGTCTACAGACAGTCCTATTTCTTCTAATAAGGTATGTATTTTTTGTGTATATGGTTAGTTGACCCTTTTTAACCATGCTCCTATGCGTGGTTACGTTTCTTTATTCGTTGATAGTGTATTCCCTAGTCTGCTTGCACGTACCCAATATTTTAAGCTACATATGTTTATTTGGTCAATTATTGAGAATTCTCCAATCTCTGCATGTATTGCTTCTGTGCGGGCATAATTAGGGGCGCCTAATATGACTTTAATAACTTTATTTTGGAGAATTTGTAATTTATCGAGATGTGCTTTATGTGCGGAGCCAAACGCTACCATTCCATATTGTATTTTAGACTTAATTAATGCTCTATACAGTGTAGCTAGGCATTTCTTGTTTGCCCCCCAGTTCTTACCTTTTATGGATCGTATCACGTTATGTCTTTCTCACATTTTCCAATTAATGTGTTGATGTGATTCTTCCACGTTAGGTGTTTGTCAAAGATAAGTCCCAGGAAGGTTATATTGTCACTGTATTCGAGTGTTTTGTTGCATAATGTCAGTTTCTGCATATCATCTACTATAGAATTCCCATGTCTAAATATGATAGTCTGGGTTTTGTTTGGGTTAATTAAGAAGCCAAAGTTAAGAGCCCATTTTTCTATATCAAACAGTGCTTTTTGTATTTTTTGAACCCCTTGTTTTGGATTGTTACTTGTCACCCAGACAGCGCTGTCATCTACGAATTGCGATATTTTAATTGTATTAGTTGATTTAAGGTATTTATTTTTCCTGTTGTGTTTGTTGATTACATCATTTAATGAATTCATGAACAGAGTGAACAAGATTGGCGATAGTACACTGCCTTGTGGGCATCCATTTTCGGTGATATGAGTGGAAGATGATTTGCCTTCATATCTTACTTTAATTTTTCGTGTTTTTAGGAATGCCGAAAGCCATTTTAACATATTTCCTTTAATTCCGTATTTCATTAAAGTGCCTATTGCTCCTTTGGCCCACATTTTATCGAAAGCAGCAGTTAGATCCAAAAACACTGCTGTGACAAATTTACGTTTTGCTTGTGCTATTTTTACATCAGATTCTAGCCTTACTAGGTTGTTGTTACAGGAGTGATTTGACCTACATCCCGATTCGGATAGGATGTTATTCGACTCCAAGTATGAACATAGCCTATGTTTTATCATTTTTTGCATTAGTTTTGTAAACGTGGAGGTGAGTGATATTGGTCTGTATGACCCTGGATCATTAGTCGGTTTATTGGGCTTAAGTAGAGGTATTATTGTCGCTTCCGACCATGAGTCTGGTATTATTCCCTGAGTCCATGAATTGTTGAACATTTCAAGAATACTTTCTTTAGCTTGTGTTGGCAATTGTTTTAATATTTCATAGTGGATTCCATCATCCCCTGGTGCTCCACTTTTACATGTGCCTAACGCTACATTAAGTTCTATAAGAGAGAAAGGTTTATTGTAGTCAATCTCCGTGTGATTTGTTTCATTTTTGATTAAATTGTTAACCTTGTTGGAGATTGATTCCTTCTTTTTAATGAAATCGGGGGTGTAGCCATTGTTGCTGCTGACCTTTTGGTAATGACTTACTAGGGCTTCCGCCTTTTCAGTTGAATCTGTGATTATTTGTTGATTAACTAAGAATGGATGGCTGGTTTGACCTTGTTTTCCCCTTATTTTTTTCATAAAATCCCATAACTCTTTACTGGTGGTTCTGTGGGTTATGTTTGAACAAAAGTTTTCCCAATTTTTAGCTTTCGCTTGTCGTATGATTTTGTTTGCTTCTCTTCTAGCATCTTGCCATAATCTAAGCTTAAATGTAGAATTTGGATCCCTTTTATAATCTTTTCTTCTATTTTCTCTTAGTTTTGCAGCTTTGGTGCATTCATTGTTCCACCACGGTACAACTTTGCTTGGTTTGTTTTGAGTATTTTTGTATTTAGGTATAGTGTCGTTGAGTATATTGATTAGTTTTGAGTATATACTGTTGAAATTATTGTTTACTTCTTGTTCCTTAATGTTTGCGAGTTCATGTTCGCATTTTTCTTTAAAATTTTTCCAGTTATCCTGAGTCGCTCTACTCACATTCCATTTTTTATTATGATTATGTGTACTTTTATTTGGTGAAAAATTTACATTAATAGCGATGGGCATGTGGTCGCTACCCATTGTATTATCCAGAACGTAAAATTCACTTTTATCGAATAGGCAGGCTGATGTAATGGCTAAATCTAAAGCGCTATCCCTTGCGTTTTGAGTTGACGATATTCTGGTGACCTGACCATCATTTAGAATACAGAGATTTTCACTGTTTAGGAATGTGAGCAGATCGTCGGCCTCGCCGTCATACCTTAGATCATTATCTGGATTCCAGCATGGGTGTTCTAGCTACTATAATAGTTTTTTCCTTACAGTTGTGAAACACCCTTTTGTAATATTCTAACTTATTGTCTGCTGCATGAGGGGCATAGATATTAAATATAGTGGAATTTTCCTGATTTCCTATTATTGTGATGGAGGTGGCTTCTAAGGGGGTGGTACTGTCTAAACTATTTACTATAAATTGTAAGCCTTGCTTTACATATATACATGTTCCACCCCATCCATCTTGTCTGTTTGACTTGACTGGTTGCTGGAATCCCCTAATTCTTGGGAGATAATTTCTTAGTGATTCGTGTGTTTCCTGTATGCACAGGACATCTACATCTATGTGGTATCTATCTAAGTATTCTATAAGTTCATTAATTTTAGAAGTACATTGTCCTACGATACCACACGCATTCCAACTTAAGACGGCGAGGCCCTTTTTACTTAGATGTTGATTATTTTTGGACGTCGTCGTCATTGTCGTTCAATTTATGTTATTCAATGGCTATGAAGCCAATGTGTTTTTTGTACATATTTCTTCTAGTAATTCCAACGACCTTGACTCATTGGGTGCCAGTTTCCCCTTGGGCCATAAAATTCTGGTCCATGCCACTGATTGGGACCCATCCATTGATTGTATGGATTTGGTCCTGGCATCGGTCCCGGCATCGGTCCCGCTTGATTGAAGTGGGGTGGGGGGTGAGGCCTGTCATTTTGTCTTGGTCTTCTGGGTCTATTGCTTTTATTTGTTTTGGGCTGCTGCTTTCCCTTATTTTCCTTATTTTTGTGATTTGGTTTGGCTGTGGTGCTTTCAGCCTTACCTACATTGTTGGTCAGTTGGGGTTGGAGTGCTTCAGTAATTATTTCTTCTATTTCTTTCGCGTTTTTCCCAACTAATTTTGTTGCCAAATCGCTTATTTCTTTCTTACTTAATTTTTTTGCACCAAGGTTGACCTGGTTTGGTGCTGGGGAGAGATACCTTTCTCCTGGCATCTTGTATTAAATTCTTTGGATTTGATTGAGTTGGAGATTTTTATCTTCTCCATGTATTTAGTATAAACTGGGCATCCCTTATATGCGGCAGAGGAGTGTATATCAAAATCCCCTTGATCATAATCCCCTTGGTTGAAAAATGACATAGTGATCGAAATTCCCTCAACAGAAATGACAGGGTGTTCATAATCCCCTTGATGGATAGTCAAAATCCCCTTGGCAAAAATGATGGGGTGGTCAAAATCCCCTCAACTTGTGAAAAACAACCCCCTTTACTCAATATTCTTTTTCCTTTGATCTTTTGTCACTCCAGCTAAACTATTGTGTTACATAAAGAAATGTTGCAAACAGCAGTTACATTGAGTAGAGGAAAGAGTATGGAGTATACTTTAGCAATAAAATATTTGGAGACCGTGATTGTATTGATTAGGGGGAGCTGATTAGGGGAGCAATGTGTCTGCTTTTGTAGACTTTTGCGATGGAGACAATAAAGATCTTTCTAATACATAATTGGTCTGGGTAAGATGTATTTTAAAAAGGATTTCATTTCCTGGTTCCTTCATAATAAAGTTTGAACATAAAAATAAAGTTGACCTCATGTTGGTGCAAACATGTTGTTTTTCATTCAGCATAAAATATACATTTGTACTTCAATATTTGTCTATTTTTTTAACCAATGAATTTAAGAAAACATGGTACGAATATATCATTTTTTAAATCTCAAATTTCTTTATAATACTCCAATGTTGTCATTTTCATGTTAATATAAAGCTCACTGATGTAATTTTCAGACAGAAACATGCCTATAGAAACATAGGCTTAAAACCAGACATAATATTTCACTCTTATTTATTTTCTGACAGCACATTTTACATATGTTAGCACATTCTCAGAATTTACTTAGCACCGACATTATTTTATTCTGATAATCTGTCCCAGAGCACCCAAGAAGTCTTCAAGGGATTTAATGCCACTTGCGTACTGTGAGCACAAAACTTTCAGTCTCTGCTGGTGAGCTTTAGTGGCCTTCTTCACTCGTTTCTGTAGAAGTTCACCACGATTACATCTCAGAATTTCAGCTGCCACCATTTTTGCATCCTTTTCAACACATTTCACAACTGTCCAAAGTGAAGGATTTGAATGTCCAACAAGGTGCTTAAACCCATTGTTCCAAGATTCACACTGGTTATTTGTTCTGTCCAGGTCAGTCATTGTGGCACTGTGCACATTCCAAATTGGTGGAGGAAATCTTGGAGAGGAGCGTCGGAACCTCATATTTCCATTAGCAGTGATGACTGCGCGAAAGGATCCATTTACATAGTTGGAGTCAAAATACTCAACCAGACACTGTAGATGATCTGGGGCCTGTTCACGTAGTAACGTCAAGCCTTCTTGCACATCGCTGCATGGAAGAAACGCCAGACCGTCAAGCTTTCCGCAGAAAGATTTCACATCATCATCATTGTTGTAGTCAGACTGAAGACCCTCTGCTTGCACCCTTCTCCAAGTAGCTTGAGTTAGATGGTAAAAACATCCCTAGATGGTGTAAAAAAAAGGTTTTAATATGCTGTTTAAATAGTCTTTTACATATTATAAAACAATTAAACAAGAATATGAATTATATAAAGTTAGTTAAAGGCTTGTATAATAATATTATTACCTGGATATGAATGTTGCTGGCCAATACAGTTCCCACAGCATTGTGTATAGCTATCTCATAGTCTGCCATAATGTGCTCTGGGTTAGGTCGGATACCTCGCTGCAGACAGGCATCTAGTAGGGCAGTCAGCATTTCTTCATACACCAGCTGTTGCTTTGACGGAAGGAGTGCGTAGACAACTGAGACACAGGATTCACCTAAAGGTACACGGATGACAAAAAGTTGTTGGAACTGAGAGGGCGCTGTAGAGTGGGTGCCATCCATAAACCATCTGGATGCACTATCTAGGAGGCGAAGACCGTCATTAGTGGCGAAGATGAGAATACGGTTGTCTGGAGACTCGTTGTCGTAGATGACATTACTTGCAAACTCAACAGGGAAAGGAACAGGAACATCTCTGATTGTTGATGGGTTCTTAGGTGCTGTTCCTCTCTTGGCGCGTCTCACAGTTTGCTTCAAACTCTTGACGGAACTGGCAGCAATAACCTGAAGTAAAAATAAAGCAACAGTTTTCATGCACTCAATTCATTTATTTCATTTTCCTATTTCACAGTTGTTTGTCTGGCCTTTGTGTCTGTACATTCTGGGCATTTAACATATTCATCAGTATTGTCATTATATCATTAATATCATCATTAAAAGTAATCTTACTAATATAAATTTCCAAAGTGGTTTATTTCATGAGAAGGCCCATGTGCATTTTACAGGGCATGTTGAAATTTAAAAAAGAACAATTTTGAAATTTACAGGATTTCTATGAATCTTATTTATTAACTCACCTCTGTAGGCTGCAGTGATAATTTATCTGTTACTATCTGTCCGGGTTTACCACGGTTAGCTTCAGCAGATGCTTTTATCTCACTGCGGACTTTAAGTGCCTGCATTGCAAATTTGTCAGGAGCATGACTGTGCGCGGTTTCAGATTTGACAGAAGACACCTAGAAATAGAACATAAAGTTAGCATGCTGAAATTAATAATTACCTATTATAATTAAGATTTATGCATACTTTTATTATGATGTGCTTTATGTCTCCATTAATATTTTCATGTAATCTCTTTTGCTTTACATAAAAAGAGTGCTATACAAAGGTTAAAAAAAATAATAAGACGAAAAAAATTAATTCAGGCATAACTTGCACAATTGATACATATTAGTTTATCTCATGTTCAGTTCCTCATCTTCAAATTTTGTTTCCAAAATAATATTCTAACAATGACCTCAATTATAACTGAGCTACACTCAAATAAAATATAAATCAGTATTCAAATTTAAATGTACCAAATGATTATTATTGATTATATACTTACATGTAAATCAGTAGTCAGTGCACCTTTACAGTTCAGACCAATTCTCTGAGAGCATTCCCACCGCATTGAGGACTTATTTTCATTTTTCTTTGTGTAGGCATAACCTTCATACAGAAGCTTACGAGAACCTTTGTTACTTGTAGTGTCGTCGCATGCACCAATTCAAATAGATTTATCCGTTGAATTTGATATTCCAAATAATAATAAAAATGATAATTGTACATATGTAGATAAGTTAATATATGATCAGAGCAAAAGAACAGTATACATAGATGTTGTTAACTGTCAACACGAGTCTTTAAATTCAATAGTCGACCAACTGTGTAACCAAGTAGTTTCACTTGATGATGCCATAGACTCCATAACTACTAAATTATATGATGCAGCATATTCTGTTTTTGGCAAGTCGTTCAAGTATTTTCCAGACAAAAGTAAGATTAAGTCAAGAACTTGTAACAATGAATGGTTTAACAGTGAATGTTCTGCTGCAAGGAGTGGATTTCGTTCTGCTTGTGCTAAATATAAAAGGACTAAGACTGCAACAGACTTGAATGATGTTAAAAGGTTACGCAGAGCCTATAGATGTGTTATAAAGGAGGCTAAAGCTGCACTTAATTGTAAACAAAAACGGCATTTACATGAGTTATCAAAATCTGATCCTCAGAAGTTTTGGTCTGAAATTAAGAAAATTAAAGGTAGTAAGAATAGAGAATCAAATGTTGCAGCTGATGATTTTCTCATTCATTTTAGACAATTGTTTTCTAATGATAACACTTTTGTAAATGGAGATATAGAGGACGAATTAACTGAGTGCTCTCTCGCTGATATTAATATTGATTCTCTTGACTGTGAGATAAACATAGACGAAGTTAAGTCCGCTATTGGCTCTTTAAAAAGAGGCAAAAGTGGGGGATTCGATAAGTTGGTTCCTGAATTATTTATTGACTGCATTGATGGTTTGTCTCCTGTTCTTTGTAAATTGTTCAATTATATTTTTACAAAAGGTATCTATCCAACAGGGTGGAATAAGGCAATAATTGTTCCAGTTCCCAAAAAAGGAGACCTGAATGATGTTAATAATTATAGAGGAATAGCATTAACAAGTATTTTTTCTAAAATATTTTCACAGATCATTAATAAAAGACTGACTGATTGGGCTGATACTCATGAAATTTTAAACGATTTTCAATACGGGTTTAGAAAAAATAGAAGTACTGTCGACTGTGTATTTGTACTTAACGGTATAATCGATAAAGTTGTAGATTATGATAAGCAAAAGTTATTTTGCTGTTTTATTGATTTTAAAAAAGCCTTTGATTTTGTATATAGGAATGGGATGTTTCTTAAATTGATACGAAGTGGTTGTTCGTCTAAAATGTTACACATACTACAATCAATGTATAAAAATGTTAAAAGTTGTGTAAGAGTTAATGGTAACTTCTCCGATTTCTTTGATAGTTTTTCCGGGGTAAAGCAGGGCGAAGTATTATCCCCTCTATTGTTTTTGTTCTTTATCAATGATATGTATGAGTTTATGATGTCATCTGCTCATGTAGCCGCATATGACAATGTAAATATCGATGGGATTGATTTGTTTTTGTTATTATTTGCCGATGATACTGTTCTCTTTTCAAAAACGGCAGAGGGACTCCAAACTTTGGTAAATGTATTAAATTCATTTTGCAAAATGTGGGGAATCGAAGTCAACGTACCTAAATCTGCAGTTATGGTTTTTGAGAAAGGATGTCGGACTAGGATTGCTGGTACTGTTTCTATTGTGTACAATAACGAACTATTTCAAAATGTGAGTGAATTTACGTATTTAGGTGTTACTCTGAAATCGAATTGTTGTTTTTACCAATCACAAAAATACCTGGCTGATAAAGCATTAAAAGCGACATTCTCTTTAAACTCCTTGTTCGATTTTATGTCTCTAAATACAGTAGATAAGTTAAAATTGTTCGATAGTATGATTCTTCCCATTTTATGTTATGGGAGTGAAATTTGGGGTTTTCATAAGTCAGGTGACATCGAACGCGTCCACATTAAATTCCTTAAGCAAATTCTGTCAGTCAGCCAAAAAACATGCAACAACTCTGTCTATGGTGAACTGGGTAGATTCCCGTTGTTGACTATACGAAAAGTCCGTTTAATTAAGTATTGGTTTAAACTTAACAAATATCCCAATTCCCTACAGTACAGACTCGCTTTTTTAACTGACAATGAAGGTAATTTCATATTAAAGTGGACAAAAAATATAAAAATGTTGTTTGAAAACCTAGGCTTGTCATATATTTTCAACAACAGAGTGTGTAGTAATAACTGTGTTAATCTTGCTGTACAGAGAATACTAGACCAATATGTTCAGTGTTGGTTTAATTCGATTGAACATTCTAGAAAACTAGAAACATTTTGTCTTGTTAAGAATACATTTGGATTTGAACCCTACATTGATGTTATCGATAATAATCAACACCGTATTGCTTATAGTCGTATTAGATTATCATGCCATAAACTTGCTATTGAAGAAGGTCGTTATAAAAACATAGAAAGATACAATAGAATTTGTAAATTGTGTAATATGAAGGTAGTGGAAAACGAATACCATTTCGTCTTAGTATGTCCGTTTTTTAGAGATTTAAGAAGTTTATTTCTGCCCTCTTATTTTTGCTCTTTTCCTACAATTCATAAATTTAAATTATTATTCCAGAGCAGGAAACCATCTTTAATTAAGAACCTTTCTAAATTTATATATCTGTCTTTTTCTAAAAGGGAAACTACACTCCAACTTAATAATAAATAATCGATACTTGTTTATTTATATTTATATTGTTACTGTAAAATCCATCTTGACCTTTTTTGCATTTGTATTTGTAAATGCTCATTTCACACTTTTCTCTCTTTGAACAAATATCTGTTTACTTATTGACGCTATGTTATGATGTTCTGGCAATGAACTACATGTTTATGCCAAATAAATAAATGTAATGAATTCCATTTTGGGTATTCATGTCTATTGCAGAGAGCCATCATATTATATACCCAACAAAATAACAGTTTGCAGTTAAGTAAAACAAAGATGAAGTAATTTTAGATAGCAAACTGCAATTAATAGCCTCATTTTAAGTTATTATCTGGAAAGATCTAAAGCTAGTGTGCAACAAATTTGCCTTTAAAGGTGTTTATCATTGCAAAGATTAATTGATTGTTTGTTACATATAACTATAATTGCAATGATTAATTATAATCAACTATCATTTATTTGTTTGTATTTTACAATTTTCTCAGCAATAATAACATCAATAAAGGGTGTCATTATTAACTGGCTGTGACAAACATACACCTTTTAATTGTTTGTATGCTTTTCTCTTTTTTTCAGCAATTCTTGAAGCAGTTGGTTCTTAAATTCATTGAACTAAAAAGAAAAATAAGAAAAAAATCTTAAGAAATTTCCCAACCATTTCACATTATTTGAGGGGATTTTGACTACCCACTGAGGGGATTATGACCACCCCTTTATTTTTGCCAAGGGGATTATGATAACCCTGTCATTTCTGTTGAGGGGATTTCGATCACTATGTCGTTTATCAACCAAGCGGATTATGATCAAGGGGATTTTGAGCGTCCCCCGCGGCAGAGTGATCCCCTCCACAATTAGCGCATTTTTTATTTTGCTTGTTTTTGCAATTTTTAGAGAGGTGATTTCCTGCGCAATGGGGGCATGTTGTCTCTTTGGTGCTCTGTGTACCAAAGTGACCGAAGTTTTGGCAATTGTTGCACCTAGATTCTTTGGCCAGGGCAGGTTTGACCAGATTGCCCATGATAGTTAGTGGTAAGGTTGGTTCGCTAAACTTCACCGCAATGGCTGATTGATTTTTTGTGAGGCGTACCTCTCTTACATTTTCTTGTTTTTTCAGTGTATCTATTGTGTCCTTGATTGACTGGTTTGGTCTGGGCGTAATGATTCCGGTTATAGATTTATTCTGCTTTTTTACCTCCCAGTCATATTGACCAAAGTTAAAATTTGTTGCTTTAGTGAGTAAGTCTGATCTTAATTTGAAAGTCAGACCATTCTTTTGCTTGCTAATGGGTGACCAGCAGCTGGTCCCTATATATTTTCTAAATGATGCGGCTATTTCCACCGCCCGCCCAAGAGGGAACGCCCCGCCCACCACAGCCAGGGTGATCGTAATCCAAGCCACCGGTAGACTGGTGGCCCGGGAGAGGGCAGATGGTTGTCCCGATGGGACCTCCACTGCCATCTCTTCTTCAAACACCGGCTGCGGCCGCCTTGGCGTCTCCACCGCGGGCGTTGCGGCGACCATGTCCGCGTAACTTAGCCTGTTTTGGTTTGGTTGGGGAGGTGGGGAGGATGGGGTGGGTGGAGGGGGTTTGGGAGGTGGGGAGGATGGAGCGGATGGGGAATGTGAAGATTGATTAGTGCCCTGGAGTGATTCCTCACTCCTTGACTTGGAGTGTTTTCTACTCTTCTTCTTCTTCGAACTCCCTTCTTCTCCATCTTTCTTATTCCTACTACTACTCCTACTGTGCCTACGTTTTTCATCATTCTTGCTTCCCCCCTTCTTGGGTTTTTTCTTTTCCGGCGTCTCCGGAACTACAAAACGATCATTGTCTAGCTGGGGGGTGGAGGTAGCCTTTGGGCCTGACCTCCCTTCTCTAGAATGAGTAGGGGTTTTCGGGGCCATTATCATCGACCCCTCAACACCCTCATCTTCCTCTACCCTGTTTGTGTGGCGCTCCCACAGACTCGGTGGACGAGTTAAGACTTCTATCATTCATGGTCCTTTTGCTGGCCATGATTAGTTGGTTCTTATTTGTTCTTGATTGTCCACTGATTGTCCACTGATCTTACTATATTAATGGCTTTAAGCTTTTGAGTGCTTGTCTACTTGCTAGTTAATTAGCTTACCAATCAGCTAGTCCAATTAGTCCAATTAGTCACCCAATTAGTGATTATTACACCCAATCAACAGCTGAGTGTCCACTGAGTACTGCTTAATTGATTAATTGGTTGATTATCTACTCAGTAGACCAATCAGTTGATAGTGTTAATTGGATGACAGCTATTTGACAACTATTTGGCAACTATTTGGCAACTATTTGGTTTGACAAGTGAGAGCTTTTAAGCTACTTAATTTACCTATCAATGCTATGAAAAAATTACAGCTACAGAAGGTACAGAAAAAATGATTGTAAATGGAACTACAACTATACTGTTATTACAACAACTACAGCTTCAAATACAAATATAAATACAAATACAAATGTAACATACAAAATACAAAGTACAAAATTTCAATGGCTACCAAGAACTACAAAATTACAAACACTATGGAGAAAACAAAATTATGACATACAATGGACTACAAAGACTACAAAGAACTACCAATATATATGCAAAAGGATGCAACTGCAAGTGCAAATTAATGCAAATAAATACAAATGACAAAAACAAAATACTGAGTGCAAAAATACAAAGATACAAAACTACAGAAGTACAAAAGTCAAGTTTGTACTTAAAGGTTAGGGCAGGGTGGGGAGTGCAAAGATATATAATACAAAAGCAAAAAAGGAACAAAAGATACAAACAAGATAATAATAATAAAGATAATAAAGAAAGATTAAAGGCAAATACCTCGAGAGCTTAAGAGTAGATACTTTGATACAAATACCTCTGAGCTTAAGCTTTAGCTGCGTCTGCTTCGTCTGCTTCGAATGCTTCGAATCCTTCTATCTATTTATAGCTGGTTTATTTAAGGGTCAGCACATATATTCGTATTTTATCGTGACCCCGTCATACTGCCCTAGTATGACTTAAAGATGGTTTGACCAATGTGCCTAAAGGTGGGCTCCTATCAGGTATCCAATTTCGGTTACCTACTTATATAGCTAATAAGCTTAGAAAGGTTGGATGTTTTCGTAGTTTTGTCCTATTCTAAGGTGAGTGATTGAGTTTGTGAATTTCACTGCCTAACTTATTGCCCTAATCTCACCTTATGGTTATATAGCACAGGACCCTTTTTTCACCCCTAATGTGGGGTGTCCATTTCTGTTGGCTTTTGTTATTATAAGGATTGGTTACTAGGTTGACATCTTCCAACTTTTGAAACGAAATTGTCATTGGAAGGTGTCTTCCTATATCCATTTTCTTTTTTTGTCGTTGACTATGGGTGGGGTAAAGTTTTAATTGATTAAGGGTCCTGTGCTTGTTTAACCGAGTTATCATGTCTGGACGACCGAGGCCCGACCGCCCCTTAACCATTCACCTTATTGTACATGTATGTACATACAAGGAGAAAGTCCTCGGCTATGGCAGGAAAGAGAGTAAAACGTTCATGTTTAACTAGGGAGATTTTTTGTATATTATGAACGCTTTACTCTATGCTGTAAAAAAAGTACATGGGTTAGTTAATACAGTAATATAGTTAATGTATTTACATTCAGTGGGGATTTTTTTATTTTTGTATATTTTTTTTTTCCACTGATAATGTTAGTGCAGTAACAAGGTTGTGCAGGGGAGGGGGCGGTGCAGTTTGTCTATTTTATTTACATTTATTATTACATGGTTTCCCCTACTTCTTACTGTCGGTGCGAATGCGCCTCCGCCCTTGAGGGGGGAATACCGACTCTTGGCTTTGGTTCACTATTTGTTTTTAAGCGGGTGCCTTTGTTTTTACGGGGCCCTTAAGGGGCCGCCGTTTATTCAGCGACCCTTATTCTAGTTCTATACGGTCCAGTGGGTATTTTTCCTTTTTGCTCGGTGGGTTCATTGGGTGCCTTTGTTTTTACGGGGTCTTTAGGAGTCCGCCGTTTATTCAGCTACCCTCCACCTACTGTTTCAATTATTGAGTTTTTACCTTAACCGTCCTATTTGTTCGGTGGGTTCACTGGGTGCCTTTGTTTTTACGGGGTCTTTAGGAGTCCACCGTTTATTCAGCTACCCTCCACCTACTGGTTGTTAAAGCTTCTTTTCTTCCATAACCTACAGTTCATGTCTAGATGTCGTTGATGTAGTCGATGTCCTCCAAATAATTAAACAATGCTCGTTTAATTCTATCTGCTATCGAATTAGGTGGAAATAGTAACGTATTGGTGTCAATGTTTGTTAGTCCTAATTCTACGAGCATTGTTTTTTCTAATCGTATACGTGCTGTGGTGTGTTGCTTGCACATAAATATGATGTGATGGAAAGATTCTGTTTGGTTACAGTGCGGGCAGTTTCTAGGTTTGTATTTATTCTCAGCTCCAAGATAGCTGGCTCCTAGTCTTAACCTAGTGTAGATTTTGTCATGGTAATTATTGTTAAGGTGTATCTTTATGTTTGTGTTTCTGTTACCATATGAATAGTTGTGTGATCGTTTGTATTCATTAAACCTTTTTTCTGCTTTAAGTGTGTAGTGGTTCTTTATCGAGCTGTAGGCTTCTTTTACGCTAATACCCAGCTTTGTGGACATTCCAGTCATTGAGGCCTCCTTCGCTAGTTGGTCGGCGGCCTCATTGCCTGTTATTCCCACATGGCTGGGTATCCATTTTAAAGTTACATTTGTATTGTTTCGTTGCTTTATTATTGTATTTGTCCTGTAAATATCTCTAATTATGTCGGGTCTGTTTTTGTTATCTACTGACTGTATTGCTTGTAATGCACTGAGCGAATCTGTGTACAGGTCTATGTATTGATTACTTAGTTGACTGATATTTTCCCATGAAAGTGCCACTTTAATGGCAAAAAGTTCACAGGTAAATATGGAATGTCTTCCATCTAACTTGATTTTTGATTGTTTAATTGGTCTGTTATCATAGTAGATACTTATTCCTGCACCTGTTGTATTTTTGATTGGGTCTTTACTGCCATCAGTATATAATATATATTACATATATACTATATATGCATATGTTAGCTGATGATGATTGAATAAAGTTTTCTGCGATCGTTCTGATTGTGGTAGGGTCGTCTTTTTTGCTAATTGTCTTAGCTAGATTTGTGTCTATATTGATGGGGGTTATACCCACCAAATTAGAGTTGACCGGGGGTGATAATTGGTCTACAGACAGTCCTATTTCTTCTAATAAGGTATGTATTTTTTGTGTATATGGTTAGTTGACCCTTTTTAACCATGCTCCTATGCGTGGTTACGTTTCTTTATTCGTTGATAGTGTATTCCCTTGTCTGCTTGCACGTACCCAATATTTTAAGCTACATATGTTTATTTGGTCAATTATTGAGAATTCTCCAATCTCTGCATGTATTGCTTCTGTGCGGGCATAGTTAGGGGCGCCTAATATGACTTTGATAACTTTATTTTGGAGAATTTGTAATTTATCGAGATGTGCTTTATGTGCGGAGCCAAACGCTACCATTCCATATTGTATTTTAGATTTAATTAATGCTCTATACAGTGTAGCTAGGCATTTCTTGTTTGCCCCCCAGTTCTTACCTTTTATGGATCGTATCACGTTGATGTCTTTCTCACATTTTCCAATTAATGTGTTGATGTGATCCTTCCACGTTAGGTGTTTGTCAAAGATAAGTCCCAGGAAGGTTATATTGTCACTGTATTCGAGTGTTTTGTTGCATAATGTCAGTTTCTGCATATCATCTACTATAGAGTTCCCATGCCTAAATATGATAGTCTGGGTTTTGTTTGGGTTAATTAAGAAACCAAAGTTAAGAGCCCATTTTTCTATATCAAACAGTGCTTTTTGTATTTTTTGAACCCCTTGTTTAGGATTGTTACTTGTCACCCAGACAGCGCTGTCATCTACGAATTGCGATATTTTAATTGTATTAGTTATTTATGGTATTTATTTTTCCTGTTGTGTTTGTTGATTACATCATTTAGTGAGTTCATGAACAGAGTGAATAAGATTGGCGATAGTACACTGCCTTGTGGGCATCCATTTTCGGTGGTATGAGTGGAAGATGATTTGCCTTCATATCTTACTTTAATTTTTCGTGTTCTTAGGAATGCCGAAAGCCATTTTAACATATTTCCTTTAATTCCGTATTTCATTAAAGTGCCTATTGCTCCTTCGGCCCACATTTTATCGAAAGCAGCAGTTAGATCCAAAAAAACTGCTGTGACAAATTTACGTTTTGCTTGTGCTATTTTGACATTAGATTCTAGCCTTACTAGGTTGTTGTTACAGGAGTGATTTGACCTACATCCCGATTGGTTTTCGGATAGGATGTTATTCGACTCCAAGTATGAACATAGCCTATGTTTTATCATTTTTTGCATTAGTTTTGTAAACGTGGAGGTGAGTGATATTGGTCTGTATGACCCTGGATCGTTAGTTGGTTTATTGGGCTTAAGTAGAGGTATTATTGTCGCTTCCGACCAGGAGTCTGGTATTATTCCCTGAGTCCATGAATTGTTGAACATTTCAAGAATACTTTCTTTAGCTTGTGTTGGCAATTGTTTTAATATTTCATAGTGGATTCCATCATCCCCTGGTGCTCCACTTTTACATGTGCCTTACGCTACATTAAGTTCTATAAGAGAGAAAGGTTTATTGTAGTCAATCTCCGTGTGATTTGTTTCATTTTTGATTAAATTGTTAACCTTATTGGAGATTGATTCCTTCTTTTTAATGAAATCGGGGGTGTAGCCATTGTTGCTGCTGACCTTTTGGTAATGACTTACTAGGGCTTCCGCCTTTTCAGTTGAATCTGTGATTACTTGTTGATTAACTAAGAATGGATGGCTGCTTTGACCTTGTTTTCCCCTTATTTTTTTCATAAAATCCCACAACTCTTTACTGGTGGTTCTGTGGGTTATGTTTGAACAGAAGTTTTCCCAATTTTTAGCTTTCGCTTGTCGTATGATTTTGTTTGCTTCTCTTCTAGCATCTTGCCATAATCTAAGCTTAAATGTAGAATTTGGATCCCTTTTGTAATCTTTTCTTCTATTTTCTCTTAGTTGTGCAGCTTTGGTGCATTCGTTGTTCCACCACGGTACAACTTTGCTTGGTTTGTTTTGAGTATTTTTGTATTTAGGTATAGTGTCGTTGAGTATATTGATTAGTTTTGAGTATATATTGTTGAAATTATTGTTTACATTCTGTTCCTTAATGTTTGCGAGTTCATGTTCGCATTTTTCTTTAAAATTATTCCAGTTATCCTGAGTCGCTCTACTCACATTCCATTTTTTATTATGATTTTGTGTACTTTTATTTGGTGAAAAATTTACATTAATAGCGATGGGCATGTGGTCGCTACCCACTGTATTATCAAGAACGTAAAATTCACTTTTATCGAATAGGCAGGCTGATGTAATGGCTAAATCTAAAGCGCTATCCCTTGCGTTTTGAGTTGACGATATTCTGGTGACCTGACCATCATTTAGAATACAGAGATTTTCACTGTTTAGGAATGTGAGCAGATCGTCGGCCTCGCCGTCATACCTTAGATCATTATCTGGATTCCAGCATGGGTGTTTTAGCTACTATATTAGTTTTTTCCTTACAGTTGTGAAACACCCTTTTGTAATATTCTAACTTATTGTCTGCTGCATGAGGGGCATAGATATTAAATATAGTGGAATTTTCCTGATTTCCTATTATTGTGATGGAGGTGGCTTCTAAGGGGGTGGTACTATCTAAACTATTTACTATAAATTGTAAGCCTTGCTTTACGTATATACATGTTCCACCCCATCCATCTTGTCTGTTTGACTTGACTGGTTGCTGGAATCCCCTAATTCTTGGGAGATAATTTCTTAGTGATTCGTGTGTTTTCCTGTATGCACAGGACATCTACATCTATGTGGTATCTAAGTATTCTATAAGTTCATTAATTTTAGAAGTACATTGTCCTACGATACCACACGCATTCCAACTTAAGACGGCGAGGCCCTTTTTACTTAGATGTTGATTATTTTTGGACGTTGTCGTCATTGTCGTTCAATTTATGCTATTCAATGGCTATGAAGCCAATGTGTTTTTTGTACATATTTCTTCTAGTAATTCCAACGACCTTGACTCATTGGGTGCCAGTTTCCCCTTGGGCCATAAAATTCTGGTCCATGCCACTGATTGGGACCCATCCATTGATTGTATGGATTTGGTCCTGGCATCGGTCCCGGCATCGGTCCCGCTTGGTTGAAGTGGGGTGGGGGGTGAGGCCTGTCATTTCGTCTTGGTCGTCTGGGTCTATTGTTTTTATTTGTTTTGGGCTGCTGCTTTCCCTTATTTTCCTTATTTTTGTGATTTGGTTTGGCTGTGGTGCTTTCAGCCTTACCTACATTGTTGGTTAGTTGGGGTTGGAGTGCTTCAGTAATTATTTCTTCTATTTCTTTCGCGTTTTTCCCAACTAATTTTGTTGCCAAATCGTTTATTTCTTTCTTACTTAATTTTTTTGCACCAAGGTTGACCTGGTTTGGTGCTGGGGGAGAGATACCTTTCTCCTGGCATCTTGTATTAAATTCTTTGGATTTGATTGAGTTGGAGATTTTTATCTTCTCCATGTATTTAGTATAAACTGGGCATCCCTTATATGCGGCAGTGATCCCCTCCACAATTAGCGCATTTTTTATTTTGCTTGTTTTTGCAATTTTTAGAGGTGATTTCCTGCGCAATGGGGGCATGTTGTCTCTTTGGTGCACTGTGTACCAAAGTGACCGAAGTTTTGGCAATTGTTGCACCTAGATTCTTTGGCCAGGGCAGGTTTGACCAGATTGCCCATGATAGTTAGTGGTAGGGTTGGTTCGTTAAACTTCACTGCAATGGCTGATTGATTTTTTGTGAGGCGTACCTCTCTTACATTTTCTTGTTTTTTCAGTGTTTCTATTGTGTCCTTGATTGACTGGTTAGGTCTGGGCGTAATGATTCCGGTTATAGATTTATTCTGTTTTTTTACCTCCCAGTCATATTGCCCAAAGTTAAAGTTTGTTGCTTTAGTGAATAAGTCTGATCTTAATTTGAAAGTCAGACCGTTCTTTTGCTTGCTAATGGGTGAACAGCAGCTGGTCCCTATGTAGTTTCTAAATGATGCGGCTATTTCTGCCGCCCGCCCAAGAGGGAACGCCCCGCCCACCACAGCCAGGGTGATCGTAATCCAGGCCACCGGTAGACTGGTGGCCCGGGAGAGGGCAGATGGTTGTCCCGATGGGACCTCCACTGCCATCTCTTCTTCAAACACTGGCTGCGGCCGCCTTGGCGTCCCCACCGCGGGCGTTGCGGTGACCATGTCCGCGTAACTTTGCCTGTTTTGGTTTGGTTGGGGTGGAGGGGTGTGGGAGGTGGGGCGGATGGAGGGGGTGTGGGAGGTGGGGAGGATGGAGCGGCTGGGGAATCTGAAGATTGATTAGTGCCCTGGAGTGATTCCTCACTCCTTGACTTGGAGTGTTTTCTACTCTTCTTTTTCTTCTTCTTCGAACTCCCTTCTTCTCCATCTTTCTTATTCCTACTACTACTCCTACTGTGCCTACGTTTTTCATCATTCTTGCTTCCCCCCTTCTTGGGTTTTTTCTTTTCCGGCGTCTCCGGAACTACAAAGCGCTCATTGTCTAGCTGGGGGGTGGAGGAAGCCTTTGGGCCTGACCTCCCTTCTCTAGAATGAGTAGGGGTTTTCGGGGCCATTATCATCGACCCCTCAACACCCTCATCTTCTTCTACCCTGATCAGTTTGTGTGGCGCTCCCACAGACTCGGTGGACGAGTTAAGACTTCTATCATTCATGGTCCTTTAGCTGGCCATGATTAGTTGGTTCTTATTTGTTCTTGATTGTCCACTGATTGTCCACTGATCTTACTACACTAATGGCTTTAAGCTTTTGAGTGCTTGTCTACTTGCTAGTTAACTAGCTTACTAATTAGCTTACCAATCAGCTAGTCCAATCAGTCCAACTAGTCACCCAATTAGTGATTATTACACCCAATCAACAGCTGAGTGTCCACTGAGTACTGCTTAATTGATTAATTGGTTGATTATCTACTCAGTAGACCAATCAGTTAATTGTGTTAATTGGATGACAGCTATTTGACAACTATTTGGTTTGACAAGTGAGAGCTTTTAAGCCACTTAATTTACCTATCAATGCTATGAAAAAATTACAGCTACAGAAGGTACAGAAAAAATGATTGTAAATGGAACTACAACTATACTGTTATTACAACAACTACAGCTTCAAATACAAATATAAATACAAATACAAATGTAACATACAAAATACAAAGTACAAAATTTCATTGGCTACCAAGAACTACAAAATTACAAAACTACAAAATTACAAACACTATGGAGAGAACAAAATTATAACATACAATGGACTACAAAGAACTACCAATATATATGCAAAAAGATGCAAAAAGATGCAACTGCAAGTGCAAATTAATGCAAATAGATACAAATGACAAAAACAAAATACTGAGTGCAAAAATACAAAACTACAGAAGTACAAAAGTCAAGTTTGTACTTAAAGGGTAGGGCAGGGTGGGTAGTGCAAAGATATATAATACAGAAGCAAAAAAGGAACAAAAAGATACAAACAAGATAAGAATAATAAAGATAATAAAGAAAAAATAAAGGCAAATACCTCGAGCTTAAGAGTAGATACTTTGATACAAATACCTCTGAGCTTAAGCTTTAGCTGCGTCTGCTTCGATTGCTTCGAATGGGGTGAATGATGAATCCTTCTATCTATAGCTGGTTTATTTAAGGGTCAGCACATACATTCGTATTTTATCGTGACCCCGTCATACTGCCCTAGTATGACTTAAAGATGGTTTGACCAATGTGCCTAAAGGTGGGCTCCTATCAGGTATCCAATTTCGGTTACCTACTTATATAGCTAATAAGCTTAGAAAGGTTGGGTGTTTTCGTAGTTTTGTCCTATTCTAAGGTGAGTGATTGAGTTTGTGAATTTCACTGCCTAACTTATTGCCCTAATCTCACCTTATGGTTATATAGCACAGGACCCTTTTTTCACCCCTAATGTGGGGTGTCCATTTCTGTTGGCTTTTGTTATTATAAGGATTGGTTACTAGGTTGACATCTTCCAACTTTTTGAAACGAAATTGTCATTGGAAGGGGTCTTCCTATATCCATTTCCTTTTTTTGTCATTGACTATGGGTGTGTTAAAGTTTTAATTGATTAAGGGTCCTGTGCTTGTTTAACCGAGTTATCATGTCTGGACGACCGAGGCCCGACCGCCCCTTAACCATTCACCTTATTGTACATGTATGTACATACAAGGAGAAAGTCCTTGGCTATGGCAGGAAAGAGAGTAAAACGTTCATGTTTACCTAGGGAGATTTTTTGTATATTATGAACGCTTTACTCTATGCTGGAAAAAAAGTACATGGGTTAGTTAATACAATAATATAGTTAATGTAATTACATTCAGTGGGGATTTTTTTTATTTTTGTATATTTTTTTTCCACTGATAATGTTAGTGCAGTAACAAAGTTGTGCAGGGGAGGGGGCGGTGCAGTTTGTCTATTTTATTTACATTTATTATTACTTGGTTTCCCCTACTTCTTACTGTCGGTGCGAATGCGCCTCCGCCCTTGAGGGGGGAATACCGACTCTTGGCTTTGGTTCACTATTTGTTTTCAAGCGGGTGCCTTTGTTTTTACGGGGCCCTTAAGGGGCCACCGTTTATTCAGCGACCCTTATTCTAGTTCTATATGGTCCAGTGGGTATTTTTGTTTTTTGTTCGGTGGGTTCATTGGGTGCCTTTGTTTTTACGGGGTCTTTAGGAGTCCGCCGTTTATTCAGCTACCCTCCACCTACTGTTTTAATTATTGAGTTTTAACCTTAACTGTCCTATTTGTTCGGTGGGTTCACTGGGTGCCTTTGTTTTTACGGGGTCTTTAGGAGTCCACCGTTTATTCAGCTACCCTCCACCTACAGTTCATGTCTAGATGTCGTTGATGTAGTCGATTTCCTCCAAATAATTAAACAATGCTCTTTTAATTCTATCTGCTATCGAATTAGGTGGAAATAGTAACGTATTGGTGTCAATGTTTGTTAGTCCTAATTCTACGAGCATTGTTTTTTCTAATCTTATACGTGCTGTGGTGTGTTGCTTGCACATAAATATGATGTGATGGAAAGATTCTGTTTGGTTGCAGTGCGGGCAGTTTCTAGGTTTGTACTTATTCTCAGCTCCAAGATAGCTGGCTCCTAGTCTTAACCTAGTGTAGATTTTGTCATAGTAATTATTGTTATGGTGTATCTTTATGTTTGTGTTTCTGTTACCATATGAATAGTTGTGTGATCGTTTGTATTCATTAAACCTTTTTTCTGCTTTAAGTGTGTAGTGGTTCTTTATCGAGCTGTAGGCTTCTTTTACGCTAATACCCAGCTTTGTTGGCATTCCAGTCGTTGAGGCCTCCTTCGCTAGTTGGTCGGCGGCCTCATTGCCTGTTATTCCCACATGGCTGGGTATCCATTTTAAAGTTACATTTGTATTGTTTCGTTGCTTTATTATTGTATTTGTCCTGTAAATATCTCTAATTATGTCGGGTCTGTTTTTGTTATCTACTGACTGTATTGCTTGTAATGCACTGAGCGAATCTGTGTACAGGTCTATGTATTGATTACTTAGTTGACTGATATTTACCCATGAAAGTGCCACTTTAATTGCAAAAAGTTCACAGGTAAATATGGAATGTCTTCCATCTAACTTGATTTTTGATTGTTTAATTGGTCTGTTATCATAGTAGATACTTATTCCTGCACCTGTTGTATTTTTAATTGGGTCTTTACTGCCATCAGTATATATGCATATGTTAGCTGATGATGATTGAATAAAGTTTTCTGCGATCGTTCTGATTGTAGTAGGGTCGTCTTTTTTGCTGATTGTCTTAGCTAGATTTGTGTCTATATTGATGGGGGTTATACCCACCAAATTAGAGTTGACCGGGGGTGATAATTGGTCTACAGACAGTCCTATTTCTTCTAAAAAGGTATGTATTTTTTGTGTATATGGTTTGTTGACCCTTTTTAACCATGCTCCTATGCGTGGGTACGTTTCTTTATTCGTTGATAGTGTATTCCCTAGTCTGCTTGCACGTACCCAATATTTTAAGCTACATATGTTTATTTGGTCAATTATTGAGAATTCTCCAATCTCTGCATGTATTGCTTCTGTGCGGGCATAGTTAGGGGCGCCTAATATGACTTTAATAACTTTATTTTGGAGAATTTGTAATTTATCGATGTGCTTTATGTGCGGAGCCAAACGCTACCATTCCATATTGTATTTTAGATTTAATTAATGCTCTATACAGTGTAGCTAGGCATTTCTTGTTTGCCCCCCAGTTCTTACCTTTTATGGATCGTATCACGTTGATGTCTTTCTCACATTTTCCAATTAATGTGTTGATGTGATCCTTCCACGTTAGGTGTTTGTCAAAGATAAGTCCCAGGAAGGTTATATTGTCACTGTATTCGAGTGTTTTGTTGCATAATGTCAGTTTCTGCATATCATCTACTATAGAGTTCCCATGCCTAAATATGATAGTCTGGGTATTGTTTGGGTTAATTAAGAAACCGAAGTTAAAAGCCCATTTTTCTATATCAAACAGTGCTTTTTGTATTTTTTGTACCCCTTGTTTTGGATTGTTACTTGTCACCCAGACAGCGCTGTCATCTACGAATTGTGATATTTTAATTGTACTAGTTGATTTAAGGTATTTATTTTTCCTGTTGTGTTTGGTGATTACATCATTTAGTGAATTCATGAAAAGAGTGAACAAGATTGGCGATAATACACTGCCTTGTGGGCATCCATTTTCGGTGGTATGAGTGGAAGATGATTTGCCTTCATATCTTACTTTAATTTTTCGTGTTTTTAGGAAAGCCGAAAGCCATTTTAACATATTTCCTTTAATTCCGTATTTCATTAAAGTGCCTATTGCTCCTTCGGCCCACATTTTATCGAAAGCAGCGGTTAGATCCAAAAAAACTGCTGTGACAAATTTACGTTTCGCTTGTGCTATTTTTACATCAGATTCTAGCCTTACTAGGTTGTTGTTACAGGAGTGATTTGACCTACATCCCGATTGGTTTTCGGATAGGATGTTATTCGACTCCAAGTATGAACATAGCCTATGTTTTATCATTTTTTGCATTAGTTTTGTAAACGTGGAGGTGAGTGATATTGGTCTGTATGACCCTGGATCATTAGTCGGTTTATTGGGCTTAAGTAGAGGTATTATTGTCGCTTCCGACCAGGAGTCTGGTATTATTCCCTGAGTCCATGAATTGTTGAACATTTCAAGAATACTTTCTTTAGCTTGTGTTGGCAATTGTTTTAATATTTCATAGTGGATTCCATCATCCCCTGGTGCTCCACTTTTACATGTGCCTAACGCTACATTAAGTTCTATAAGAGAGAAAGGTTTATTGTAGTCAATCTCCGTGTGATTTGTTTCATTTTTGATTAAATTGTTAACCTTGTTGGAGATTGATTCCTTCTTTTTAATGAAATCAGGGGTGTAGCCATTGTTGCTGCTAACCTTATGGTAATGACTTACTAGGGCTTCCACCTTTTCAGTTGAATCTGTGATTACTTGTTGATTAACTAAGAATGGATGGCTGCTTTGACCTTGTTTTCCCCTTATTTTTTTCATGAAATCCCACAACTCTTTACTGGTAGTTCTGTGGGTTATGTTTGAACAAAAGTTTTCCCAATTTTTAGCTTTCGCTTGTCGTATGATTTTGTTTGCTTCTCTTCTAGCATCTTGCCATAATCTAAGCTTAAATGTAGAATTTGGATCCCTTTTATAATCTTTTCTTCTATTTTCTCTTAGTTTTGCAGCTTTGGTGCATTCATTGTTCCACCACGGTACAACTTTGCTTGGTTTGTTTTGAGAATTTTTGTATTTAGGTATAGTGTCGTTGAGTATACTGATTAGTTTTGAGTATATACTGTTGAAATTATTGTTTACATCTTGTTCCTTAATGTTTGCGAGTTCATGTTCGCATTTTTCTTTAAAATTTTTCCATTTATCCTGAGTCGCTCTACTCACATTCCATTTTTTATTATGATTATGTGTACTTTTATTTGGTGAAAAATTTACATTAATAGCGATGGGCATGTGGTCGCTACCCATTGTATTATCCAGAACGTAAAATTCACTTTTATCGAATAGGCAGGCTGATGTAATGGCTAAATCTAAAGCGCTATCCCTTGCGTTTTGAGTTGACGATATTCTGGTGACCTGACCATCATTTAGAATACAGAGATTTTCACTGTTTAGGAATGTGAGCAGATCGTCGGCCTCGCCGTCATACCTTAGATCATTATCTGGATTCCAGCATGGGTGTTTTAGATTAAAGTCACCTACTATAATAGTTTTTTCCCTACAGTTGTGAAACACCTTTTGTAATATTCTAACTTATTGTCTGCTGCATGAGGGGCATAGATATTAAATATATTGGAATTTTCCTGATTTCCTATTATTGTGATGGAGGTGGCTTCTAAGGGGGTGGTACTGTCTAAACTATTTACTATAAATTGTAAGCCTTGCTTTACGTATATACATGTTCCACCCCATCCATCTTGTCTGTTTGACTTGACTGGTTGCTGGAATCCCGTAATTCTTGGGAGATAATTTCTTAGTGATTCGTGTGTTTCCTGTATGCACAGGACATCTACATCTATGTGGTATCTTTCTAAATATTCTATAAGTTCATTAATTTTAGAAGTACATTGTCCTACGATACCACACGCATTCCAACTTAAGACGGCGAGGCCCTTTTTACTTAGATGTTGATTATTTTTGGACGTCGTCGTCATTGTCGCTCAATTTATGTTATTCAATGGCTAAGAAGCCAATGTGTTTTTTGTACATATTTATTCTAATAATTCCAACGACCTTGACTCATTGGGTGCCAGTTTCCCCTTGGGCCATAAAACTCTGGTCCATGCCACTGATTGGGACCCATCCATTGATTGTATGGATTTGGTCCTGGCATCGGTCCCGGCATCGGTCCCGCTTGGTTGAAGTGGGGTGGGGGGTGAGGCCTGTCATTCCGTCTTGGTCGTCTGGGTCTAGTGTTCTTATTTGTTTGGGGCTGCTGTTTCGCCTGGTTCTTGTTGTTTTTGTTATTTGTATTTGCATTTGATTTGGTGCCTTCAGTTTCATCGACCTTGTTTGTTAATTGGGATTGTAGAGCTTCTGTCAGTATCTGCTCTATTTCTTTAGCATCTTTCCCAACTAATTTTGTGGCTAGTTCACTTATTTGTTTTTTATTTAATTTCTTTGCACCATGGTTGACCTGGTTTGGTGCTGGTGGAGTGATACCTTTCTCTTGGCATCTTGTGGTGAATTCTTTAGACTTGATTGAGTTGGAGATTTTTACCTTCTCCATGTATTTTGTGTAAACTGGGCACCCTTTATATGCAGCTGAATGGTCCCCTCCACAATTTGCGCATTTTTTGTTTTGTTTATTTTTACAATTCTTCGATAGGTGATTGCCTGCGCAATGTGGGCATGCTGTCTCTTTGGTACACTGTGTTCCAAAGTGACCGAAATTTTGGCAATTATTACATCTCGATTCCTTGGCGAGGGCAGGTTTGACCAAATTGCCCATAATAGTGAGAGGTAGGCTTGTTTCGTTGAATTTGACCGCTATAGCTGTTTGGTTTTTTGTAAGGCGTACCTCTTTTACACTCTCCTGTTTCTTGAGAGAGTTTATGGTATCTTTGATTGACTGGTTTGGTTTGGGCGTTATGATACCTGTTATTGAGAGAGTTTATGGTATCTTTGATTGACTGGTTTGGTTTGGGCGTTATGATACCTGTTATTGAGAGAGTTTATGGTATCTTTGATTGACTGGTTTGGTTTGGGCGTTATGATACCTGTTATTGAGAGAGTTTATGGTATCTTTGATTGACTGGTTTGGTTTGGGCGTTATGATACCTGTTATTGAGAGAGTTTATGGTATCTTTGATTGACTGGTTTGGTTTGGGCGTTATGATACCTGTTATTGAGAGAGTTTATGGTATCTTTGATTGACTGGTTTGGTTTGGGCGTTATGATACCTGTTATTGAGAGAGTTTATGGTATCTTTGATTGACTGGTTTGGTTTGGGCGTTATGATACCTGTTATTGAGAGAGTCTATGGTATCTTTGATTGACTGGTTTGGTTTGGGCGTTATGATACCTGTTATTGAGAGAGTCTATGGTATCTTTGATTGACTGGTTTGGTTTGGGCGTTATGATACCTGTTATTAACCTGTTTTGCTTTTTCACATCCCAGTCGTATTGTCCGAAATTGAAATCCGTTGCTTTAGTTAATAGATCTGACCTTATTTTGAAAGTTAGTCCTGTTTTTTGTTTACTGATAGGCGAACAGCAGCTATTCCCTATATAACTTCTGAAAGCCGCGGCTATCTCAGCCGCCCGCCCAAGGGGGAAGGCTCCACCCACCACAGCCGTTGGGACTTCCATTGCCACCTCTTCCTCAAAAACCGGCTGCGGCTGTCTTGGAGCCTCCGCCATGGGCGTGGCGGTGACCATGTCCGCATAGCTCATTCGGGGAGATGTCGGTTGGTATGATTGGGGTGGAGGGGGTGTGGGGGGTGGAGAGGATGGAAGGGGTGGGGAGTCTGAAGAAGGAGCAGAAGATGACGACTTTTCACTCTTTGATTTGGAGCTTTTTTCGCTTTTTTTGCTCTTTTTGCTTTTCTTGCTCTTGTGACGGTTACTACTGCCTTCTTCATTTTTTCTACTCCTACTGCTACTACTACTACTTTTGTGCTTACTTTCATCTGATCTTCCTTCCCCCTTTTTTGATTTTGTTTTTTTCTGGTGTCTCCGGAACAATAAAGCGTTCATTCTCTTGCTGGGGGGTGGAGGCAGCCTTTGGGCCTGACCTTCCTTCTCTACCCCGGGTTGGGGTTTTGGGGGCCAGTATAATTGACTCATCTTCTACTCTAACTAGCTTATGTGGTGCTCCTACAGACTCGGTGGATGAATTGAGACTTCTGTCCTTCATGGTTCTTTTGTTGGCCATGACTGATGACAGCTTATTAATTATCACTGAGTTTGTTTTCGCACCTACTTTACACTAGTGGCTCGGAACCCTTGATTATTTATCAGTTAATTAGTTCCCTAATCAACTAATTACCTTGTCCAATCAGTCAGCTAATCAAACATCGATTATCACACCTAATCAACTACTGAGTGTCTACTGAGTACTGCTTAATTACTTAATCTGTTGATTATCACTCAGCAGACCAATCAGCTAATTGTGCTAATTGGATGATAACTATTTGACAACTATTCGGGTTGACAAGAGAGAACTCTTAAGCCACTTAATTTACCTATCAATACTATACTTTATAGAGATGAAAAAAAGAAATTAAATCTACAAAAGGTACAGAAGAATGGAACTACAACTATACTGATAATACGACTACTTTCAACTACAGCTTCAAATACAAATACAAATACAACAAATATAACATACGAAATGCAAATTACAAATTTACAAAATTACAAAATACAAAATACAAGTACAAAATTTCAATAGCTACCAAGAACTACAAAAACTACAAAATTATAAACACAAAAATTATATGATACAAAGTACTACAAAGAACTACAAATATATATGCAAAAAGATGCAAATGCAAGTGCAGGTGCAAATTAATGCAAATAGATACAAATGGCAAAAACAAAAAACTAGGTGCAAAAATACAAAATTACAGAAGTACAGAAGTACAAAAGTCAAGTTTTTGTACTTAAAGGGTAGGGGCAGGACGGGGAGTGCAAAGATATATAATACAAAAGCAAAAAGGAACAAAAGATACAAACAAGATATGAATAATAAAGGAAAAAATAAAGGCAAATACCTCGAGCTTAAGAGTAGATACTTTGATGCAAATACCTCTGAGCTTAAGCTTTGGCTGCGTCTGCTTCGTCTGCTTCGGGTGATGTGGTACTGCAAAATTCGATGAATCCTGTTGTTGTTGTTGTTGTTTGAACTAGTTTAATGAGGGTCTACTCGCCCTGTTGAGGGCTTTTTCATGACCCCGCCATGTTGCCCATGCATGGCTTAAATGTGTATATTCCGATAAATATCGCCTAAAATGGGCCCTAGTTAGGTACCTAGTTTATGTACCCATTTAATGGAAAGATGGTATAATTTTGGTGATTTTTTGTCTTAAAGGGGATTGAGCATAATTTGAGTGAATTCCACTCCCTAAATCCTGGCTCTTTCCCCTGACACTAGGTTCTAATTGGTATTTGTTTATTTATTTTTAACCATAAGAAGGTTCCCTGTTTTCGGTTTACCTCTTCCCCTAACGAAATTGTGAAATAGTGGGGAAGGGGTGCACCTTTTTAGGGACCTGTGTAGCTAATAAGCTTTGGTATTTAAAGAGTAGTTGTGGTAGCTCGTTTAGACCCTAGTGTTTGTTTGGTTATGATGTCTGGACGCCCGGGGCCCGACCGCCCACTAAACCATCTTTCTTGTCTTACATATGAGATGTATATACCAAGAAAGAAGTCCCCGGCTGGTGGTATAAGATAATGCTCGCCTTTGTCTGCTACTTAACTCTATTACTATTAATACAGATATAAGATACATTCGGCGGCCATTATCTTATCGTTTTCCCTATTCTACCATACACTCGGTTCACTCTCTCAGGGTCTCATACATTCAATCATTCTTCCTACTACTTATTCTATTTACTCTACACTATGCATTTCTCTACTATATACAGTAGTGGAAGGTTTTTTTTTTTAAGTGCATAAAACATTTTGTTAGCGGGGGGGGGGGGGGTAGTTTTTAAACATGTTATATTACACACAAAGGTAGTTATACTTATCTTACATTACCTGGACCAGCTGGAAGTGAGGGCTACGCTTGATTGAATCCTGGCCCACAGTTTGGTCATTCCACGAGGGTTTAGGTGGACCCCGTCTGGCAGGAAGTGATCTGCTTGATCTATCCCCTTAATTTTTCTACACAGATTGCCAAACACTTTTCTTAGCTTACGGTTAACCTTTTCTCTGATTTTTTGTGTTGGTATTTGGCAATACCCTGACTACGCTTTAAATTAAGCCGGTCAGGGATTTGAGTCACTAGAACCCTCCTGATTCCCCACCCGTATATTGTATCCACTACCCTCATTATGTATCCAAATAATTCTGAGTGGGTAGTGTTGCCTATAAGGTCATTCCCACCAAGCAAGATCACCGTGTCCGTTCGGGACTCTCTGAGGGCCGTCCACATATCGTCCGGGATGGGCGTAGCCCGCCCCTTCCAATGAACTTGACGTCATCCCTGCTGTTGCCCACAGACTCTCCCAGTCTTCTAACGAAGCTATCACCAAACACTGTGTAAGTCATTTTGAGAATGATGGTTATACAGTATTCCCCTTTAAGTATTGTCTTGTGTGATTGGTGTTCACTACCTGTTTGACAACCTTAATTGGTGACTTCTGTTAGCTTGGGTGTCTGCAGCGCCGAGTCTTGTTTCGCTTGGTGTTGTTGATTGGTTTGTTAATTGGCTATCTAATTTGCTACTGTACACTACCAATTATTATTGTACTCTGCTAATTGCTTGGTTTAATTATTGGGTAGCCTTTGTTTATAGCTAAGCACCTTAGCTAGGTGCGATTCATCCGATGACCCGGATGTATTGTTGCTCCTGTTTCTTTTTCCCTTTGGGGTATTCAGAAACTCCATCTTGTCAAGTGCTAAATACAAGTTCAATAAACTAAAATACAATAAAATGATGTGTCAAAAGGTGAGGGGGTAGGGGCGTGCAGAAAAGTGATTGTTTATGCAACTGTACTTAACACTGTCTTCTCTTCTTGACTTTCTGTGCTATTCTTTAGATTTCTTGTTCTTTGCCGAGATCTAGTTCTCCTAGCGATTGAATCACTAAACAGAACTAGAGTAGCACAACACTTTAAAACACTAAAGTAGATTCCAATCTAGGGCTTTATCGCAAGCGATGAGCGATCTAGATGTGGTCAGCACGAGGGCAGAAAGCTGAATGTGATGATATGAGGAATGAGGATGAGAAATCGCCAATGACACGGTGAATTTCATGGTCGGTCTAGGTTATCAGTAAACAGATCGGTCATCAATTAATCTTGGCATTGAATCCTGACTTTGTTTACTATGTGTTGGTGATAACTACTGTGTATGTATGTGTGATATCTTCACAAGAACAATCCAACGTCTCAGTGAGGGAGATAAACATCCAATGTGCATGTGTAATGTATTAGCCATACCATAGACTTTGTATTGATATTGACTCTCCCCCCAAACAGAATATTCATAGCTCCTACAATAAATGTGTGATGTTTTATGTGTAATTGAACTAATATTTTAAACATGTAAAATCTTGCATGCGTGCTCTCTATTTACAACTTCATTACTGGATCAATCTCTACTAAATATCTTACTTTTACTTTTCTTATATCCGTAGATCTACTTTTTACAATTCTGACAAGTTAATTTCGCTTTACTTTAACTTGCGTCATACTTATTGGATGATCGTAAAATCTTTACTTAATTTTTCAGCTTTTAAATTAATTTATCATCGCTGTGAAATGTTAATTGTTCACCTTGGTCGGTACGCTCGTCTTCACTATCCAAGTATAATTTGTCAAAATATGCGGATTTTACGTTCTAATAAATCACCAATTTATTTAATACAACTTCGTTTTTAACTGGGCACTTTATTCCTGAAATGCAATGAATCCAGCACAAGCCTTCATTTATGAGCTTGCATTCTTAAACATTTTATTTTAGAGGCATGAGTCACAGGTATATCCTTCTGTAAGTACGAAAACAAAATGATTTAGCATGGGCGTATATTGTAACATTATATGCAAGTGTGATCCAATGCTTTAATGACCTAATTACTGTCAGTGGTCAGGGCTTTATCATCCTTAAACAATTTCTCCTTTTTACATTTTCTATATACAAGGGGAAAATATCCGGCTGGTAATCATGAAAAGAGTAAAATGTTCAGGTGAAAGAAAACCTAGTTATGCAAATAACTGTCTAAAGTGTAATTAAATGAACCAGTCTTGGTGTTTGCTTTTTATGTTGTTGACATTGTTCAAGGTAGCCTCCAGGGTACTGCAGTTGCCTTTGTCGCTATAAAATGTCTTTTTTCGCTATCTGTCATCAATTGCAGTGACCCTATTGTCTTGATGTCTGATTGATGTATGTTTTGTGATGTTTACTTGTGCTCATCCTGAATGGAACTGAGCATTCATTAACCGAGATTTTAGCTCAATTAATGGGATATCATCTTAGCTTTCATTGCTAGATGATATGGGTTCGTCTGTCAAATTGTCACTACTTGTTAGGTTGTCCTTAACTATAAACCTACACTTTCTTATTGGTTATCTAATCAATGTAATTGGTTCTTCTCTGTGAAATGTTTGAGATTTTGTCAATTACAATGAAATATGGTAGCCAACAATTTGAATTTTACGATAACTTCCACATCTCATGGCAACCCTCCTTTCTCATAAACCTCAAACCTTATTGCTCCATGCAGATCTCCCGCTTGTCCCAATATTTGTATGTTACGCTAAAAAGTGGGATATCTCAATTACTTCGATCGCTCCAGAGTTGTTGCCCTTGATTATTTTACTTGCCAAGTCCCGGGTAGAAGACTCCTTTATTTCTCTGCAGAATTTCTTCAGATGAATCTGGGTTTGTGGCTTAATCTTCAGGCATGTAATGTCTGCCTTGTAGTGCTCTTGTTCCTACTTGCCTACATGTAAAGGAAAATATGTTGTATAACAAAAGATACTTCCAAAGTAAAGTTTTAAGTAAAACAAGTGGATAGATTTGCTGACGTTTGGTTTTAAGAATTTTGTTCCTTGTTCGTCATTCCTCGTCATTCATTCCATTGTTATTGATGTTTTTTTTATTGAAGATGGGTTTTGAGCAGCAGGCCCCAAAATAAAGATTATATTGATAAAAAAAATTAGGAATTAAAAGATCTATACATCAATATCAAGCACAAACCATTATTTATATGCATATATAACAATTGTTTTACTTTTGAATACATAAATCTTTTGAGAAAATTCTCAAATCATTTAAGGTTTGTAAAAATTCAGTGTTATGGGCACAGGTCATTCTACCAATTTTGTGGAAAAAGACCTTAAATATCTTACGTAAATGTATTATATTTGAAATAGAAATTAAATGAATCGTATGTATTGTTACCTTTTGTATAAATGTATATATTCAGTTATGTGTTTTACACTGCATATTTGCACATGCAGGGGATGTTCATAAATTGTATTGGCCAATGATACAGGTTTTGAGTTTGAAAGAAAACATTCCATATGTATTTAAGGCAACCCAAACATATTTTATTGTTAAAAGTTCTGTTTATCCTTTTGTTCAGACATTAATTTGTTCTAAATATAAAATATTAAAAGCCCCTACTGGTGCTGATGTTATATAAGTTTGGACTTCATTTTAGAACAGTTTCTTGTCATAATTTAATAAGGCTTTGTGCAATCCATTTTTATTGAAAAACATTTGTACAGTTTTACATGTAAAACTTGTTCTTTGTAGTTCAATTTTATTGTAGTGTTATCAAAAACTTTCTGTTACAACATGATAATGATAAGAAACCCTGTATTAATAGTCACTTGTGAATCTATCTCTTAATGTCCTTTTGACAATATGCCATCAGATTGTTATATTGAAGGCAATGTGTTAAATTATTCCCTTGCCTTGTTACTTGTTTTGTATGTTTATTAAAGGAAATCTTGTACAATGACCTGTTTTGTAACATTGTATGTACTTGTTGAGTTGTGCAACAATTTTAATGTTTTTAACATTTTCATATGTTGTAATTTATAAACCTTTCCATCTCTGATATAATGGTTTCAGAAATGTTAATATTAAAGTTCTAGTGAAGGTGGACAGCAGCCAGAATAAGTAGAGGTTTTCATTGGTTTCCTGAACATGACAATTAAAGATGTGGAATAATTTTATAGATGTAAACAATACTTACATGTAGTGGCAAAACTAGTCAAATATATATAACAATATATATAAAACTTATAATAAATGTTTAGTGTTACGATATTATTTGTCTGCTTAGTTATGCTTTTAAAGTTTCTTGAATATGTATTAGGTTAATCTTGATATACAATCCAGTCTGTTAATTTTGCTTCACAATCCAGACTGTTAAATTTGCTTCACTATCTTTTTGTCAGTCATAGTGATTTGTCGGTCATGGTGATTTGTCAGTCATGGTGATTTGTCGGTCATGGTGATTTGTCGGTCATGGTGATTTGTCAGTCATGGAGATATACAATCACTTTATAAGGTAATATAAAGAAGTCTTTATGCTAAATTAAATTGAATAAGCCTGAAAAGTGTTGATTCTACCAGCTTGAAGACAAACACAGGACATGTTCACATAAAAACCTGTGATAGATAAGTTTTATGTGAGTGAATACTAAAAAAAGTGCAAGTCTGACCACTTGTATCTAGGCCACTAAAATAACAGAGCTAGGGCTGTGGATCATCGGGCAGGTGGCGATCCGATCCACGATCCAGACTGATCAACAAACCACTAGTTAAAATGATTAGTCTTCTGATAAAACAGAAGTATAATTTTTAAAAATTAAGACAATTTCAATAAAAGAAATACAGAATTCTACAGAATTCTAGAAGAAACTTGTCATAAACACATTAGCCTTAGTACAGGTTCAGCCATACTGGAAACACATATCTGCTAGGGATTAAGTTGGTAGAATTATTAATTACAGATTTATTAAAAAGTATATTTGCATTGCTGTGTTTAAGATCTAAGGTCATCATTTTACATTTTGTTAAAATTAATCAGCTTATTTTTTTACACACGAAATTTGCCGACTTTAATTTTAGGTACTTGTACATAAGATTATCTTTCACTTGACATAGGGTTGATTCCATGGTATCTTTTCATATAAGACAAGTTTGTTGTCCTACTAGTATATGCCACATCCATACTGCAGTTTTTGTATATTGCCCTTTTGTCATCTTTAATTGAAACAGTGAAGTATTTGCATACTTTTGATGGATTTTTGTACAGGCTCAGCCATATTTACAGATGAATAAATGATGTCAGTAACTAGTGCACAGACCAATGCATTGCTTTCCTATTTTAAATGGCACGGTTAATTTACAATAATACTTTGATATCTTTGTTAATGTATAAATGTTTCCATGACTTGAATTCGAATCTAACACTGTTGCTAACTCTACGTAAAAATTACATTGTTTTAAACCTCTGATTCAAGCCATTGCAAAACTCATTTAAAATAAATTTGTAGACCTTTTTTTACCTTTTGTAAATAATAACTTGATGCAAATGTGTCAAAAAAATACCATGATCTAACGATCTTTCCAATGCCGAATATTCATACCCAGTTTTCTGATCAGATTTGTGAATATCCGAGTACTTGGATGCTTGCCAAAGCACAACAGAGATTGGATAATCGATAATCGTTTTCTCTGCCATTACTTTATTTAAAAATAAAAATAATACCCCCCCCCCCCTCTCCCTCTAAAATCACCGTAAGTGTTTTTAGTTACTTTTGTTTTGTCTTCCATGTGTTCTGAATTCATTAAATTTAGGATTTACTTCTGTATTGTTTTACACTGTATATACATGCAGCATGTAGAGGATGTTTGAAAGTTATTTTTGTACCATGGCCCTAATTATACAGGCCTTGAGTTTTATATAAAACGTAACATGCATTTACAGCGACCACAATATATTTTACTATTTACAGCTTCATGGTGAGACTGTTAGTCCTGAACAAAAATTAAAAAAAAATGCCTCTTTGAACTTTACATTGACTTTGGTAAATTTTAATTCTGAATCAAACTATGTTTTTATGAGTTTAGACTTTCTTGCCATATTTCAATCTATTCTATGCAATCCAATTTTATTGAATATCTTTGTTACAGTTTTAGAAAAGTAATAACACTATTTTGTTGTTACACTATTTTGTCTAAATCTAATAGGGATACTTCAAGAAACCATTGAATCAAATATATACCAGTTTCCTAATATAATTTTTGACAATGACAGTTTTATATTGTGGTCAATATGTTAAATTTTATAAAGTTTTTCTTTTAATTGTATTAAACTTGTTAAAGGGAAGTAACTTGTTTTCCTCAAGCGGTGACACTTTCTATTTTCCTTGCATTGCTATCAGTGGCTTCACATGTTTGTTAAAAAAAATAAGGTTGTACAGTGTGTTATTCAAAAAGACCTGTTTTATTTAAATTTTTGTATGTTTATTGATTTATGCAACATTTTCATGTGTTTGTAATATTGTCCAATATTTTTTTTGACAAGGTTTCAGAACCTTGCAGTGTGTTTGGTATTTTAATAAAATAAAGGTTAACAATTTATGGTCTCTTAGCTAATCCAGTGAAACAATTTAACTTATAATAAACGTGTAATAAACGTAAAAGGCAAGATGATAATAAAATATTTCTGCCACAGTATTGCCTAATTAAACGAATGTATACTTCGTTATGATTTGCACACTGCTTGAACATCAGCTTATGTGCTTAAGACACAATCCACACCGTTTGCCTCAGTCCTTTGTCAATTGTTGTGGTGTTGACCAAACATCAACATGTTAACACAATCACACTTAACTATGTAATAGGAAGAATAAGTGCGAAATCAGCTGATATTGAACAAGCCTGACCACATTTAACTCTGGATTCTACCAGCTTGAAGACAATCGTGTTAAAAGAACATGTGCACAAACAAACAAGTAGTCACATTTCAAATTTTGTCCGAGTGAATGTCATAAAAAAGCAATCCCTGTGTATGCAGGTCACTACAATAACGTCAGATTGTGTTTTACCCTCAAACCGACCTCCTTGTTAATCTTTAAAAGCATCTTGTTTTCTCTTTAAAATCCTATATTATATTTTCAGAAACAAAATAAACCAAAAATAATCTCAAGCATTTTGTATTTTTGACATTGCTCTGTCTTCCATAATATTGCTGGTATTCACCTTATAATCTACTGTTGGAGTTTTTCAAGGTTCTAGAATTTGCCATTTTGTCAAGACTATACAGCCATTCAGAAACCCTGTATTTGAAGCCTTCTAGCACACCTGTTGTCAATTTGATACCTATCTGTGTTTTTTTAAGCTTTACCATTTATGTAATAAAACAGAACTATTTTTCATGCATGTACTGTATGTAAATAAACTACTAAATTGTGAAATGAATGTTAATGTTTATGAGTCTTAACTTGCGTTGTATACAAAATATGATTTAATAAACAAATATGATTTAATAAACTATTCTTTTTCAATTCACTTTGTTGTTTATTATAGCTCCATCATTGTACACTTAGAAAGTACACACAAAGGCAGAAAGGATGCAATAACTTTTACCAAATATCGTGAAGAACTTGGCAAAGATTTCATCCACATTATACCATGTATGAAAAAACTTTGAATGAAGCAGAAAGAAAAAATGATATGAACAAATATCCTGGTGTTGCAAATTAGTACTCGTGGTTCATTTCACATACTGTGACACAGAAAAAACCTTAATAAACAACTTTACTCCATCTGACAATAAAATTCATTTTCAAAAAGCCAATAATTTAAAGAAACACGACATTGCAAGTCATCAAACTGTCCTATCTTTCAGTTTTGTTGTTTCATACAGCCCTAATAGCGACAAAAGGCACATTGTTTTATGGTATCGATAAGTTTTAAATAATCCATGGTACTTAACAGTAATACTTAAAACTTGATTCATCAATAAAATTAAGAAGCTATTGCTTTCAAAAAAGAGGATATAAGATAAAATTATTGAAACCAAAACTGTTTGTTTTTTAAAGAATTTGAACCTGGGACCTCTTTTATTGCAATCCAGTGACCAGACCGGGTAGATGTTTATGTGGAGATTATCTGTAATCAAAATTTGGTAAGTGTCACATAATGCATGCTACTTTTATCAAGTTATGACGACATGAGAAGTTGATTAATATTTCGTTAGGAATTCATTTCGTATTTGTAACACGTCCTGCACGTGAGCAAATTTTTACCGGTGTCACAAACATGATATGTAATGAATTTGGTCTAACAACACAATATTGCATGTTCTATGAAAATGACACAGTATAAATATATACATGTGAAATGACACCGTACAAAAAAAAATTAATAAACAACTGTTAAAATAAAATCTCAAACTTGCTTCTTCATAGCTTGTACCCTGGAGTAAAAGTAATTATTATGACATTAAATATATCATTATCTTTATCAGTATATTTTAGTAGGCTGCATTTGCTATTTTGAAACTAGCCGTTTTAAATAATGATATATATGACTATATCTACCTTATATTCTGACACAAGGATACACATGTTAAGAATAACTTCAGCTAGGCAACAAAGGAAAACAAAACTTTCAAATTAACAAGTGTAGCATATTTATAGCATAGCCTCATCACAACATTTAATCAAGAAAGACAACTGGTGTTAATTGTAGTCACACTTTTTCAGAGTTTTCTTTTCTTTTTAAGTTTTGTTACAAAATGTGACACCTTGTTGAGATGGAATGAATAACGAAATAAAGTTATCTGATCACTAGGTTATATGTGCAAAATTAAAAAAAAAACTTCTTGACTTTAAAGTCTGAGCCTTGAAGAGTGATGAGAGCTTAGTACACAACCTCCAATTGAAGCTTTTTCGTCATGTTTTCTATTTGGCTGTTTTTTAATCACATCTTATTGACAATAAAAAGTTTTTATTTTTTAATACTTCAATTTAGTCAGCTAACTGCTACAATAACTATATACAGAAAAGCACAGTCAAATATCCATAAACTCGACGCATGCATCTGTTCTCAGTGGGCTGAGATTATTTCTACTGTGATTAATATAAAAACAATAGCCTTTTGCAATGATTGATCAGAACACCATTAACTAATGAAGTTTATGTTACTGAAAATAAATTGATATAAACACAATAAAATATTGTTGGTAGGGCTTTTGTAACATAGAAAGTATCAAAATGAGCTACTACATGTAAGTACAACCCGTCCATGAACAATAAGATTACTGCATCACTCCTTTATAATTGTCCCTGGCAGAGTCTAATTCTCAAACAACAAACTCAACCACTCTTACAATGGTTTCAGGCATAAATCATGTCTCATGTTTCAGTTTATCCAACTTTATCAATAGTTTGTCTACCATCTGAACCTTTAACATCCATTTTAACAAAGAAACATAGCTTAAGTCTTTCTCGTGTTAAGATCAAAAGCAACAGTTATGTTTGTAAAATTTCTGTACCCTGCCATTTTGTCTTATCTATGATTGTTTTATTTGTAGATATGTTAAATAAAAGAAAGCAAAGGTGTGTATCAGTTCATGTTATTTTTGTTAATTAGTGCAAGGTCAAGGTCAGAGTACTGAATTGTCAGCAAGGTCACATATAAAATCTTACACCTTGTTTTAGAGATCTTGTTATCTTTGAACACATGACATTACCTGCTAGTTTGTTGGAAAGAAAAAAATATACTTGTGATATTTATTTTACAATCTATTGCATGAATTAAAACAAAAGGTATGTGGCTGATTAAAGGAATATGTTGTTTTTTCTACACTTTTTGGGCGAGGCTAATAAAAGCTATACAGCCCTTAGAATGTGGTCATGAGCACATAGGTTGTTCTTTCTGTCTATTCTCACAGGCAACAATTTCACAATAAAAACAAAGATTTTCAATAAAATTATGTATTTTTTAAATAAAGGTAGTTTATTTTGCAAACTAACCCAAAAGTAAAGCAAATATATGGAATAAACAGATCATTGATAATTTATGGGATTTGGAAGTTTCGTTCTTTTAACAGCCAAAACAGACATTAAAATCTCATAAACTGCACCAACTATCAGTTTATTCCATTATTGAAATACATGTTGGTACTTATTGCATGATATCATACTAAATTGAATGTATCAGATAACAAATATGGTACATGATATATTCAAAGTTTAACACAAAACCACTGATTAAAAATATCTAATATTCAGCAAGATCACCCAAATTACTTTACACAAAATTGTGTTAAAAGAGCTCAAGAAGAATTAACCAGGAACCCTATGTAAACAATGGTAAAATCAAACTTTAAAATGGATTGAGTAAGGTAGACATTGATTACATATTTCAAATATAAAAAATATCACCTAACATGCTTGTTTTGTTTGACGTTAACAGACGTAACTCAAAAATAAACTTTTATCAAAACAAAACAAAATTAATGAAAAAGATTTTAGACAAAACTGTAATTTTGTTTATTTCTAAATAGAGACCATTAAATTATCGGGGTTTAAAAAGAAAACTGTCCATAAGTCAATCATGGTGGTTAAACTTTGCAATTAGTGTAAGTCCAAATCAGCCAGCAATGCTGGAATGTCTAATCAGAACCTTCACTTGCTGCTCCCTAGTCTCTATCATTACAGCTTGTTACATATTCTTGTAACATGTATGCAAGGGCATTGTTTGAAATTTTTTAACTTAAATAGTAACATGTTTAACCATTATCTTTAATCAGAATAAGTGAGATTGAAAATTTTACATTTAAATCAGATCGGTTCAATTAAATGTTTATTATTTCCATAAGTTTGAACACTTTTAATAGCTTGACAGCACATTGAAGAAATGGTACACTTCATCTTCATCATATACAGCTACCACTGTGTTACACTCCTCACATTTAACTGGGTGGAATCTGTCTTCTTCATTGTCATTTTCTGAGTCTGGTTCTGGCACTGATTTCTTGTTTTTCTTTTTCTTCTTCTCTCGCTGTTTTGGTTTAGGTTTGGGATATTTCAGAAATTCTGATTTGTCCACTACACAGTTCCTCACAAACATGGCTCTGTATTGATGATCGTAAACATCGTGTCTATATGAGATAGGAAAAATATACCAAATAAGTGTTTATTAAAATGCCATTTTACAAAACAAGCAACACAATAGCCAGTCTTAATGTAACTAAAACTTTATAAAGCTTATAACACAACCACACCTTACTTAACCATGGCCTCACCTCAATCATGTAATACTGCCACTGAGTATACCACATCCATATTTAAGGATGGTCTCACCTCAATCATGTAACGGTGCCCCTAAGTATACCACATCCATACTTAAGGATGGTCTCACCTCAATCATGTTACAGTGCCCCTGAGTATACCACATTCATACTTAAGGATGGTCTCACCTCAATCATGTAACAGTGCCCCTAAGTATACCACATCCATACTTAAGGATGGTCTCACCTCAATCATGTAATGGTGCCCCTAAGTATACCACATCCATACTTAAGGATGGTCTCACCTCAATCATGTAACAGTGTCCCTGAGTATACCACATCCATATTTAAGGATGGTCTCACCTCAATCATGTTACAGTGCCCCTGAGTATACCACATCCATACTTAAGGATGATCTCACCTAAATCATGTAACAGTGGCCCTAAGTATACCACATCCATACTTAACCATGGTCTCACCTCAGTCATGTTACACTGTCCCTGAGTATACCACATCCATACTTAAGGATGGTCTCACCTCAATCATGTAACGGTGCCCCTAAGTATAACACATCAATACTTAAGGATGATCTCACCTCAATCATGTAACAGTGCCCCTGAGTATACCACATCCATACTTAACCATGGTCTCACCTCAGTCATGTAACACTGTCCCTGAGTATACCACATTCATACTTAAGGATGGTCTCACCTCAATCATATAATGGTGCCCCTAAGTATACCACATCCATACTTAAGGATGGTCTTACCTCAATCATGTAACAGTGCCCGTGAGTATACCACATCCATACTTAAGGATGGTCTCACCTCAATCATGTAACAGTGCCCCTAAGTATACCACATCCATACTTAACCATGGTCTCATCTCAGTCATGTAACACTGTCCCTGAGTATACCACATTTATACTTAGCCATGGCCTCACCTCAATCACTGTCCCTGAGTATACCACATTTATACTTAGCCATGGTCTCACCTCAATCATGTAACAGTGTCCCTGAGTATACCACATCCATACTTAACCATGGCCTCACCTCAATCATGTTACACTGCCCCTGAGTATACCACATCCATACTTAATCATGGTCTCACCTCAATCATGTAACACTGTCCCTGAGTATACCACATCCATACTTAACCATGGCCTCACCTCAATCATGTTACACTGCCCCTGAGTATACCACATTTAAACTTAGCCATTGCCTCACCTCAATCAATGCCCCTGAGTATACTATATATGTAGTTACCTAAAGAATGATTTTAACTTTTGCATGTCTTAAATTTACATACATTACTTATATTTACTAGCATCTAAAGTTTACAAATGCCTTGATATCACAAATTACCATAAACAATGTACCTTGAACAACTGTTATTACTGAGCAGCTGGTATAATGACATAAGTGAATGGGATATAAATAGGCACTGAACTTTAACATCAACTTCAAATTACAGTTTGTTATTACAATTATCAACACTAGTATGACTGGTGCTAGTGTGATAAACAGGAGTCAGAACATACAAGATACCAAGAGGATCAGTTGTCATACCTCTGACAATCGAGACACAAGATGGTCATGCATGCAGGGCAATTCAACACAGCATCACTGTGTGGAAGAGGCTTGACTTTTCCCTGTTGTGTAGACGCTTTCTGGTTCAGGTATGTGCGTCTCTGATTGGCTACCCACTTCTCATCTTCCTCGTCAGCATCCGGGTCATACAGAAGCTCATCGTTTGACAGGTGCTTACGTTTAACAGCAGCATCACCTTAAACAATACACAGAAAGTTAAAAAATGTTGTCAGTCTTGCTGATAATACTCAAGAGAATTTTTTTCCCTTGGTCAATATCATCACAATCATATCATCATCACAATCATATCATCATCAGCATCATATCATCACCGGCATCATATCATCATCACAATCATATCATCATCACAATCATATCATCATCGGCATCATATCATCATCACAATCATATCATCATCACAATCATATCATCATCACAATCATATCATCATCGGCATCATCATTATCACAATCATATCATCATCACAATCATATCATCATCACAATCATATCATCATCAGCATCATATCATCATCACAATCATATCATCATCACAATCATATCATCATCACAATCATATCATCATCGGCATCATATCATCATCAGCATCATATCATCATCGGCTTATCATCATCGGCATCATGTTATCATCAGCATCATATCATCACAATCGTATCATCATCAGCATCATATCATCATCATATCATCATTAGCATCATATCATCATCGGCATCATATCATCATCACAATCATATCATCATCACAATCATATCATCATCACAATCATATCATCATCGGCATCATATCATCATCGGCATCATACCATCATCACAATCGTATCATCATCGGCATCATATCATCATCACAATCATATCATCATCTGCATCATATCCTCACAATCATATCCTCATCGGCATCATATCATCATCGGCATCATATCCTCACAATCATATCATCATCGGCATCATCATCATCCATTTAATTTTTGTTCAGTTTCTAGGTTGGACTTGTTAACAGCTGATGTCCTGTAGTATACAGAACACCTGTACCAAGATGAAGCATGGATCAATCTTCCTGTATATTTTAGGGAACCATATTTTCTATGGTCTGTGTCTTTGTATAATTTTAAGGCACCATGTTTTCTATGGTCTGAGACTGGGTCTAATAATTCCAAAATTTCTTGACCCAGAACTCCTGGTCTTTACTGAAGGTCATAAAAGAAAAATTAGTTTTGGTATTTTTTGTTTGAATAAAAGAGATATGTAGAAAGAATTGTTGAATGCTTTAAGACTGAAGTCTTTTCATGTCTGAGATGTGTATATGGTCTCACTTGCCACATGGTCTGTTCAGCCATATTGGAAAACAGCATCTCAATGCACTGTGATATTTAGGATTTCACACAATTGACCCTGGATTTCTCTTATGATCTGGATAACTTCACAACCAACCAAATACTCTTCCTAAAGTCACATATTTTTAATACTTGCAGTAAGTAATGAGTAGTATTAAATATTATTATGATATACTGTTTCCCTTATCAATTACTGACTGTATTGTATCATTTCTTTTATAAGCAAACATTGAGACTGGACACGCTTTACATAAGTAATAATAAACTGAAACAGTATAAATAAATAAGGTAACTTTGTTTTATATTTATTAATCTTGAACTGTTTTACTTTGATGTTACACAATGACTGAATACAAATAATCCCCATACAGTGACAATAAAAAAACATGATTTGTTTTACATGCACAGGGCTAAATTAAGAAAAATATTGAAGAAGTGGCGAGATCTTCAATTGAGCCTGATCATGTCCTAATTGTTCTGTTAAGTTTATATAAATTGTAAAAATAGAACAAAGAAATATTCATGAAAGAAAACAAATCAAATCAGACTTAATTTCAAGCTTATGATGTGCTCTCATCTTGTGCTCAATCAGCAACATAGTTTTCTGACAACACTGGCTCTACACACAGTGAAACAATAAAAGTGTGCTAAATTGAACTGGATCACCTGAGTGTATTCAGTAATAGAATTATCACGTGCTAAATTGAACTGGATCACCTGAGTGTATTATTCAGTAATATAATTATCACGTGCTGAATTGAACTGGATCACCTGAGTGTATTATTCAGTAATATAATTATCACGTGCTGAATTGAACTGGAATTATCACGTGCTGAATTGAACTGGATCACATGAGTGTATTCAGTAATAGAATTATCACGTGCTAAATTGAACTGGATCACCTGAGTGTATTCAGTAATAGAATTATCACGTGCTAAATTGAACTGGATCACCTGAGTGTATTATTCAGTAATATAATTATCACGTGCTGAATTGAACTGGAATTATCACATGCTGAATTGAACTGGATCACCTGAGTGTATTCAGTAATAGAATTATCACGTGCTGAATTGAACTGGATCACCTGGGTGTAATTAGTAATAGAATTATCTCATGCTGAATTGAACTGGATCACCTGGGTGTAATTAGTAATAGAATTATCACGTGCTGAATTGAACTGGATCACCTGGGTGTATTCAGTAATAGAATTATCACGTGCTGAATTGAACTGGATCACATGAGTGTATTCAGTAATAGAATTATCACGTGCTGAATTTAACTGGATCACCTGAGTGTATTCAGTAATATAATTATCACGTGCTGAATTGAACTGGAATTATCACGTGCTGAATTGAACTGGATCACCTGAGTGTATTCAGTAATAGAATTATCACGTGCTAAATTGAACTGGATCACCTGAGTGTATTCAGTAATATAATTATCACGTGCTGAATTGAACTGGAATTATCACGTGCTGAATTGAACTGGATCACATGAGTGTATTCAGTAAAAGAATTATCACGTGCTGAATTGAACTGGATCACCTGAGTGTATTCAGTAATATAATTATCACGTGCTGAATTGAACTGGAATTATCACGTGCTGAATTGAACTGGATCACCTGAGTGTATTCAGTAATATAATTATCACGTGCTGAATTGAACTGGAATTATCACGTGCTGAATTGAACTGGATCACCTGAGTGTATTCAGTAATAGAATTATCACGTGCTGAATTGAACTGGAATTATCATGTGCTGAATTGAACTGGATCACCTGAGTGTATTCAGTAATAGAATTATCACGTGCTGAATTGAACTGGATCACCTGGGTGTAATTAGTAATAGAATTATCTCATGCTGAATTGAACTGGATCACCTGGGTGTAATTAGTAATAGAATTATCACATGCTGAATTGAACTGGATCACCTGGGTGTATTCAGTAATAGAATTATCACGTGCTGAATTGAACTGCATCACCTGAGTGTAATTAGTAATAGAATTATCACGTGCTGAATTGAACTGGATCACGTGAGTGTATTCAGTAAAAGAATTATCACGTGCTGAATTGAACTGCATCACCTGAGTGTAATTAGTAATTGAATTATCACGTGCTGAATTGAACTGGATCACCTGAGTGTATTCAGTAATAGAATTATCACGTGCTGAATTGAACTGGATCACCGGAGTGTATTCAGTAATAGAATTATCACGTGCTGAATTGAACTGGATCACCTGAGTGTAATTAGTAATTGAATTATCACGTGCTGAATTGAACTGGATCACCAGAGTGTAATTAGTAATTGAATTATCACGTGCTGAATTGAACTGGATCACCAGAGTGTATTCAGTAATATAATTATCACGTGCTGAATTGAACTGGAATTATCACGTGCTGAATTGAACTGGATCACCTGAGTGTATTCAGTAATAGAATTATCACGTGCTGAATTGAACTGGAATTATCATGTGCTGAATTGAACTGGATCACCTGAGTGTATTCAGTAATAGAATTATCACGTGCTGAATTGAACTGGATCACCTGGGTGTAATTAGTAATAGAATTATCACGTGCTGAATTGAACTGGAATTATCATGTGCTGAATTGAACTGGATCACCTGAGTGTATTCAGTAATAGAATTATCACGTGCTGAATTGAACTGGATCACCTGGGTGTAATTAGTAATAGAATTATCACGTGCTGAATTGAACTGGATCACCTGGGTGTATTCAGTAATAGAATTATCATGTGCTGAATTGAACTGCATCACCTGAGTGTAATTAGTAATAGAATTATCACGTGCTGAATTGAACTGGATCACATGAGTGTATTCAGTAAAAGAATTATCACGTGCTGAATTGAACTGGATCACCTGAGTGTATTCAGTAATAGAATTATCATGTGCTGAATTGAACTGGATCACCTGAGTGTATTCAGTAATAGAATTATCATGTGCTGAATTGAACTGGATCACCGGAGTGTATTCAGTAATAGAATTATCACGTGCTGAATTGAACTGGATCACCTGAGTGTAATTAGTAATTGAATTATCACGTGCTGAATTGAACTGGATCACCTGAGTGCATTCAGTAATAGAATTATCACGTGCTGAATTGAACTGGATCACCGGAGTGTATTCAGTAATAGAATTATCACGTGCTGAATTGAACTGGATCACCTGAGTGTAATTAGTAATTGAATTATCACGTGCTGAATTGAACTGGATCACTTGAGTGTAATTAGTAATTGAATTATCACGTGCTGAATTGAACTGGATCACCAGAGTGTAATTAGTAATTGAATTATCACGTGCTGAATTGAACTGGATCACCAGAGTGTATTCAGTAATAGAATTATCACGTGCTGAATTGAACTGGATCACCTGAGTGTAATTAGTAATTGAATTATCACGTGCTGAATTGAACTGGATCACATGAGTGTATTCAGTAATAGAATTATCACGTGCTGAATTGAACTGGATCACCTGAGTGTAATTAGTAATTGAATTATCACGTGCTGAATTGAACTGGATCACTTGAGTGTAATTAGTAATTGAATTATCACGTGCTGAATTGAACTGGATCGCCTGAGTGTAATTAGTAATAGAATTATCACATGCTGAATTGAACTGGATCACACGAGTGTATTCAGTAATAGAATTATCACATGCTGAATTGAACTGGATCACATGAGTGTAATTAGTAATAGAATTATCACGTGCTGAATTGAACTGGATCACATGAGTGTATTCAGCAACATAATTATCACGTGCTGAATTGAAATGGATCACCTGAGTGTATTCAGCAACAGAATTATCACGTGCTGAATTGAACTGGATCACATGAGTGTATTCAGCAACAGAATTATCATATGCTGAATTGAACTGGATCACATGAGTGTATTCAGCAACAGAATTATCACATGCTGAATTGAACTGGATCACCTGAGTGTATTCAGCAACAGAATTATCACGTGCTGAATTGAACTGGATCACCTGAGTGTATTCAGCAACAGAATTATCACGTGCTGAATTGAACTGGATCACCTGAGTGTATTCAGCAACAGAATTATCACGTGCTGAATTGAACTGGATCACCTGAGTGTATTCAGTAATAGAATTATCACAACACACTGTTGGCACACTTTTGGCCATGCAGTATTAATTTAATGTAGATTGCATATGAGGTTATTGCAAGCAACAGAACAAGTACATTTCAGATTATTTTAAAAAGGGTAAATGTTAAGTTTTATCTGTATAAATAAGTACAACATTAGTTCTACTACATAAATGACCAGGAAAACAGAAAGAAAACTTCTTGTTATACAACCTTAACAACGGTAGGTGAACCTGGAGCCAACTTGGGTCTCACATAGTGCAGTAATTTAAAGTAATGTCTAAATGTTTGACAGATATAAACAAACATGTTATCTATAAACACAGAAACAAACATGTGAAGTTTCCTAGCTGTTGATTTATCAATACAAAAACAGTGTCATTTCAAGTCTGAAGCAACTTTAAAAAGCTCTAGCTGATCAAAATTATCTTAGAAATAACAAACACAGCTTACCTTTGACAACCATGTCCTCTTCATCAGAGTCAAAGTAGACATCATCGTAGTACTTTGGTGGTTCCCCATCGTTTGATGTAGACTGACCTGAGATGGAACATCCTGCTTCTGAAATGATCCAGCAGAAAGTTGGTACGTATCAATATAAATATTGAGATACAGGTTCTGCTGCTTCATGTAGAAACCATTTCCTCTTTAACTCTGAACATCTTTACTACAGCAGCTGGTACCACCTGAAATGATGAGATGTTGTTTACCTGTGTCTAGCAATGATGAGATATTGTTTACTGGATGTATCAATGGTGAGATGTTGTTTACCTGGATCTAGCAATGATGAGATATTGTTACTGGATCTAGCAATGATGAGATATTGTTTACTGGATCTAGCAATGATGAGATGTTGTTTACCTGGATCTAGCAATGATGATATATTGTTTACTGGATCTAGCAATAATGAGATATTGTTTACTGGATCTAGCAATGATGAGATATTGTTTACTGGATCGAGCAATGATGAGATATTGTTCACTGGATCTAGCAATGATGAGATATTGTTTACATGGATCGAGCAATGATGAGATGTTGTTTACCTGGATCTAGCAATGATATATTGCTACTGGATCTAGCAATTATGAGATATTGTTTACTGGATCTAGCAATGATGAGATATTGTTACTGGATCTAGCAATGATGAGATATTGTTACTGGATCTAGCAATGATGAGATGTTGTTTACTGGATCTATCAATAATGAGATGATGTTTACCTGTGTCTAGCAATGATGAGATATTGTTTACTGGATCTATCAATAATGAGATGTTGTTTACCTGCGTCTAGCAATGATGAGATATTGTTTACTAGATGTAGCAATGGTGAGATATTGTTTACCTGGATCTAGCAATGATGAGATATTGTTTACTGGATCTAGCAATGGTGACATGTTGTTTACCTGGATCTAGCAATGATGATATATTGTTACTGGATCTAGCAATGATGGGATATTGTTACTGGATCTAGCAATGATGAGATATTGTTACTGGATCAAGCAATGATGAGATATTGTTTACCTGGATCTAGCAATGATATGTTGTTTACCTGGATCTAGCAATGATATGTTGTTTACCTGGATCTAGCAATGATGGGATGTTGTTTACCTGGATCTAGCCAACTGATATTACTCTTACCACTTACCATTTAAAGAACCTCTTCTTTTCTCAATGGCTTTGACAGTTCCATCAAGCTCATCATTCATCTCTCGTTCAAACTCATCTTCACTTGATGATCCCCCATCTGTCCTTTTCTTGTGAAGTTTTCTTTTCTGTTCAGGTGTCCCATGGAGAAGGATCTCAATGTCATCATCAGAGCTGAAGAAGAAAACATAAGGGATGGGATGGGATTTGTCGGCATTTTTGCCGATACTGTGCAGTGATATTTCTATCATTATAGCACAGGGGCTCTTATGAGGTGCCCAAGGACTGAACCTGGCTGGTCCATTATACTGACACCGACAAGTCAGGCGTAATGCTGTCCTCTTAGCCGAGGGTTAGGAGAGAAGCCATTACTGCCAACTTTAAAGGTTTGACCCAGCCGAGGTCTGAACCCGCGACCTCTCGATCTGCAAGCCGACGCTCTACCACTAGAGCTATTGTGGCCGGGCTAACCAGGATAAGTAAAACTTTTTACTAAAGAAATCAATAATATATCACTGATATATATTTGCTACACAATTATGATTTAACATAAGGACAGAATTTGTTTAAATGCCGTTAATGTTTAATGATGTGGCAATTATATTGTAAAGCTTTAGAAACAATGTGCATGTGCCATACATACTGTGTTCTTGTTTACATTCAAATAGTTATGATCCTTAATCTTGCTTAAAATGTCCCAAAGTTTAATCCAAAGTTATTTCTATATTATCTAAGAAATTTTAATTTTGATAAAATTACTCAGTTGCCTTAACTTAAACAAGTGTTTCATAAAAAAACATGTGTATGATGGAACCCTGAATCCTAGTACTGTTCAGACAAGAATGTCCTATGTGCGCCTGCTCCATACATTACAGGTGGAATAATAATACAAACAACAAAATGAAACGTAACATTTTACTTGTATATAGTCCATTGTCATTACAAACACAATTTAAATGAAACAAATCGTACATACACATATGGAACATTAACAATTTCAACTGACAGCTAGAGATGTAGTAACATTTTAAACTTCATTCCAACTTAATGCTGATGTTCACCAAAGTTGAAAAATATCCAAAATTTAATGTATGAAGGTACTGCACTTCAATTCTTTATAGATTTACTGTTTGGTGTGATAAAAGAAATAACCTTAGAGTTAATAAGAAACAGTTTAAACCCGAATCAACAAAGTTTTACTTTGTGCCACTTAGTCACTAATTAGGCAATTAGTCTTTGATGCTAATTGGGTAGAGAACTGATCCTATGAACAATGGGAGCCAGGTTCAAATATCAGATTGGCCAAACTGTTACCCTAAAAATAAATGTTGTTGACCAAGTCACAAATTGGCTACATAAAATACTAAAATCTACCCCAAACTTACCCAAATCTTATCAAAATCTACCTAAATCTGCTCTTTTATGTAGAATATGCCCAAGTTTAGCAATATCTTTAGTTATTTTCTCAAAATTACATAAATATGGAATAGAACTGTTTTATATATGTGTAATGTGAATTTATGATGGGTTTTACTGACAAATCAAAATGTGCGTCTGATTTTGTAAAGTATTGTTCTTGTAAGCTGTGGTATCATGGCAAATGCAAAGACTTTGACATTGGGGAAGACATAAGTATGAATTATGTGTTTCTAATTTCCTGGGCATGCAGAGACTGCGAAAGGTAAGTGTTGTATATTACCTGTGTATTTAAAATCTTTATAATGGAGAGATTTATTGTAAATATAGTATACTTGAGTGCTTGGAACAAAGAAGACAAATATGTATTTAATTGCACAAAATTAACTGCAAAACTTATCAAATTCAGTCAAAGTTGAATGCTGGCAAAATTTTTACAACCAGTATGTGTCTGGCTCAAAACTGAAATGTATCCCTCTCTATCATTATCTATCTGACCCATTGCACTTACTGGAATGAACAAAAACTGCATCGCTAATTGATTCGAACCTGTCTCCTTGCATCTTATCAGGTTTTCCCTTTCCAACCATCATGTTATTTCAATTTCTTGTTAATTGTCTGCACTCCGCCCATAAAAGAGGTTAGATTTGGAAAATATTTCGGTAGATTTGGGTAAGATATGCATAGATTTGTGTATTTCCCCTGCAAATAACATTTCAACCAAGATTGAAACACTTTAAAGTTACATTAGTAAATATCTCTGGACGAGCATATTAACAAAAACTGCCTTCTTAAGCTTCATCTACGAACAGTTTTGTTGCAGAAACATAGTTACTCATGTTACTCAGTCTCTTGTAACTTAGTCTACTGTTATTGTTAAGTGACAAACACTATAAAGGTATACTGACCTGTCCAAAGCTTCGTGGTCGCTGTCATCTTCTAAATCGAAGTTCTCAAAGTCTGTGTCTCTTGTTCTATTCATTTCAGCGCATATTACGGGGAAAGCCAAGCAAAGAGCCCGAAGGGCGCTTTGCGGGCTTTGACCGCCTATAGGTAATGCGTATGGAGCGTGTGGGTAATGGGATATGTTCAATTTCAAAAATGAAAATATATACCCGTCCAACCAAATTGAAAGTTCCCCCTGTATGGCGCCATCTTGAATTTCGGTGCAACCAAACAAATTACCAGCGAGTGAGGATCACAATAACAATAGTCTTGATGCAAGAAGTGTTTTGGAGCAAAATTTCATCATAGAAAATTCAACGAGTCAAAACAACACTGTGTAATAAATCTTTTTTAAAATTAATGGGAAAGGAATCACATGCGATGATTGTTAATGCAGGAATACAAAAATCAGAACTTAAGTTTAGCAGCTATTTTCTCTGACTGATAAAAGTGTAAAGAGCGGTTCTGAGCGGGCGTTGTATGAAGTAATACAACTATTACGGTTCCATATTTTTTCTCTATTTGAAGACCAAATCTATAAAAGTAGAAAAAACAGTGATGAAATATTTATTTAACTTAATGTTATCAATAAAGGTCATATAAAAATAAAAAAAAACTTCAGTTTAAGTTACGCTGTATACGAATCAATTTGAGTACGAATTTAGTAGTAAAATTTCAACTGGTTCCCCACTTTTTTGTACGAGTGGACGCATTTTGTCTTACACTGGGAAACCAGGCAAGTCCATTGACCATTTCCGTACACTGCGTCGTCTGCAGTTACGATTGCTGCAGCTAGCGTAAAGAGATAATCCAATTTGGATTTACTACCTTAAACACACTTAATTTCATTTTTGCTGCAGCCTGCGTGATGTCAGCAACCGAGATGGGTTTTAAATGAAGATGAACTGTGAGCGGTAAGTGTGCGAGACCTTACTCTGATTATGTATTTTATCAAAATTTATTGATATCACAATCAGAATGTTGCATTAGCCATTACTGCTTTTGTAAGTATTTGATATACTGATAATGAGTAAGCAATGAATCACACATCAGAGCACGGTTTCTTTAAAAAAAAAGATGGCTTAAGACATAGCTTATGTTGAAAATGAGAAAACATTTCGGATGACAAAGTTTTTCAGTTTCTTTTTTAAAAAGGGAAGATGGATATATTTCTCAACAAATAGAAGAAATTGCAGTGTTCTTACTTCTGATATAAGACTGATTTAATTGACACACATATTGTAAAAGTGTAGATCTACTTTGACATTTCATTACTATTCAAATTAGACAGTGTTTTCTTCCTTCATAGAAGAGTTGTTTAAAGTGCACTTTCAATAAATTAATTTAAATTAAAATATCAGTTTATAAGATTGACACTCCCCATTATACCTGAAATAAAACTAGTTTTAAAATTCTAAAAATTTCCATGCATATTTATTCATTTATAAAGATTTGCATTACAATTTTCTAATGGTATTATTTCCAACAAAAACTGTCTGTAAACAATCCAATTTTGCCAATAGCCATAAATTCCACCACAATGATTTTAATAAAAAGAAAGGTAAACAATTGTTGTACATTGACATTTTCATGTGGAACAAAATCACTGACATTAGGTATCATTTTGACCAAAACATATACACAAGCATACTACTTAAGCTTTTCAAGAAAGATTTGATAACATTCATCTGAGTTTATTGGCATAATTTAAACATGGTATAATGTATTTTTATCATTTTGTGTTATATTTTCACAGCTAAGCAGTCTGTGAAGGGAGGTCTCCATGAGTACTGTAGTTGACATTTGCTATGTTAACCAGGTGACAGTGCCACTCCACATTTAACCAAAGAACAGAAAGAAAGGCTGTGGATGGTAATTTGTTTTAAATCAAGTTGAAATGGACTCAATGTATAGCTTGAGATAAATAAAATCATTAATATTACAACACAATCTTACTTAATACCTAGGTTGCATCAATGGGTATTTTAAGTGTTGTTTTTAAAAAGAAAAAATGCCTTAGAATATTGTAATCAAACTTTTTACACATTTTGGTATAGAAATTATTTTTTTCAACTATAGACATAAGGGCAATATCAAGTCTTCTGGAAAGTTCTAGCCATGTAGTTGATAATATTTAATTGTAGATGGTCATTGCCTAAGTTTTATAAGTATATCTCCCCAGATATTAACTTATTACTGTTAATGCGTTATTCTTTCAATTGAATATATTTAACTGCATTTTCTTGTGTCACAACTGCAAAAATATTTATTATTAGATTATTATTCTTCTGTTATACAGATTGTAAAAATCCAGGAATTGTCTTCATTAGTACTGAATGCACCCAGTTTACAGAGGTTTCAGGGTAGGTTGTCCAGAGACGGAATAACAGATTTGAGGCATGCCCATCTAGATCAAAGATGAAGTGACTTCATTCTAGGATGACCTGATATTTTCTTGAGAAAGTGGCTGAAGTTTGCCATCCTGCAATGTGTCACATGTTACTAAATCTAAATATTGAATCAGACTGAACAAGAATGAAAAAGTTTATTTAACACAAGGTGCTCACAAGACCACACCCTTTTGTAACAAACAGTTAATGAAATTGTTGTTGTTTTTGCACATTTCTCTGAATATAAAATAAATAGTTATGAAATAAATATATGTTTCAGAACAAAATATAAGATTGTGTGCAGGTGGTGTTTATTTAACAGATTGACATCAGCTCTTCTATGGATTAAAGATATAGTTAACATTTTATTGTGACCATTTTGCTTTAATTAAAACAAAATATGAGTTAAAATTCGGTTACAGCACCTTTATTAAATAAAATGTACATACCATTTATATTAGAACTGGACATTCACATATTCAATCTCATTTTCCATCAACATGTAATGTTGTAGTCTGTGTTCTATAACTAAATGCCATAACTTATTTGTCTTAAAGTGCCATGATATTAATTAATTGTATTTGATGTTGCTTTAGTGTAAAATGCATAGAATATTGTTAATGTGTGTGTTGTTATTAACTATGTTTTGACATTGCATATTAGCTTAAACCACTGAAGCATAATTATCTTTATTTAAATCGCTTTCAGTGACATTTTGCATCTTTCCACTTTTTGGAAAGATAATGTTTGTTTTCATTAAGGAAAAGGTTCAATCTGGTAAAACATATAGAAGAAGTGATTCCTGTATTTTCTTTTTTTTTCAATACTTTTTTTTTAAAATAGAGTTAATATAAAGACATAAAAATCTTTATTGTTATTTTTTTTCTTTTCTGCATACCAACAGTAGCTATTTATTGAGAAATTCTAAAAATCAAAAACATGTTTACATTATCTATCTACTGAAATACAGCATAAATATTCCTAATCAATATAATGTAGTAGTTGTTTATATGAAAGCCAATAAAGTGCATTTAAATGTTTTTAAAAATCTGCTATCTAAATGAAGTACTATGTTTTTAAAAGAATTGTGTTTTGCTGAAAGCGAACTAGTTTCATATCTTTGAAACAGCCAGAACTCAATTTTGCCTAAACATCCCCCGAAGACCCCAAATCCCATGGGGTATCATGTTTCTATTCAAAGAATGGACACCACCCTACAAATTTTGGTGAATACCTTATATTAAAGGAGATATTATTTATTTCTGATCATTTTGAGACTGAATAAGGGTTACAAAATTATTTATATAATAATTTGTATTTAATAACAAATTGATCATTACAGCTTTTCGCTGGACCTAAACTTTTGTTTAAAGCCTGCTGAAATCAAAGTGCATACTAAAAAGGACAAATTATGGTATCAATTTCTCTTAACAAATCTGTTATGCAAAGAAGTATTGAATCCACAAACAAAAATATTTATAACAAAAGAAAAACATTACAAAATTATGAAAAAATATACCTTCAAATAGTTTCAACTCAATACTTGAGCAAAAATGACTCGTCAACATTCATCAGTGTTGAAATGCGTGATGTTGCCAAATAGATGTGTGATTTGTTACTTTCTGGTATATTAACACGTAAATAAAAGATAACTATAACACTAAAAAAGCATGAATTAAAGTTATGTATATATTATTGTAGAACTAACCTTTTCTCGCAAAGCCTGCCATTGTAATTTTAGAGAACATGTTTACATTCTTACATACACACTGTCTTGTCTGCTTTTTTTAAAGAGTGGAACTTATGATAACATATATAATTTCTGTTCTATTGTTTATTTTAATGCTTTTTAATGAGACAAAATAATTATTATCCACCAGGAGATATAGCCTAAAAATCTCGATATAAAAGAAGCAATTTTACTGATAGTTAATTCACATCGTGCCTGTGTTTTGAAACCTGGGTAGGCTCACTTTTCCCTCTCTTTTACATTTGATGACATTGCCCACTGCAGTATTCTATTTGTGTTGTGATATGCAACGCTGCTACAGAGTAGAACAATAAATGACATTCAGGGAGAACCTCATTGTGTAAGAAGGGAGGAGTGTAGCAGTCAGGGGCATGCCAGGGTTTACGCACTTACGCACGTGCGTATAGTTGCTTCCAAAAATTGAAAAAAAAACCTTTAAAAAGCAAATAAAAATCGTACATAACCTGTGTTTGGCACTAGTTGTTAGCTGTTTCATTTTTTAAATTAGAGTTCTTTAACCCTTTTCCAAATTCTACAAATACTTCTGCAATCCTACCCGACGTATTTCTGTCCCTTCCTGCTTGTTGTACTGTGACAGAGTTTCTCCCCAGAATGTATCTACGGCGTTCTTATGAAAAAAAATCCGGGGGCGGGGTTAATGCCCCTGAACCCCCTCCCCAGAATAGTGCGTATACTCAAAGGTCGCCTAGGCACACCCCTAGCAGTTTCACAGATACAGCTATAGCTCAGTCCTTAGTATTAGGTAGGTCTGATATTCGAAATCTGGTAAATGCTCACTTTACTCATAAACTATTACTTTTGAAAATGACCACATTGAAAAAGGTAAGCCATGGAGAGGCTCCAAATGTGCTCATTTATATTTCATGTATCAATGACTTAGTCTAAAGTTTATTGTATTCAAACAATAATAGCGCTTTCCCCGAATTAGGTAGCACCTATTGTCATATTACGGGGAAAGCCAAGCAAAGAGCCCGAAGGGCGCTTTGCGGGCTTTGACCGCCTATAGGTAATGCGTATGGAGCGTGTGGGTAATGGGATATGTTCAATTTCAAAAATGAAAATATATACCCGTCCGACCAAATTGAAAGTTCCCCCTGTATGGCGCCATCTTGAATTTCGGTGCAACCATACAAATTACCAGCGAGTGAGGATCACAATAACAATAGTCTTGATGCAAGAAGTGTTTTGGAGCATAATTTCTTCACAGAAAATTCAACGAGTCAAAACAACACTGTGTAATAAATCTTTTTTAAAATTAATGGGAAAGGAATCACATGCGATGATTGTTAATGCAGAAATACAAAAATCAGAATTTAAGTTTAGAAGCTATTTTCTCTGACTGATGAAAGTGTAAAGAGCGGTTCTGAGCGGGCGTTGTATGAAGTAATACAACTATTACGGTTCCATTTTTTTTCTCTATTTGAAGACCAAATATGTAAAAGTAGACCAAACAGTGATGAAATATTTATTTAACTTAATGTTATCAATAAAGGTCATATAAAAATAAACAAAAACTTCAGTTTAAGTTACATTGTATACGAATCAATTTGAGTACGAATTTAGTAGTGAAATTTCAACTGGTTCCCCACTTTTTTGTACGAGTGGACGCATTTTGTCTTACACTGGGAAACCAGGCAAGTTCATTGACCATTTCCGTACACTGCGTCGTCTGCAGCTAGCGTAAAGAGATAATCCAATTTGGAATTACTACCTTAAACACACTTAATTTCATTTTTGCTGCAGCCTGCGTGATGTCAGCAACCGAGATGGGTTTTAAATGAAGATGAACTGTGAGCGGTAAGTGTGCGAGACCTTACTCTGATTATGTATTTTATCAAAATTTATTGATATCACAATCAGAATGTTGCATTAGCCATTACTGCTTTTGTAAGTATTTGATATACTGATAATGAGTAAGCAATGAATCACGCATCAGAGCAAGGTTTCTTAAAAAAAAAAAAGATGGCTTAAGACATAGCTTATGTTGAAAATGAGAAGACATTTCGGATGACAAAGTTTTTCAGTTGTTTTTTTTTAAAGGGATGATGGATATATTTCTCAACAAATAGAAGAAATTGCAGTGTTCTTACTTCTGATATAAGACTGATTTAATTGACACACATATTGTAAAAGTGTAGATCTACTTTGACATTTCATTACTATTCAAATTAGACAGTGTTTTCTTCCTTCATAGAAGAGTTGTTTAAAGTGCACTTTCAATAAATTAATTTAAATTAAAATATCAGTTTATAAGATTGACACTCCCCATTATACCTGAAATAAAACTAGTTTTAAAATGCTAAAAAATTCCATGCATATTTATTAATTTATTAAGATTTGCGTTACAATTTTCTAATGGTATTATTTCCAACAAAAATTGTTTGTAAACAATCCAATTTTGCCAATAGCCATAAATTCCACAACAAAGATTTTAATTAAAAGAAAGGTAAACAATTGTTGTACATTGACATTTTCATGTGGAACAAAATCACTGACATTAGGTATCATTTTGACCAAAACATATACACAAGCATACTACTTAAGCTTTTCAAGAAAGATTTGATAACGTTCATCTGAGTTTATTGGCATAATTTAAACATGGTATAATGTATTTTTATCATTTTGTGTTATATTTTCACAGCTAAGCAGTCTGTGAAGGGAGGTCTCTATGAGTACTGTAGTTGACATTTGCTATGTTAACCAGGTGACACTGCCACTCCACATTTAACCAAAGAACAGAAAGAAAGGCTGTGGATGGTAATTTGTTTTAAATCAAGTTGAAATGGACTCAATGTATAGCTTGAGATAAATAAAATCATTAATATTACAACACAACCTTACTTAATACCTAGGTTGCATCAATGGGTATTTTAAGTGTTGTTTTGAAAAAGAAATAATGCCTTAGAATATTGTAATCAAACTTTTTACACATTTTGGTATAGAAATTATTTTTTTCAACAATAAACATAAGGGCAATATCAAGTCTTCTGGAAAGTTCTAGCCATGTAGTTGATAATATTTAATTGTAGATGGTCATTGCCTAAGTTTTATAAGTATATCTCCCCAGATATTAACTTATTACTGTTAATGCGTTATTCTTTGAATATTGAATATATTTAACTGCATTTTCTTGTGTCACAACTGCAAAAATATTTATTATTAGATTATTATTCTTCTGTTATACAGATTGTAAAAATCCAGGAATTGTCTTCATTAGTACTGAGTGCACCCAGTTTACAGAGGTTTCAGGCAAGGTTGTCCAGAGACGAAATAACAAATTTGAGGCATGCCCATCTAGATCAAAGAAGAAGTGACTTCATTCTAGGATGACCTGATATTTTCTTGAGAAAGTGGCTGAAGTTTGCCATCCTGCAATGTGTCACATGTTACTAAATCTAAATATTGAATCAGACTGAACAAGAATGAAAAAGTTTATTTAACACAATGTACTCACAAGACCACACGTCCTTTTGTAACAAACAGTTAATGAAATTGTTGTTGTTTTTGCACATTTCTCTGAATATAAAATAAATAGTTATGAAATAAATATGTTTCAGAACAATAATATAAGATTGTGTGCAGGTGGTGTTTATTTAACAGATTGACATCAGCTCTTCTATGGAGTAAAGATATAGTTAACATTTTATTGTGACCATTTTGCTTTAATTAAAACAAAATATGAGTTAAAATTCGGTTACAGCACCTTATTAAATAAAATGTACATACCATTTATATTAGAACTGGACATTCACATATTCAATCTCATTTTCCATCAATATGTAATGTTGTAGTCTGTGTTCTATAACTAAATGCCATAACTTATTTGTCTTAAAGTGCCATGATATTAATTAATTGTATTTGATGTTGCTTTAGTGTAAAATGCATAGAATATTGTTAATGTGTGTGTTGTTATTAACTATGTTTTGACATTGCATATTAGCTTAAACCAAAGCATTATTATCTTTATTTAAATCGCTTTCAGTGACATTTTGCATCTTTCCACTTTTTGAAAAGATAATGGTAAAACATATAGAAGAAGTGATTCCTGTATTTTCTTTTTATTTCAATACTTTTTTTTAAAATAGAGTTAATATAAAGACAAAAATCTTTATTGTTATTTTTTTTTCTTTTCTGCATACCAACAGTAGCTATTTATTGAGAAATTCTAAAAATCAAAAACATGGTTACATTATCCATCTACTGAAATACAGCATAAATATGTAAATTTCCTAATCAATATAATGTAGTAGTTGTTTATATGAAAGCTAATAAAGTGCATTTAAATGTTTTAAAAAATCTGCTATCTAAATGAAGTACTATGTTTTTAAAAGAATCGTGTTTTGCTGAAAGCAAACTAGTTTCATATCTCTGAAACAGCCAGAACTCAATTTTGCCTAAACATCCCCCGAAGACCCAAAATCCCATGGGGTATCATGTTTCTATTCAAAGAATGGACACCACCCTACAAATTTTGGTGAATACCTTATATTAAAGGAGATATTATTTATTTCTGATCATTTTGAGACTGAATAAGGGTTACACATTTATTTATATAATAATTTGTATTTAATAACAAATTGATCATTACAGCTTTTCGCTGGACCTAAACTTTTGTTTAAAGCCTGCTGAAATCAAAGTGCATACTAAAAAGGACAAATTATGGTATCAATTTCTCTTAACAAATCTGTTATGCAAAGAGTATTGAATCCACAAACAAAAATATTTATAACAAAAGAAAAACATTACAAAATTATGAAAAAATATACCTTCAAATAGTTTCAACTCAATACTTGAGAAAAAATGACTCGTCAACATTCATCAGTGTTGAAATGCGTGATGTTGCCAAATAGATGTGTGATTTGTGACTTTCTGGTATATTAACATGTAAATAAAAGATAACTATAACATTAAAAAAGCGTGAATTAAAGTTATGTATATATTATTGTAGAACTAACCTTTTCTCGCAAAGCCTGCCATTGTAATTTTAGAGAACATGTTTACATTCTTACATACACACTGTCTTGTCTGCTTTTTTTAAAGAGTGGAACTTATAACATATATAATTTCTGTTCTATTGTTTATTTTAATGAGACAAAATAATTATTATCCACCAGGAGATATAGCCCTAAAAATCTCGATATAAAAGAAGCAATTTTACTGATAGTTAATTCACATAGTGCCTGTGTTTTGAAACCTGGGTAGGCTCACTTTTCCCTCTCTTTTACAATTGATGACATTGCCCACTGCAGTATTCTATTTGTGTTGTGATATGCAACGCTGCTACAGAGAAGAACAATAAATCACATTCAGGGAGGACCTCATTGTGTAAGAAGGGAGGAGTGTAGCAGTCAGGGGCGTGCCAGGGCTTACGCACTTACGCATAGTTGCTTCCAAAAATTGAAAAAAAAAACCTTGAAAAAGCAAATAAAAATCGTACATAACCTGTGTTTGGCACTTGTTATTAGCCGTTTCATTTTTTAAATTAGAGTTCTTTAACCCTTTTCCAAATTCTACAAATACTTCTGCAATCCTACCCGACGTATTTCTGTCCCTTCCTGCTCGTTGTACTGTGACAGAGTTTCTCCCCAGAATGTATCTACGGCGTTCTTAGGAAAAAAAAATCCGGGGGCGTGGTTAATGCCCCTGAACCCCCTCCCCAGAATAGTGCGTATAGTCAAAGGTCGCCTAGGCACACCCCTAGCAGTTTCACAGATACAGCTATAGCTCAGTCCTTAGTATTAGGTAGGTCTGATATTCGAAATCTGGTAAATGCTCACTTTACTCATAAACTATTACTTTTGAAAATGACCACATTGAAAAAGGTAAGCCATGGAGAGGCTCCAAATGTGCTCATTGATATTTCATGTATCAATGACTAAGTCTAAAGTTTATTGTATTCAAACAATAATTGCGCTTTCCCCGAATTAGGTAGCACCTATTGTCATATTATTTTTTTCTTATCGCTATGAAAAAGAATAAGTTAACGTAGACGAACGATTTCACTTCGTGCTCATGGGCGCGGCCATATTTGTTGACATTTATATTCCTATTAGGCGGATATAAGTAGAAACCGCGGATCTGACACGGTTCAATTTGTCTGGCTTTTCAACTTTTTTTTAATAATTTTAAATAAATTACATTTAATAATAAAATTATGCAATTATGATTTTTTTCAATGTTTAGTAAGTACATGAATATTATTTTTAGTTATTCAGTTTAACCATGACATCTTGCCTATCAAAAATAAAATTTGTATTAATTTTTGTATTATTTTTTTAAGCTGTGCCTTCTTAAAATAGATTCAAGAGGGTTGCCAAAGATGATTGGTTACATAAACTAATCACCACAAAGATAAATGTACGTTGAGGGCGGGGTTTTGGGGGCTGTTACATAGGTAAGGGGTGGAGTCGCCCCCTTACAACTCCAGCCAATCACTGCACAGATTTGAACCCCAAATGAGGCCAAGGACCTAATGTGGAATGGTTTTCTACTGACTTGTGGTGTGCCTGGGGTTCTACCAAGATATTTGTTGGATTCTCTCTCTACCAAAATAGCCGGACATCACAATTATGACAACAATGTCACTAATATGTCTATAAAAAAACATTGTTTGTGTAGGCTTTGACCACCCTACAATGTTAGAGCCAAGGTTGATGAAAGACTCAACATGAGGTCTACGCTGAAATGTGTAAAGTCCAAAGTTAGCAGTCTACCCTGGAATGTGTAAAGTCCAAAGTTATACATCCAGGCTGGAATGTGTAAAGTCCAAAGTTATACATCCAGGCTGGAATGTGAAAAGTCCAAAGTTAGCAGTCTACCCTGGAATGTGTAAAGTCCAAAGTTATTGGTCTACGCTGGAATGTGTAAAGTCCAAAGTGATATGTCCAGGCTGGAATGTGTAAAGTCCAAAGTTATCAGTATAGGCTGGAATGTGTAAAGTCCAAAGTTATCGACTAGGCTGGAATGTGTAAAGTCCAAGGTTATACGTCCAGGCTGGAATGTGGGGCTGGAATGTGGAAAGTCCAAAGTTATAAGTCCAGGCTGGAATGTGTAAAGTCCAAAGTTATACGTCCAGGCTGGAATGTGGAAAGTCCAAAGTTATAAGTCCAGGCTGGAATGTGGAAAGTCCAAAGTTATAAGTCCAGGCTGGAATGTGTAAAGTCCAAAGTTATATGTCCAGGCTGGAATGTGTAAAGTCCAAAGTTATACGTCCAGGCTGGAATGTGGAAAGTCCAAAGTTATATGTCCAGGCTGGAATGTGGAAAGTCCAAAGTTATACGTCCAGGCTGGAATGTGGAAAGTCCAAAGTTATACGTCCAGGCTGGAATGTGTAAAGTCCAAAGTTATAAAACAAGGCTGGAATGTGGAAAGTCCAAAGTTATATGTCCAGGCTGGAATGTGTAAAGTCCAAAGATATACGTCCAGACTGGAATGTGGAAAGTCCAAAGTTATAAGTCCAGGCTGGAATGTTGAAAGTCCAAAGTTATAAGTCCAGGCTGGAATGTGTAAAGTCCAAAGTTATAAGTCCAGGCTGGAATGTGGAAAGTCCAAAGTTATACGTCCAGGCTGGAATGTGTAAAGTCCAAAGATATACGTCCAGACTGGAACGTGGAAAGTCCAAAGTTATAAGTCCAGGCTGGAATGTGGAAAGTCCAAAGTTATAAGTCCAGGCTGGAATGTGTAAAGTCCAAAGTTATAAGTCAAGGCTGGAATGTGGAAAGTCCAAAGTTATAAGTCAAGGCTGGAATGTGTAAAGTCCAAAGTTATAAGTCCAGGCTGGAATGTGTAAAGTCCAAAGTTATATGTCCAGGCTGGGATGTGTAATGTCCAAAGTTATAAATCCAGGCTGGAATGTGTAAAGTCCAAAGTTATAAGTCAAGGCTGGAATGTGGAAAGTCCAAAGTTATACGTCCTGGCTGGAATGTGGAAAGTCCAAAGTTATAAGTCCAGGCTGGAATGTGTAAAGTACAAAGTTATAAGTCAAGGCTGGAATGTGGAAAGTCCAAAGTTATAAGTCCAGGCTGGAATGTGGAAAGTCCAAAGTTATACGTCCAGGCTGGAATGTGAAAAGTCCAAAGTGCTAGGTCCAGGTTGAAATGTGTAAAGTCCAAAGTTATACATCCAGGCTGGAATGTGTAAAGTCCAAAGTTATACATCCAGGCTGGAATGTGTAAAGTCCAAAGTTAGCAGTCTACCCTGGAATGTGTAAAGTCCAAAGTTATTGGTCTACGCTGGAATGTGTAAAGTCCAAAGTTATCGACTAGGCTGGAATGTGTAAAGTCCAAGGTTATACGTCCAGGCTGGAATGTGGGGCTGGAATGTGGAAAGTCCAAAGTTATAAGTCCAGGCTGGAATGTGTAAAGTCCAAAGTTATCAGTATAGGCTGGAATGTGTAAAGTCCAAAGTTATCGACTAGGCTGGAATGTGTAAAGTCCAAGGTTATACGTCCAGGCTGGAATGTGGGGCTGGAATGTGGAAAGTCCAAAGTTATAAGTCCAGGCTGGAATGTGTAAAGTCCAAAGTTATACGTCCAGGCTGGAATGTGGAAAGTCCAAAGTTATAAGTCCAGGCTGGAATGTGGAAAGTCCAAAGTTATAAGTCCAGGCTGGAATGTGTAAAGTCCAAAGTTATATGTCCAGGCTGGAATGTGTAAAGTCCAAAGTTATACGTCCAGGCTGGAATGTGGAAAGTCCAAAGTTATAAGTCCAGGCTGGAATGTGGAAAGTCCAAAGTTATACGTCCAGGCTGGAATGTGTAAAGTCCAAAGTTATAAGTCCAGGCTGGAAAGTGGAAAGTCCAAAGTTATAAGTCCAGGCTGGAATGTGTAAAGTCCAAAGTTATACGTCCAGGCTGGAATGTGTAAAGTCCAAAGATATACGTCCAGACTGGAATGTGGAAAGTCCAAAGTTATAAGTCCAGGCTGGAATGTTGAAAGTCCAAAGTTATAAGTCCAGGCTGGAATGTGTAAAGTCCAAAGTTATAAGTCCAGGCTGGAATGTGGAAAGTCCAAAGTTATACATCCAGGCTGGAATGTGTAAAGTCCAAAGATATACGTCCAGACTGGAACGTGGAAAGTCCAAAGTTATAAGTCCAGGCTGGAATGTGGAAAGTCCAAAGTTATAAGTCCAGGCTGGAATGTGGAAAGTCCAAAGTTATAAGTCAAGGCTGGAATGTGTAAAGTCCAAAGTTATAAGTCAAGGCTGGAATGTGTAAAGTCCAAAGTTATAAGTCCAGGCTGGAATGTGTAAAGTCCAAAGTTATATGTCCAGGCTGGAATGTGTAAAGTCCAAAGTTATAAGTCAAGGCTGGAATGTGGAAAGTCCAAAGTTATATGTCCTGGCTGGAATGTGGAAAGTCCAAAGTTATAAGTCCAGGCTGGAATGTGTAAAGTCCAAAGTTACACCTCCAGGCTGGAATGTGTAAAGTCCAAAGTTATGTCCAGGCTGGAATGTGGAAAGTCCAAAGTTATACATCCAGGCTGGAATGTGTAAAGTCCAAAGTTATACCTCCAGGCTGGAATGTGTAAAGTCCAACTTTATAACTAATGTCAGGCTAAATAAAAATGGGAGAGGAATATCAAGTTCTTGAGCAGCCTGGGTAACTCCGTTGGTAAAGCCTTTGCCTAATGTCCTGATCCGATAGCAGTCAGTCGAGTGTAAACTCCATGCATAACATAAGATGCCCTGGGTTCAAACCTGGGCTGCGACATAACTAAGTAGTTAAAAATGCTAGTGGCATGTAACTCCCTTGCTAATGCTCATGCAATTATAGGAGTAGTTCCACAACTGGCTGGCCAGGTGTCAGGATAATGTAACAGGGTGTGGTTATCATGTCATCTTACATGATGATGGAACATCAATGTTTTGCATATGCTTAAAGGATGCCTAAAGCATTTTAATTAACTAAAGTTTTTTTTGACAAATTTTTTAACTTAACTGAATAGAGGAAAAACAATTAAAAATATATCTGGTTTTGAATGCACAACAAGAGCCAGAATGTGCTTGATCATTTTTTTAATTCATTTTTTACACATATAAACATCATATAATGCATAGAAACATAATTCACAGAAGACAGAACAGAAGACAGAATGCAAGCAAATGTGATACAATTATTCTCCTTGGATGGATTTATATAAAACATCTCTTTTAAAGTGATAAATGAAACAAAATGTCAATGTTTAAAATACAGGAACAACAGTCGGAACAGTTGAAATGAATGTAAGATACAATGTAAATAGGGGATAATTTGAACCTCTCCAGTATCATTTTCTTTTCTATTGAGAGGGTTTCTGACTTCAACATTGCAAATTTAAGTTGAATTGAATTAACAATGTGTAATACTCTATACACATTTTATTATGAAAATGAATTAAACTTGAACATGAGAACAATTCTTAAATAAAAATTTAAAAAATACATACCATTAATGTAAATAAAGAATACATTTTAATACAAAAAACAAAACAAAAGGAAAACAAGAGGGCCATGATGGCCCTTAATCGCTCACCTGATGACACAGGCTTTACGTAGGCTCAAATCTGGCATTAAGTAATTAAGAGTTATTTACTTTAGAAATCTTTGGTGAAGATTGGACCATTAGTGTGGCCACTGGGTTAATAACATTTTCTAGAATTTTACCAAGTAACCTACTGAATCTACATGACTCACTTCAAAACATATATAAGATTTCATCCTGGCAAACATGATGGTCAAGTTTGGTGAAGACTGGGCCATCAATGTAGCCTCTTTAGTGTGTTCACAAGCTTTTTCAAGGATTTGACCTAGTGACCTACTTTTTGACCCCACGTGACCTAGTTTCGAACTCATCCAAGATTTTATGCAGACAAACATTCTGACCAAGTTTGGTGAAGATTGGGCTATAAATGTGGCCTCTGGTGTGTTCACAAGCTTTTTCTAAGATTTGACCTAGTGACCTACTTTTTGACCCCACGTGACCCAGTTACGAACTCATCCAAGATTTCATGCAGACAAACATTCTGACCAAGTTTGGTGAAGATTGGGCTATAAATGTGGCCTCTGGTGTGTTCACAAGCTTTTTCTAAGATTTGACCTAGTGACCTACTTTTTGACTCCACGTGACCCAGTTACGAACTCATCCAAGATTTCATGCAGACAAACATTCTGACCAAGTTTGGTGACGATTGGGCTATAAATGTGGCCTCTGGTGTGTTCACAAGCTTTTTCTAAGATTTGACCTAGTGACCTACTTTTTGACCCCACGTGACCCAGTTACTAACTCATCCAAGATTTCATGCAGACAAACATTCTGACCAAGTTTGATGAAGATTGGATAAAAATTGTGGCCTCTAGTGTGTTCACAAGGTAAATATTGACGACAGACGACGAACGACGGACGAAGCGGTATCACAAAAGCTCCCCTTGAGCACGTTGTGCTCAGGTGAGCTAATAAGGAAAATCATGTGCTTTACATATGGTACTGTCTGTTTTGTTGTTGTTTTTTACATTTCACCAACACACTTATGGTCATATTGGCAATGTCCAGCTCATTATTGGTGAAGGAAGACCCAGACATCAGTCATGTTAGAACCACCAGTGCACTGCAGGTTGGGTACCTATAGCTTGTCAGCAACACATCAAGTACCATCTTAATCCAACATAACTTAAACTAGTCAGGTATCTCGTTTTCTCTTCACAGACTTCACCTTTTTACCATTGTCACTGGTACTCAATTTCTGTGTCAATCTCTCATGTGCACTTTTCTCATCAGTTTTCTTTGCAACTTTCATCTGCAATACTTCTTCACACCATTTATTCACACAGTCAAACATCTCTCCCACTACAGCGTCTTCTGTTCTACCTTTCACCTTCATACTATGATCAGCTCCATCTATCCACGTCATCTTCGCGTTAGGAACTTTATCTAGGATTCGAACCATTAGTCCTTTGTCACACATTTCATCGCTGGTTCCACTGATAAAACAGAGGGGTTTGGACGTTTCAAGCAGGGGACCATCACGAAGGATAGTCATGTTGTTTTGTGTATGAAGGGGATAAGACAGACAGACTACCCCACATATCCACGATGCCAAAGGTGAATCAGACAATGCCAAAAGGGTGCCCACAGCAGCTCGAGCACCCATGGATCGACCTGCAATGAACATTAAGTTTGCAGCATTTGTGTGTTGTGTTTATCATTCCAAGAAAAGTTGGTTAGTTATTTAGAGACAATATCCACTCAAAGCAGATATAGTGCTGCCATCACTGTGTTAAGCATGCCTTGAACACGATACAACACCCAGCCATACTATCCTGACACTAAATCAACCAGTTGTTGAACTACCCATATATCTTGCTTGAGCGTTAGCAAGGGAGCTTTACCATTATAATTTTATGATTTTTGGTATCTTGTGGCCTGGGACCAAACCTTCGGCTTCCCGTACCTGGTTCGACACCAACAATAAGCATGCACAGTTTATAAAACATAAAAGGCAGGTTCCCTCATGATGAGGAAATTAGGCACCTGTAGAAAAGTTGTTGTCTAAAGGAAGCGTAAACCACTAACTGGAGTCCTTTCACAGACATCCCAAATACAAGTGCGGCACTTTTCTACCCAAGCTATATTAAAACAGTAAATGAATGCCAGTGAAACCACATTCATTACAGTTAATGTCAAAGACTTAAGCTAGGAATGGCAATGGTTACCAAAACTGCAAATCAGTTGATAATATGGGGATTAACCAAATAACCATTGCTATTCCTAATTGAAACCCACAGGTCCCTAATTGAGTCTGAGAAACACTCATGCTGACTTGTTTCAGTCAAAAATCCTTCAGTATATAACATTATCATATCAACAGTTCTAATTTATTGACAATAGTAATACGTTAAACAAAACTATAACTGCAATTATGATATTATACCCTTACCTCCTATAAAACAGTTACTAATGGAAGGATACTCCTTGTTGATAAATTCCTGAAATTAAATGAAAACAGACGAAAGTAAAATTATATATATCAGTTAATTAGTTAATAGAAAACAAAGAATTTGCTCATTTAAAGGTCATTTATTGCGATTTTGTTAATCAGAAAAAAAAGTCTATTTCATTAATTTAAAATAAAAGAATAAAATACTATAAAATAAATGTTCAAAGATAATTCAAGTCAATTTTGCAATATTGATTTTTTTTTGCCTAAGTTATAATGTTTATATTTGTTCCCTAGAAAGTTAATATTGTTTACAATTTACAACTGGGATCCAACTTCACTGTGTTAACTTCACTGCAAGAGAATGATAGAATGATCAGTTTATCATAACAAGAAGTCCATGATCGCTCACCTGATGACACAGGCTTTTAGTAGGCTCAAATCTGGCATCAAGTAATTAAGAGTTATTTACTTTAGAAATCTTTGGTGCACATTGGACCATTAGTGTGGCCAATGGGTTGATAACATTTTCTTGAATTTTACCAAGTAACCTATTGAATCCACATGACCCACTTCAAAACATATGTAAGATTTCATACTGTCAAATATTCTGGCTAAGTTTGGTGAAGATTGGGCCATCAAGATGGCCTCTATGTGTTTTCACAAGGTTTTTCTAAAATGTGACCTAGTGACCTACTTTTTGATGCCACGTGACCCAATAATATACTCATCCAAGATTTAATGCAGACAAACAATCTGATCAAGTTTGGTGAAGATTGGGCTATGAATGTGGCCTGTAGTGTGTTCACATGCTTTTTCTAAGTTTTGACCAAGTGACCTCTTTTTTGACCCCACGTGACCCAATAATGAACTCATCCAAGATTTCTTGCAGACAAACATTCTGACCAAGTTTGGTGAGATCGGGCTATAGATGTTGTCCCTAGTGTGTTCACAAGCTTTTTCTAAGATTTGACCTAATGACCTACTTATTGACCCGACATGACCCAGTTATGAATTCATCCAAGATTTCATGCACACAAACATAACGATTAAGTTTGGTGAAGATTGGGCCATAAATGTGGCCTCTAGTGTGTTCACAAGCTTTTGCTAAGATTTGACCTAGTAACCTACTTTTTGACCCCAAGTGACCCAATAATGAACTCATCCAAGATTTCATGCAGACAAACATTCTGACCAATTTTGATGAAGATTGGATAAAAACTGAGGCCTGTAGTGTGTTCACAAGCTAACTGTTGAAGATGGACGACTGACAACGGACGAATCGGTATCACAAAAGCTCCCCTTGAGCACGTTGTGCTCAGATGAGCTAAAAAGTTGCCTGGATCAGCATGCTACCACTGGAAGCTGTCTGCCCAGGATCAGCATGCTACCACTGGAAGCTGTCTGCCCAGGATCAACCAGCTACTACTGGGAGCTGTCTGCCCAGGATCAACCAGCTACCACTGGGAGCTGTCTGCCCAGGATAAGTATGCTACCACTGGGAGCTGTCTGCCCAGGATCAGCATGCTGCCACTGGGAGCTGTCTGCCCAGGATCAACCAGCTACCACTGGGAGCTGTCTGCCCAGGATAAGTATGCTACCACTGGGAGCTGTCTGCCCAGGATCAGCATGCTGCCACTGGGAGCTGACTGCCCAGGATCAGTATGCTGCCACTGGGAGCTGTCTGCCCAGGATAAGTCTGCTACCACTGTAAGCTGTCTGTCCAGGATCAGCATGCTGCCACTGGGAGCTGTCTGCCCAGAATCAACCAGCTACCACTGGGAGCTGTCTGCCCAGGATCAGCATGCTGCCACTGGGAGCTGACTGCCCAGGATCAGTATGCTGCCACTGGGAGCTGTCTGCCCAGGATAAGTCTGCTACCACTGTAAGCTGTCTGTCCAGGATCAGCATGCTGCCACTGGGAGCTGTCTGCCCAGAATCAACCAGCTACCACTGGGAGCTGTCTGCCCAGGATAAGTATGCTACCACTGGGAGCTGTCTGCCCAGGATCAGCATGCTGCCACTGGGAGCTGACTGCCCAGGATCAGTATGCTGCCACTGGAAGCTGTCTGTCCAGAATAAGCATGCTACCACTTGGAGCTGTCTGTCCAGGATCAGTATGCTACCACTGGGAGCTGTCTGCTCAGGATCAGTATGCTACCACTGGGAGCTGTCTGCCCAGGATAAGTATGCTACCACTGGGAGCTGTCTGCCCAGGATCAGTATGCTACCACTGGGAGCTGTCTGCCCAGGATCAGTATGCTACCACTGGGAGCTGTCTGCCCAGGATCAGTATGCTACCACTGGGAGCTGTCTGCCCAGGATAAGTATGCTACCACTGGGAGCTGTCTGCCCAGGATCAGTATGCTACCACTGGGAGCTGTCTGCCCAGGATCAGTATGCTACCACTGGGAGCTGTCTGCCCAGGATAAGTATGCTACCACTGGGAGCTGTCTGCTCTGTATCAGCATGCTACTGCTGGCAGCTGTCTGCCCAGGATAAGCATGCTACTGCTGGCAGCTGTCTGCCCAGGATAAGCATGCTACTGCTGGCAGCTGTCTGCCCAGGATAAGCATGCTACTGCTGGCAGCTGTCTGCTCAGGATAAGTATGCTACCATTGGGAGCTGTCTGCTCTGTATCAGCATGCTACTGCTGGGAGCTGTCTGCCCAGGATCAGCATGCTACTGCTGGGAGCTGTCTGCCCAGGATCTGCATGATTCCTCTGGCAGCTGTCTGCCCAGGATAAGTATGCTACCACTGGGAGCTGTCTGCTCAGGATCAGCACGTTCCAGCTGTTCAGAATCTGCATTAGTTTCTGCTGAGTCTCTAGTAATATCTCAAAGCAGCTCTGTATGTCCATGTCAGAAGGGGACATGAAGTAGCAAGGTTATACAAAGATAACAAGGCTTACCAAAACTTTTGTGTATACTTTAATCCTGTAGGCCAGATTCAGCCCCTTGCAGGTGAACCGTATCAAAATAAAACCATGCTCTGCCAGGCAATTGGTCAGTTTCTCAAGTTGGGGCAGTCTCATATCACCCCCAGCCCCGTGGGTCAAAATTATTGCGGTGTGAGACTTTTGTAAAATTTGCTCATCACTGGTATAGGCAGCCTCAATCATCTTGTGCTGATAAGGAATGGCAAACAATCTGAAACAGTAACATTATTAAAATAAAACTCATTTCATTTTTAACATCCATCCAAAATAATAAGAGTTACAAGTAGGGTCATAGCTCCACTAGAGACACTTCAGGCTGAAGTATGCAAATTAATTTAAAAAAAAGGATATTTTTTCACAAAAGTAAAAGAAAATGCATTTAACTTTAGGGTCTATGGAGTGAATGATGGACATAAAAAATATCATTCTGTTGCAGATCATATAAATCATAACAAAATGGCATGGCTGAGTGTTCCCCCACCCAAGCAACATTGCGTTGTGTTTCTCATCTGTAATTTACCATCCTTAAGCAACACTAGTTTTGGTTCACTGTATTGCTTTAAAGATTAAACCAATGTTGTGGCTATGTTTGTGAGATTATGATCTTGTATGTTGAACATATGAGACTTTTTTAGGAGAAGAATGTTTTTTGGGTCTTGTGTAATCTAAAACTAAACTGTATCTATTTTACTTTGTCCCACACACAGTTTAAGATATAATATGAAGATAAAATACCCCAAAGAGAATTCCAGCATTAATACTGATTCTATGATTGTCACAGTTCTCACCAGAAAAAGCCTAGATAAGCATGTAAAGGCAAAATAAAATGTTAGTACCCATATGTGAGATAGTATTTAACATTTTTAGCCCAAGACATCATGGAAAAACATACCTAAGCACAGGGGAAAAAAACATGTCCAGCGGACCATGCCCTAGGCTCCAACTACCTGGGGCCTGCAGTGCCTGTACAGCAATTTAAGTTCCAGCAATGACAGTATGTTCCAGGAATTTATGAGTGATGCCCTACCTCCCACTAAATCTGCTATTATGAATAAGCCAATGCGGGAGCTGCAGTTTCAGCCACACTTGCTGCAAGTGTGGTCCTTTTTGGTTACTATCGGGGCAGCAGTGGTAGGCTGGGTTTTCTGCTGTTTGCGGCTCTTCCTTTCCTCGCGCTGGATCTCTCTCTTCTCCTCAGTCTGCTTGATGCCGGTTTTGACATTTGCACACCAGCTAGAGCAATTGGAGGTTGCTGTTTCGAAATCGAGTGGGTTGATGTTGCATGACTTCAGATCCCTCTTGCAGACATTCTTGTCGTGCAGGGCTGGTCGTCTGATTGGCCGTGTTCCAGTGGCGAGCTCGCCATATAGGATTCTTTTGGGATGCGGCCATCGTCCTCCTGCATACGAGTCCGAGCCAGCGTAGGCGCCTCTGGGAGAGGGTGGTGAACATGCTTGACAAGCCTGCCTGGGCCAAAACATCTGTGTTAGAGATGCGATCCTGCCAGGTGATGCTGAGGAGTTGTCTAAGGTTGCGCATTTGGAAGGCGTTTAGTCTTCGTTCTTGGTGCATGTACGGGGTCCAAGTCTCACTGCCGTACAAAAGGATGCTCAGCAAACACGCTTGGTACACCTTCATCTTTGTGTTGAGGGTCAGCATGCGGCTATCCCACACGCTTTGATAGGCGGGATATGGCGGTTGCTGCTTTGCCTATCCTCACAATGAGCTCGGCATCCAGGGTTAGGTTGTTGGAGATTGTTCTTATAGACCCATCTTGGAATCCCTCATGTCTTGGGGTATCGTTCCCTCTTCCCAGCATTGTAGCAAAAGCTCATGGAGGTGTCCAAGGATGGAGCTCTCTTTTGAGGCCTTCACAACCTCTGGTGGGATTCCGTCACTGCCTGGTGCTTTCCCGCAGAACAGCGAGTCAATGGCTTTTCTGAGCTCCTTGATGGTAGGTGGCAAGTCGAGTTCTTCCATGGTGGGCAGTGGGGTGGTGTTCTCCATGGCTATGTCAGTAATGACATTCTCTCTTGAGTACAACTCCCCGTAGTGCTCAACCCATCTCTCCATCTGCTCCCCAGGGTGATTGATGATGAAGCCGGAGGTGGACTTAAGGGGTGCGGTTTGGTGACACCAGGTCCAAAAGCTTTCTTCATCCACTCATACATGGAACGGTCGTTTCCACAGGAAACTGCATGTCTGGATGTCGCTGCAAAGCTTCCGCCAGTAGTTGTTGGTGCACCTGCTGGCGACCCTCTTGACGATGTTGCGGGCTTCTCTTTAGACGGCCAGTGTTATCTCGAAGGGCATCCTCTTGTATTTGAGAAGCACAGCACCTTTGGTGGCTAAGGCAGGCTCCATCAATGCTTTGACCTGGGATGTCACCAAGACACTCTGTAGTGGGGCTTGGTGGAGCAGAAAGTGTTGGTGATGGCGAGGTCATGGAAGGAGCAGAGCTCAAGCAGAGCTCAAGTAGCCTCTGTCCATTGTCCTTGAGCTTGCACTCCGATGCAATGTGGCCAGGAGGTGTAGGCTGTGCCTACTCGGGCGTTGAAGTATCCGAGCAGGAACAGGTTATCCTTTGCTGGGATCTCTCTAATCCTTGTCTCAAGCTCCTCATAGAATGCATCTTTAGCCTCGACTGTTGAACAGAGTGTGGGGGCGTAGACGCTAAAGATGTGTGTAGGTCCTGAGAAGGGAGTGACGCTGAAAGAGAGGATGCATTTGGTTCCCTGTGAAAGAGGTTGACTGATAACAGGAGGGAGTTGCGAACTGCGAAGCCAACTCCATTGAGTCGGTGCTCATCTGACTCCAGACCTTGCCAGAATAACGTGTAGTCCTTCTCCTTGAGACTGCCCTACTGGAAGTGAGGCGTGTCTCCTGAAGGGCGATGATGTCAATGTTTCACTTGGCCAGCTTGCGGTTGATGGTGGTGGTTTTCCTGGCATCGTCTACTTGCTGAAGGTCATCAGATAGGCCAGGACACATTGTTCTGACGTTCCAGGTTGCCAGTCACAGGGCTGGTGGTTTCTTTTCCTTTTTCTTTCGATGTTTGCCTGGTGCTCAATTTTACAAGCCTGTCTAAGCTTTATGCACCTGATGAAGCAAGCAAGTTGTTTCTTGGGGGCTGCCCGGGTTAAGGCCGGCACAAACTTCCCATTGGAGTCAAAGGACTCCTCCCTCCATCGTAAGCAACCCCTAGCGCCCGGCTCTATGTCAAACAAGCCTGGGCTTATAACTGGTGTCTGCTGCTCCCCATGTGTCTACGCTGAGACAGTGACACCTCAGACAGGACACCTCATGACAGGACACCTCATGACAGGACACCTTGTGGCCAATGGGGTGGTGTTCTCCATGGCTGTGTCAGTAACAACATTCTCTCTAGAGTACAACTATTCGTAGTGCTCAATCCATCTCTCCATCTGCTCCCTATGGTCCTTGATGGTGACACCAGAGGTGGACTTGAGGATTGTGGTTTTGGTGACACTAGGTCCAAAAGATTTCTTCATCCCCTCATACATGGCATGGGTGTTTCCGCAGTCTGCACAGGTCTGGATGTTGCTGTGCCAGTAGTTGTTGGCCTGTGGGTGACCCTCTTCACGTTGCTGCTGGCTTCTCTATAGGCGACCAGTGTTTTCTCGCAGGGCTTTCCCTTGTACTTGAGAAGTGCAGCACCCTTGGCGGCTAAGGCAGGCTCCAACATTACAATCCCGGTCTCGAACCAGTCCTTGTTTGTCCTGGCTCTCTTCCCGAAGGTGTCTGAGGCGGTCTGGTATATTGCATCACGGTTAAAGTCCCAGCGTGCTGTGGCACTGTCTGTGGGGCAGTCTTACAGGGTCTTGTCAATCGCTTCAGCAAAGCATTTGCGCAGCTCAGGCTTTGATCTTCTGGCCGTGTCGATGCGAGGCCAGTTCTTCTGCTTGGAGTGGTGGATCAGTCTGGGTTGGAGATGCACCATGCTGCCATACAGGGAGTGATCGTTGTCGCAGTTGGCACTATGGTAACTTCCTGTCAGAAGCACATGGTTGAATATGGGTCTTCTAGTAATGACGAGGTACAGCTGGTGCCAATGCTTTGACCTGGGACGTCGCCAAGACACTGTGGTGGGGCTTGCTGGAGAAGAAGTTGTTGGGGATGGCGAAGTCATGGAAGGAGCAGAGCTCAAGTAGCCACGGTCCATTCTCGTTGACCCTGCCAACTCCGAAGTGTCCGATGCAATGCAGCCAGGCGGTGTGGGCTGCGCCTACTCTATTGTTGAGGTCTCCGAGCAGGAACAGGTTTTTTCTTAGCTAGGATCTCTCTAATCCTTGTTTCTAGCTCTTCATAGAATGCATCTTTAGCCTTGGCTGTGGAACAGAGTGTAAGGGCGTAGATGCTAAAGATGTGTGAAGATCCTGAGGAACTAGTGAGGCCGAGTGAGAGGATGTGTTTGGTTCCCTGTGAAGGGATTTGACTGATAACAGGAGGGAGTTGGCGCTCATCTGACTCCAGACCTTGCCAGAAGAATGTAATCGTTCTCCTTGAGACTACCACTGGAAGCGACCTGCAAGGCAGCAGGAAACTTGTGGATGGTGGGGTCGTTCATTTCCCGTGCAGATACAAAGCATCTGCCCACTTCCATAAGGAACAATACAAAACTACTCCATTTCTATATGACCTATGTATAACAATGACAAACTTTTAGAAACCTATTCATGACTACAGCATGCATTTGAACTCTCCCACTTTTAGTGGGAGACTCCCACCTTTAAGGTTCGAAGTTCTTTGAAATTGTGGGGTGTTTTACACATTTTTCAGAAATCTCCCTTTTTGGAAACAGATAACTTCCATCTTTGTATATTCTGGTATATAATAATAACAAATCTTCCTGTTTGCAAGAGAAAAACCTCCCACTTTGGCCTCAGGGTAATATCACATATATGCTACATAACAGGTTTCTATATGTACATCTAAAATGCTGATCTTTTAAAATATAAACAAATAAATAAATATATATATTATTGCTAAAAGTAATCAACCGATCCATGTGATGTCAAAGGCATTGATAAGACAGCCATCATTGAAGGCAAATGCTAATGCAGACTAAAATCTGGGAATATGTGCTGTATTAAACTCACCAATGTGTTTTTATTTTTCAGTCTATTTTACTGAATGTTTATCAAATTTGACAGCTTTTATGAAGTAGCTCTATTTTAAATATGAAATCTATATTTTTATAGTTTAAAATGTAAAAAAAAAAAAAAAACATAAAAGATACACTGTTCATTTCAAGGATGAGCCAATAATTTTGTTTATTTCTGTATATAAGTTTTTTGTGCATTTATCAATTTTAAAAATAGTACATTCTAAAAAAATGACTTTCAAGAGCTTTCCAATGGTGTATTGCATTTAATTTTTGGACCACAAATGAAGAAATTAAAATAAAATAAAATGTATGCTTCTATACAATTCATCTGAAAATCCCTTGAAGTTGCGATCGAAGATGACTACCAAGATCAGGCATATTCATTGATGTATCTATAGGAAAGATATATTTAATCTTTACCTGGTGGTGAACCCCATGCTGTATGGTTACTTGTACTTTATGGTTCCAAAACTGTAAAAAAAATGTCAGGCACATATGTAAATATTTGCAAATCAAAGTTGATTTACATTTCTCATTAAATACAAAATGAATTTTCGATCTACATAAATTCTGAATATTTATTAATTAGATCGACATAGAATACAATATAGTAATGTTTACATAAAAAGATTTAATTAAAGTTGCATTAAAATTAATTAACACACATAAACTATGTAGAAAGGACTAAAAACTTTACGTTGAGTCTCTAATTCAGCCGCCATTGGTTGCACGTGCAAGCTCCAAGTTGCATTTGCCGCGAAAGAACGAAAAACACGTGTTCTGCGTCCAAATATAGCATAAGCGTGACCGATGTTATTGTACCGGTGCGAGTTACTTCCCTTACATTAACTGTACTCATGCTGCATTGTGGGTAACTGTGTTATATTTTGTGTATTGGAAAAGACACCTGTGCACTACAAACAACAAGGGCTGATTATTGCAGACACCAGGAAGATGGCATCGGAATTGCCGAGCGATGCCTCCTCGACAATGTCTGGGACAATAACTCACGAGCTCAAAAATGGTTAGTTCTGATTACATGCACGTATTTGCACGGTGAAACGATGTCTCAAAATTATACCTTGTATCCATTGACGTTTCGCTGAAAACGTAGTGCAGAGCTGTCAATTTTTGGACAAAAAGTCGGTCATTCGGCATTGTAGAATTTATTTTTTGTTGCAAATTTGCTACTCGTGATTGAACTTGCTTATATATTTAACAAGCCTTTTTTGTTAAATATATTTGATGCGGAATTTAAAGAAATGTCGCAATTCGTTTGGTAAACAGACTAAAAGTGAGGAACAAAGGGGTGCAACTCTGGTTCAAGGTTCAAATGGCATGGTTCTCGGAAAACAAAACAAAAAACTTCACATTTTAACTCATTGATAAAACAGACACCATGTTTTTAAAGTCTTTAATTACACTGTTGTATTTTGGTTCTTTATTACTTTGTTTACAAATTTTCCTATCTAAAGATTGGGCATTAGAATTTAAGAATTTGATTTAAATTGTCCAATATAAACTTGGTCGATATGTAGAGTTACATTCATTTAATAATAAACAGATTCCTGGAAAAAAAACTTTTTGCTAGAAAAATCACAATATTTTATATCTTGGTATACAACTTCTGGGAAACATTTCTATTCTAATATCTTGTTGTGCAAGTTTAACATAAGTATATTCATATGGATGATTAAACGATGTCAATCACACAGCATCATAGTTACATGTCTCGTTGGGATTTATCACTTGATGACCTTTTGTAGTGTCACTGTTTTTTCCACCACCACATTTATGCGGACCATTTGTGACCCACATCATGTAAATTCTAGGGTTATCCGTAATATTTAAGGGTCATGCTTTTAACAAATGTAAAGATCACATTATATTTTTGAAACATAATTAACTGTATTTATATTTTAAAACATTATTATTTGAAATACAATCACTGTACAAGTGCTTTCTGTTGCTGCAGTTTGAAAAAGAGCAAACCTGCTATTATTGAAAGCTGTCAGGTTTAACAAATAGATTTGAGAGTATTGGATGTCAATATTTTAATTCCAGACTTCATCTAACATTATAATATTTGACTTCATGATTTTTCTTTAAAATAAATAAATAATCTTTTTTTTTTTAAAACTGCAGTCTTATAACATGCATTAACCCTTTCACTCATGGTTTGGCGATGTTTGGCGTTGTGCGTCAGGCTAATAGTTTGGCGATCTTTGGCGTTGTGCGTCAGGCTCATGCATACGCGATTTTACGCTATGCTGTCATTTCCATAGTTTGGCGAAATTACGCCCTCAAAGTTAAGTGCAAAATCATAAGTGAATACTTCATGTAAAGTCTTTCTTTTATCTTTATTCAGTAAGATTAAGCCTTTATTTATACATTTAGTAAATAAAAAAGGGGGTTTGTTCTGAAAAAATTGTGACAATTTGCTAAGTTTGTAGAGCACCCTAATGGAATTTTCCATTGTTTACACTCGCTGGCAAATCTTACCATTTCTAAACCGCAACAACTCTCACATGGTCAGCCTTACAGTAAAAACCGAGTATGCCGATGTAATAAACATCCGCTTCCTTCACAATAAATGGAAGTGAAGTATTTGATGTTGAAAAATTTTGCCGACTTACCGGAACCCCCTGTTGCTTCGGGGCAGCATTGGATCATAAAACCCACTGACTAATGAAAGGGGCAAAATGTTTTATTGCTCTGTGGATCAACTTGGAAGGTATTTAAGCTTCAATTGATTGCCTCGTTCATTAGCATTCTAATCGCTGCGTCGTAAACACCTATTGAAAAAGATCTTGTACACAAATTGTTTGATAATATTTTTTGATAGTCTCACTTTATCTTGCTTCAGAAGTATGCCTGATGCTTATGATATTTTGTTTGGTAGTGACACTGAGTCAGAATTTTATGTTTTGGGGAATCAGATTGAAATGTTGTTATTTAAATAAAAAACAATAGCAATTAATGAATATTTCAAACATAAAATAAAGAAATTGCCTATGACATATTTCTTTTGTTTTATTCAAACCTTTCTTCTAACAATTTATATAACCTCAAATGCATGAAAAGTATATCATCAGAAAGAAAAATTATTTCTGAATAAACTTTTTAATTACATAAATATGATTAAATAACTCATTCTAGCTTAAAAAATAGCTTAAACATAACTACTGTCAGCTTCCCACACAAAACCAATAATGCCCTATGAACCTGAGGTACCTTTGTCACCAGTTTACCTATGCATGCCAGGTGGCTTGATAAGCCATCTGGTTATGCATTAGGCATATGGTTATTTAGGAGAACTGTATGAGTGAAAGGGTTAATGTATGCATGTGGTATGAGGTTGTGGTTTGTCATGTCATCATTCAATCCATAACATGTTCTGAAATGTTCAATGAGCAAAGTCACACAGCCTCATAGGTTAAATGTAAGTCCCAGAACTATTTGAATTTAACAGCAAGGTCAGCAAGATCAGTTGTATCAAACTGCCCATGCCAAACAAACAATCCATTGTCACTGGGTTATTGTACTGTTTGTAATTAACAATAGAAACAAAATTATTTCGACGACTGTCGCATAGCCATACATGATAAACAACAACTTTTGATGTATATAATTTATAATATTTAACCAAAGAGAATAGCAATTCCTTTGTTTTCTTCATCACATAATCATCTGCTAATAAAATTGGTGCTCGAGTACAAGATAAAAGTGTGGATCAAATTTTCCCAAAATCAAAGCTGTAAATGTAAATGCATTTTACACTTGTACCAGTTTTCACCAAAACCTGGTGGACTGTGGCCTGAGTCCACCAATGTCTCTGTCGGTCCAATGCCTGAGTCCACCAATGTCTCTGTCAGTCCATTAAATTTTAATGGTTAAAGTCAAATGGACCAATGGTCCACCAGAATTTTCAGCAATATAATTTTAATTTTTTTTAATTATTATGAAAACATGTATATTAAACTAAACATTGGTTTACAGGCTTTTACTGAACCCAACCACTCGTAACACCTCGGTTAGCTTACCAACCTTTTGTGTCAAAATACCAAAATTATACTGGTCCTGTTAAATTTGGCCCTGTCCTGTAGATATTGCCAGCTTGGTGGACCAAATGTCCAGTTTTTTTAAATTTCTGTTGTGAAGTCTGTTGTACTCATAACAATGGCCGAAGTGCTATGAAAGTTTAAATGTAAACAGCCTTCTAATTACTCTTCAAAAAAGTTAGTTTTTGTAGTCGCAGAATGATGATTTCAGCTGCAAAAATGGCAGATTTGACTTAGCAATTTAGTTGCATTGTGAAAAAACAATATGCTCTTCTGACTGCATCAGAGATGAATTTATTGCATTAAATAAATAATGGTAGAAAGACTGGTCATACATTGATAGAGGTGTAATTCTTCTAGGAAAGTGTATTTTGTATAAGAATTGTTTAGAATGCAGAAAAATTGTTCAAAGAGGTGATGTGTTTATGTATATGGGATAGCATTTTAATCATAGTTTTAAAAAATAATTTAATAACACAAAAATACAGAGGGGTGGTGAAGGCGTTAGAATAAAATTGTTAGCAGGGCTCGACATTAACGGTTGTCCGATTGCCCGGGGCAAGTAAAAAGTAGCTTCGGGCAAGTTAAAATTTATTTTAGTTGCCCGATCGGGCAAGTAGAAAAACGACCGATCCTGACTATGAATGGTCTTGACTTTATCTTGTGTCATTTGTTGAATCATTCATTTCATCTGTCGATCAATTGTTTTCCGATCACGCTTCTGCGCATTCGATCCCACGCATGCGCATGCCCAGTTTGGGTTTTTCCACGGCGTTACTAATTTTAGATTGCACAGAAAGTAATAACCGTCTAGCGCGGTTTGAACTCCTGCGTACATGTATTATAGATATATGTTTGAATCATAAAATTTTATAACTAGATATATGACAATAATTTCGATGTTTTTTTAATTTTGAAAATAATTCAAATAATGTAAATCTGGATCTACATCTTCGAAACTTTACGACAAACTGGGGATAATCAATGATTAAATTTTACGACTTTATAGAATCGGCTTTTGACAATGAAATTGTCGTCTGCTTTTAAAACTTACAGGTAACATGTCAGATTTATTTAAGTTTGGGTTTACATTTTCCGCGAATATAACTGCACCCGAGCACTGAAGTTGTGGTACACTGGAGGTCAGAGGAGCAGACGGCCCTTGTTTACAGGGGAAGAGGATTTTGACATTGACATTGAAATTGACTGATTGTAATGTTCGCTGAATTGTTGTACAACCTCTGACTTCAGATACTTTAGGACATACATGTTGCATGTAACGATGACTAAGTTTTTAAATGAAAAGTTTATTGCTGTTTCTCCAAGTTTATTGTTTTGTTAGGAAATCTTTATTAAACACATGAGAATGTAAAGTGAGTTGTGTATTGTAATTAAAACACCATTTTACAACCCCATCTTGCTTTTTCAGTTAAGAAATATAAAAATGACTATTCGGGCAAGTTCAAATTTGGTTCGGGCAAGTATTTTTTTTTCAGTACTTGCCCGAAGGGCAAGTTTGCTGAAAAGTTAATGTAGAGCCCTGGTTAGGCTGTTTATTGAAAAGCCCAGGTATTTGTTGCACTTTATGTCATTGCTGTAAGATCCCCTGGTTTATAGGCCCTGACTGCCAGTGGGTCATTCTGCCAAAATATTAAAGAAAGCTTGTAGTACTGTAATTGGTGCATGAAGTTCAGTAAAGTCTTACAATGATGCTCTTTTTAACTTTCCAAACCCTCCTCTTTATGTAGTTTTTGTAAATTTTATTATTAAAACCTGTGTTACAGGTAATAATAATTTTGATGTTAGTTTTATTATGTCTCCTGAAAGACCTTGAAACAAGAGTGGATATTTCGTTTTTGCAGAAATAGCTTGCAGTGTCCATCTGTCAGTTGGACAATACACTACTAAGTTTCCAATTAATTTCTAGCAAATGCAGCTACCTACAATCCAAGACCTCTACTCATTTTGAGGTCATTGTTGCAAAGGTCAAGATCACAGTGCCCCTAAACATAATTTTATTTTTTGCTTGAATAGCTCAGGTGGTAGAGCGTCGGCTTGCGGATCGGGAGGTCGTGGGTTCGAACCCCGGCCGGGTCTTACCAAAGACTTTAAAGTTGATAGTAGTGGCTTCCCTCCTAACGCTCGGGGCTAAGGGGACAGCATTACACCTGACTCGTTGGTGTCAGTTTAATGGACCGGCCGGGTTCAGTCCCTGGGCACCTCATAAGTGCCCCTGTGCTATAATGATAGAAATGTCGCGTCGCAGTATCGGCAAAAATGCCGGCTAATCCCAATCCCAATCCCATTTTTTGCTTGATAGCAAGAGATGATATGTTGACAATCCCTTTTGGAGTCAGTGGTACAAAGGTCAAGGTAACCTTGAACATGATTGTTTGTTGTTGGGTCATTGGATGAAACCAAGCATCAAGGGGATAAAGTATGTAAGAAACAACAGAGATATTCAATATTTGTTCTTTCATTCATTGTTATATTGCTTTTAAAAGCATTATACAATAATTCAAATTCATTAAATACAAAGAAAATGTCCTCTTAAGCAATGTTGTTGCATGGGTAATTATTGTTTTTCTTGTCTTCTGTATATTTCAGAAAAAAAACACATCCATAAAGTTTGATAAGTTTGTATCAATGGAATACCCTTTGTGTTTCTTGTTTTTGCCTGTGTGTTTTTACTGAACTTTTCAGTGTGCTCTTATTTGACCAAGATAAGTCTTGGCAACTAAAATACCTAAACATGATGCATATATATAAATATGGATCACCCCAAGGAAACCATCATTTTGCATGATAACTCTCAGCCCCACTCAAACTCATGACACCAGCATGCAGCAAGACCATAAAAGCAAACCAGGTTTGTTTACCTTATGTTGATATTTTTACACACAGTTCATGATGTCATGTATAACACGTGTCATTAATCTGACTGGTTATAAGTTCATGGCAGATACATCAGTGCATCGCAGAGAAGGCAACACTATACCTGAACAGATAAACACAGTCTTTACATTTGTTGAAGTGATGTGTCAAAGACAGTCAATAAATTGATAAAAATTACATTCTTCTGATGTAATTTCTTGTTATCAAGAGCCAGAATGTATTTCTGAAAAACACACACAACATTTTTCTATTTTTCAATGACTTTCCAAAAAAAAATCTCCACTTAATAACAGCTTGGGTCAATTTTTTTTTCATTATAAATTAAATGATTGTTACTTGAACAGACCTTGTGAAACACTGTTCATTAATGTCCCACACCTGAGGGAAAAGTGAACCATAATGACACAGTCATCATTAGAAAATGTATTTCCTATCTGAGCCATGCTGCATAGTTAGCCATTTTTGACCTCAGAAAACCATGTGACCACTCATGTTTTAGCTCATTCACATCAACTCAGCAGGAATCCAAAACGTTCCTATTTAAAAGGAATGAACCTATTTAAAAGGAATGAACACTTTAGTGTTGATTTACTGCCCTAAAATTGAGATACTGTTGAAAATCATCTAAGCCTGGACTAAAGTATGATCTTTCTGCAGAAACTGCACAAATACCCCAGGCAGAGGTCAGATATTGTTACATATATTTGACACAGGCAAACTGTACCACCTTTAAAGTGTATCACAAGTTGTTTACATATTTTTGCAAGATAGCATTGATGTAAAGCATCAGAGGTCACTATCAAGGTCCTATTCAACAAAAGAACATTTTGCATAACAACAAACTGAGCAAGAAACAGCAAAACCTTGTTGTTATTAAAAGGTTTTAAAATGCCATGTTTTAAAACTATATGCTGTATTGAATTGTCTCTGGATGCATGGGAAAAGGTCCAAATACAAACAACAGAATGGAGCTTAACATTGGACTTATACATAGTGCATTGTCGTAACAAATGCAATTTAAATTGTAAAAAAAAAGTCGTGCATACACTTATGGAACAGTATTCAAGTGTATTCAGCAGTAGGCATGTACTTATGTGGAAACAGTTTAAACTATAATCAAAGTTGATTTTTACAGACACCAAAGTTGACTAAAAACTGAAATTCAATGCATGAAAGCATCACACTTTACTTGCTTATAGAACAACATGCCGCTACTTATAGAACAACATGTTGCCATCCATACGACTTTTCTAGGAACAATTACGTATAGATGCTGCGCGACAATTAGAAAATGTACTTGGAGGTAGCATGGTTGAAAAAGACAACTGATTTTATATTATTTAAATCTGAAAAAGTGTTACAATGTCATGAATTATGACCCATGGCTCTATTTTAAACCTTGATAAGTACATGCTAAGGCTAGACATAAATATGTTGAGACATTATTTGTTTTCTGTCTATCAATAGCAGCTATGTGTCATTGAGTGAAGCTTTTGTCAAGCAGTAAACAGCTCTCATATCCTTTTCCTGAACCCCTTTATGACTGGATAGGCTTTGATATTGAAGTACTGGCGGGTTGCTGCTGAAGATGTGGAAATTTAACAAGCTGTGTGTTAGATACCTAGATGAGGGAGAGCACTGGTAGAACAGTTGGTGAAGGGTCTCAGGTGAGGGAGAGCCCTAGTAGCACAGTTGGTGAAGGGTCTCAGATGAGGGAGAGCCCTGATAGCACAGTTGGTGAAGGGTCTCAGGTGAGGGAGAGCCCTGATAGCACAGTTGGTGAAGGGTCTCAGATGAGGGAGGTCAGATATTGTTACATATATTTGACACAGGCAAACTGTACCACCTTTAAAGTGTATCACAAGTTGTTTAAATATTCTTGCAAGATAGCATTGATGTAAAGCATCAGAGGTCACTATCAAGGTCCTATACAACAATAGAACATTTTGCATAACAACAGACTGAGCAAGAAACAGCAAAACCTTGTTGTTATTAAAAGGTTTTAAAATGCCATGTTTTAAAACTATATGCTGTATTGAATTGTCTCTGGATGCATGGGAAAAGGTCCAAATACAAACAACAGAATGGAGCTTAACATTGGACTTATACATAGTGCATCGTCGTAACAAATGCAATTTAAATCGTAAAAAAAAAGTCGTGCATACACTTATGGAACAGTATTCAAGTGTATTCAGCAGTAGGCATGTACTTATGTGGAAACAGTTTAAACTATAATCAAAGTTGATTTTTATAGACACCAAAGTTGACTAAAAACTGAAATTTAATGCATGAAAGCATCACACTTTACTTGCTTATAGAACAACATGTTGCCATCCATACGACTTTTCTAGGAACAATAACGTATAGATGCTGCACGACAATTAGAAAATGTACTTGGAGGTAGCATGGTTGAAATAGACAACTGATTTTATATATTTAAAAATCTGAAAAAGTGTTACAATGTCATGAATTATGACCCATGGCTCTATTTTAAACCTTGATAAGTACATGCTAAGGCTAGACATAAATATGTTGAGACATTATTTGTTTTCTGTCTATCAATAGCAGCTATGTGTCATTGAGTGAAGCTTTTGTCAAGCAGTAAACAGCTCTCATATCCTTTTCCTGAACCCCTTTATGACTGGATAGGCTTTGATATTGAAGAACGGGCAGATTGCTGCTGAAGAAGTGGAGATTTAACAAGCTGTTGTTAGATACCTAGATGATGGAGAGCACTGGTAGCACAGTTGGTGAAGGGTCTCAGATGAGGGAGAGCCCTGATAGCACAATTGGTGAAGGGTCTCAGATGAGGGAGAGCCCTGATAGCACAGTTGGTAAAGGGTCTCAGATGAGGGAGAGCCCTGATAGCACAGTTGGTGAAGGGTCTCAGATGAGGGAGAGCCCTGATAGCACAGTTGGTGAAGGGTTTCAGATGAGGGAGAGCCCTGGTAGCACCGTTGGTGAAGGGTTTCAGATGAGGGAGAGCCCTAGTAGCACAGTTGGTGAAGGGTCTCAGATGAGGGAGAGCCCTGATAGCACAGTTGGTGAAGGGTCTCAGATGAGGGAGAGCCCTGATAGCACAGTTGGTGAAGGGTTTCAGATGAGGGAGAGCCCTGGTAGCACAGTTGGTGAAGGGTTCCAGATGAGGGAGAGCCCTGGTAGCACAGTTGGTGAAGGGTCTCAGATGAGGGAGAGCCCTGATAGCACAGTTGGTGAAGGGTCTCAGATGAGGGAGAGCCAAGATAGCACAGTTGGTAAAGGGTCTCAGGTGAGGGAGAGCTATGATAGCACAGTTGGTAAAGGGTCTCAGGTGAGGGAGAGCCCTGGTAGCACAGTTGGTGAAGGGTCTCAGATGAGGGAGAGCCCTGATAGCACAGTTGGTGAAGGGTTTCAGATGAGGGAGAGCCCTGGTAGCACAGTTGGTGAAGGGTCTCAGATGAGGGAGAGCCCTGGTAGCACAGTTGGTGAAGGGTCTCAGATGAGGGAAGGCCCTGGTTGCACAGTTGGTGAAGGGTCTCAGGTGAGGGAGAGCCCTAGTAGCACAGTTGGTGAAGGGTCTCAGATGAGGGAGAGCTATGATAGCACAGTTGGTAAAGGGTCTCAGGTGAGGGAGAGCCCTGGTAGCACAGTTGGTTAAGGGTCTCAGATGAGGGAAGGCTCTGGTAGCACAGTTGGTGAAGGGTCTCAGGTGAGGGAGAGCCCTGGTAGCACAGTTGGTGAAGGGTCTCAGGTGAGGGAGAGCCCTGATAGCACAGTTGGTGAAGGGTCTCAGATGAGGGAGAGCCCTGATAGCACAGTTGGTGAAGGGTCTCAGATGAGGGAAGGCTCTGGTAGCACAGTTGGTGAAGGGTCTCAGATGAGGGAAGGCTCTGGTAGCACAGTTGGTGAAGGGTCTCAGGTGAGGGAGAGCCCTGGTAGCACAGTTGGTGAAGTGTCTCAGGTGAGGGAGAGCCCTGATAGCACAGTTGGTGAAGGGTCTCAGATAAGGGAGAGCCCTGGTAGCATAGAAAGTGAAGGGTCTCAGATAAGGGAGAACCCTGGAAGCACAGTAAGTAAAGGGTCTCAGATGAGGGAGAGCCCTAGTAGCACAGTTGGTGAAGGGTCTCAGATAAAGGAGAGCCCTGGTAGCATAGTAAGTGAAAGGTCTCAGATAAGGGAGAGCCCTGGCTGCACAGTTGGTGAAGGGTCTCAGATGAGGGAGAGCTCTGGTAGCACAGTTGGTGAAGGGTTTCAGATGAGGGAGAGCCCTGGCAGCACAGTTGGTGAAGGGTCTCAGATAAAGGAGAGCCCTGGTAGCATAGTAAGTGAAAGGTCTCAGATAAGGGAGAGCCCTGGCAGCACAGTTGGTGAAGGGTCTCAGATGAGGGAGAGCCCTGGTAGCATAGTATGTGAAGGGTCTCAGATGAGGGAGAGCCCTGGTAGCATAGTAGATGAAGGGCTTCAGATGAGTGAGAGCCCGGGAAGCACAGGAGATAAAGGGCTTCAGATGAGTGAGAGCCCGGGAAGCACAGGAGATAAAGGGCTTCAGATGAGAGAGAGCTCTGGCAGCACAGTAAGTGAAGGGTCTCAGATAAGGGAAAGCTATTTGTGAATATTGAGTGTCACAAAAAATGAATACAATCTATGCGACCAAACCTTTAATGTGATCCTTTATAGCCAATCACAGACAAGTCAAGAATCAAGTATCTCTTTTGAGTAGGAAACACTTAACTCTTAACATGCTCATATGATTGGGTCAGATGTAGGCAAATAATGTAGATCCAGATCTGCAAACTACCTCACATCAGGATCTTCCCCATTCGCCACTACATCTCTAACAATGCAGCATTTTATGTTTGTGTGTTGTTGTAAGTAGATATCTAAGACTTATTAATGGGTTATAAATAACTGTAGCGGCATAGGGTTTACATGCTGACTACTGTCCAAGTACCTGTATGTCAGTAGTATATACAGTTGAACCATGTAACAGAGGCTGAATGGTTATATGAAGTTAATTGTAAATCAACACAACAAATTCAGTGATCTCTATCACCATCTTCAATTATCAACTCGTTGCCAACTGATCACTTATTGACAAGGCTTTGGCAAATAGAGAAAATAAAGACCAACCAGTTTCTTGCTTGGACCTCTCTAATCAGGATCTACACTATTTTAGTCTATATTATTAAGGATAAAGAGAAGATAAAGACCAACTAGTTTCTGGCTTGGAGGCTCTCTAATCAGGATCTACACTATATTAGTCTATATTATTAAGGATAAAGAGAAGATAAAGACCAACCAGTTTCTTGCTTGGAGCTCTCTAATCAGGATCTACACTATTTTAGTCTATATTATTAAGGATAAAGAGAAGATAAAGACCAACCAGTTTCTTGCTTGGACCTCTCTAATCAGGATCTACACTATTTTAGTCTATATTATTAAGGATAAAGAGAAGATAAAGACCAACCAGTTTCTTGCTTGGACCTCTCTAATCAGGATCTACACTATTTTAGTCTATATTATTAAGGATAAAGAGAAGATAAAGACCAACCAGTTTCTTGCTTGGACCTCTCTAATCAGGATCTACACTATTTTAGTCTATATTATTAAGGATAAAGAGAAGATAAAGACCAACCAGTTTCTTGCTGGGACCTCTCTAATCAGGATCTACACTATTTTAGTCTATATTATTAAGGATAAAGAGAAGATAAAGACCAACCAGTTTCTTGCTTGGACCTCTCTAATCAGGATCTACACTATTTTAGTCTATATTATTAAGGATATTAACCTTTATATGTAATATTGAATAATTATAAACATGAACAGACTATTGAGACTTTAACAAACTGTAGCACCCCTCACCGTGTGGCTTCAAGTCTCAGTTCGAGCGTAACCTTTCATGTATTGAGGTTTTCCAGATAACCTGCTGTGTGTCGGTGGTTCTACCCAGGTATAAGTCTGGGGTCTTGCTCCACCAATAATTAGCTGGACATCGCCGTTATGACCATAATTGTGTCGTTACGATGTAACAAAAAATACAAAACAAATTATAGCACAATAAGTGTTATTAAGACATTGTAAGCCTTAGCTATCTGCTAGTAATGATGAGCAGCAAATAGAGCCCGCTTGCTGATCAGAATCTACAATAATGACCTAAGTCAGATCAGTTGATGTTTTAATTGCAATCTTTATCTACTTATAAAGGAGAATTAATTAATGGACATGATAACTTGTTGTTCTGGTGAAGTGAAAACACTGTGAAAAAACATCAACAAGAAATATGATAGAGATCTGACGGGTTTAACCTTGAAAACACATCAAAGTCTGGCCATCATGAGTTGTCTTCTTCATCCTTGTTATTTGTAATCATTGTATTATGACTAGATGTTATGGCCTTAGTTTTCAATGTTCTATATACACTAATAAGTTGACAGCAATTTATTGTCCATTAATGTAAACAGAATGGAAATTGTAAAGTCTCTGTTTTAAGAGTAAATAGTGTTTGTCTGTATTTTTCAGCATTCATCAACCATCAGGGTTAGGAAATGTTGGTAATTAGATTGGGGTATGTCGTTGGTCGGGCAGAAGTCAACATTTCATTAAGTTTTTTTTGTCAAAGTTGTCTTTTTCTTAGTAACTGTTCAAAGCAGAGCTTAGAAACTTAACATAGTTGACTCACTTTACAGTAGCAATTATGAAGACAAGTTTCATAAAACCTGTTGCTATTTTGCAAAAGTTATGCCCCTTTTTCATTTAGAACTTTCATGTTTTTTTGTCAAAGTTGTATTTTTCTCAGTAACCGTTCAAGGTAGAGCTTTGAAACTTAACATAGTTGTCTGATATCATAGTTGCAATTATCAGGACAAGTGTCATAACCCCTTGACTCTATATTGTCATAGTTATACCCCTTTTTCACTGAACACTTTCATTAAGTTTTGTGTCAGTTGTCTTTTTCTTATTAACCATTCACGAAAGAGCTTTGAAACTTAACATATCTTCACACAAGTGTTCATTTTATATGACGGAGTGTCTTGTCTAAGAACCAATGCTATACCTTCAAGGTCAAGGTCACACCTAGGGTATAAAGTAAAAATTATGCCAAAATGTAGCTTCCGATGTTAAGTTCAGTACTTATAAAAGGTACTTCAGCTTAAATGCATAAAAGAATGTTCACCTCAATGAAACAGAGTTTTGCATCCAAGAACCATGGCCCTACCTCAACTGTCAAGGGCACGCTTGAGAGTTCAAAATTTGTGTAAATGCATTGTTTCTGGAGCATAACTTTGCAACTTCTGAAAGGATTTCATCCGCAGAATTGTTTATGTAAAAGTAAAATAAAAACCTGGTTTCGTCGGGTGGTGGCGTTGCTTGTTTTGTTTTTAAATTAAAGCTGGTTGATTATTATTGTCTTAGTTTGGCTGGGTTGTTGATTAATTTAGGTATCATTATGTTTGTTGCAAGATTTTAGATTTTTCTTTAAACAGTAAAAGTGTCAAAAAATAGAAATGTCATAAATAATTGACCTTTCAACATTTTGTCAATAACTCGACATATCTAGACGTTTATAAGATATGCACTTATTTTTAAAGCAACATTGCTTTTATGAAAGAGCAAAGTAGTAGTAACTACTTTCAGTTTGCACACTGTTACCATATTGTTAGAGCCTTCAGACAGGACACCTCCTTACAGGACACCTCAGACAGGACATCTCAGACAGGACACCTCAGACAGGACACCTCAGACAGGACACCTCAGACAGGACACCTAATGACAGGACACCTCAGACAGGACACCTCAGACAGGACACCTCAGACAGGACACCTAATGACAGGACACCTCAGACAGGACACCTCAGACAGGACACCTCATGACAGGATACCTCATGACAGGACACCTCAGACAGGACATCTCAGACAGGACACCTCAGACAGGATACCTCAGACAGGACACCTCAGACAGGACACCTCAGACAGGACACCTCAGACAGGACACCTAATGACAGGACACCTCAGACAGGACACCTCAGACAGGACACCTAATGACAGGACACCTCAGACAGGACACCTCAGACACTTAGTTTGAAAGAGGTAAAATAATTGGCCGACTGGTTAAGAATTGCCAACTACTAGTATTTGAAGTCCTCAGACCCTCATCTTGTTGACTGAATCCCAGTATGGGGTAACTTGTATTTGAAGAGGTCTTACAGCGGATCGATTGTGTTTCTGTGATTCTACCTAGATTTGTCCAGGTTTTATTTCTGATTTGTGCTCCTTCTATCACTTACTCTATATTTTCATAATAAAACTGTTAACTCAATGTCCCCATACTGATGTTAATTGTATTGATGCAAGTTACATGTACTTATCACAGTGGCAACAAGCACACCTGAAACGAACCTTTGTTACATCAAAGAACAATGAATGACCCTGCAAAGTAACCATAATAACAATTACAACTGTACTTTTTACCAGTCACTGCCTTCTGAAAATCAATATATGACCATCTGGCTAAAGGTACAACTATACTGTCAGGGTTTAATTCTCTGTTTAACATTTCACCTGCTAAACATGACAGTAACATGGTGAGGCAAGTAGTGTAGGTCCAGATCAGCTAGCTCCTGCTGAGAGCTGCCTGACCAGGCTATGCACAACATTTACAACTTAGTCTTTACCAATATGTTAAATGAATTAAGCTGCTGATGTTAGAAAGTGAATAAGAATTAGTATCCATGGGTTTTTAACCAACTACAGCATGTTCAGGGAAAAGTCTTCAATGTAGTACAGAGTGCTACCTGTTTGTTATTCCTGTCCATTATCCATGTTAAGGTTGTCCACAGGTGAATAGCCTCAGATGACCACTGGTCACAGGTTGTAGTCATATTTCCATGATTGACCAGGCTGGCCAGGTCCTAGCTATACAACTGGGTCTGTCAAGCATGGAGTTGGCTAACCAGGTCCTAGTCACAGAACTGGGTCTGTCAAGTATAGAGTTGGCTGACCAGGTCCTAGTCACAGAACTGGGGTCTGTCAAGCATGGAGTAGGCTGACCAGGTCCTAGTCACAGAACTGGGTCTGTTAAGTACGGAGTTGGCTGACCAGGTTCTAGTCACAGAACTGGGTCTGTTAAGTACGGAGTTGGCTAACCAGGTCCTAGTCACAGAACTGGGTCTGTTAAGTACGGAGTTGGCTGACCAGGTTCTAGTCACAGAACTGGGTCTGTTAAGTACGGAGTTGGCTGACCAGGTCCTAGTCACAGAACTGGGTCTGTCAAGCATGGAGTTGGCTGACCAGGTCCTAGTCACAGAACTGGGTCTGTCAAGCATGGAGTTGGCTGACCAGGTCCTAGTCACAGAACTGGGTCTGTCAAGCATGGAGTTGGCTGACCAGGTCCTAGTCACAGAACTGGGTCTGTCAAGCATGGAGTTGGCTGACCAGGTCCTAGTCACAGAACTGGGTCTGTCAAGTATGGAGTTGGCTGACCAGGTCCTAGTCATAGAACTGGGTCTGTCAAGTATAGAGTTGGCTAACCAGGTCCTAGTCACAGAACTGGGTCTGTCAAGCATGGAGTAGGCTGACCAGGTCCTAGTCACAGAACTGGGTCTGTTAATTACGGAGTTGGCTGACCAGGTCCTAGTCACAGAACTGGGTTTGCCAGTATGGAGTAGGCTGACCAGGTCCTAGTCACAGAACTGGGTCTGTCAAGCATGGAGTTGGCTAACCAGGTCCTAGTCACAGAACTGGGTCTGTTAAGTACGGAGTTGTCTGACCAGGTCCTAGTCACAGAACTGGGTCTGTCAAGCATGGAGTAGGCTGACCAGGTCCTAGTCACAGAACTGGGTCTGTCAAGCATGGAGTTGGCTAACCAGGTCCTAGTCACAGAACTGGGTCTGTCAAGCATGGAGTAGGCTGACCAGGTCCTAGTCACAGAACTGGGTCTGTTAAGTACAGAGTTGGCTGACCAGGTCCTAGTCACAGAACTGGGTCTGTCAAGCATGGGGGCTGACCAGGTCCTAGTCACAGAACTGGGTCTGTTAAGTACGGAGTTGGCTGACCAGGTCCTAGTCACAGAACTGGGTTTGCCAGTATGGAGTAGGCTGACCAGGTCCTAGTCACAGAACTGGGTCTGTCAAGCATGGAGTTGGCTAACCAGGTCCTAGTCACAGAACTGGGTCTGTCAAGCATGGAGTTGGCTAACCAGGTCCTAGTCACAGAACTGGGTCTGTCAAGCATGGAGTAGGCTGACCAGGTCCTAGTCACAGAACTGGGTCTGTCAAGCATGGAGTTGGCTAACCAGGTCCTAGTCACAGAACTGGGTCTGTCAAGCATGGAGTAGGCTGACCAGGTCCTAGTCACAGAACTGGGTCTGTCAAGCATGGAGTTGGCTAACCAGGTTCTAGTCACAGAACTGGGTCTGTCAAGCATGGAGTAGGCTGACCAGGTCCTAGTCACAGAACTGGGTCTGTCAAGTAAAGAGTTGGCTGACCAGGTCCTAGTCACAGAACTGGGTCTGTCAAGTATTGAGTTGGCTAACCAGGTCCTAGTCACAGAACTGGGTCTGTCAAGCATGGAGTAGGCTGACCAGGTCCTAGTCTCAGAACTGGGTATGTCAAGTATAGAGTTGGCTGACCAGGTCCTAGTCACAGAACTGGGTCTGTCAAGTATAGTGTTGGCTGACCAGGTCCTAGTCACAGAACTGGGTCTGTCAAGTATAGAGGTGGCTGACCAGGTCCTAGTCACAGAACTGGGTCTGTCAAGCATGGGGGCTGACCAGGTCCTAGTCACAAAACTGGGTCTGTTAAGTACGGAGTTGGCTGACCAGGTCCTAGTCACAAAACTGGGTCTGTTAAGTACGGAGTTGGCTGACCAGGTCCTAGTCACAGAACTGGGTCTGTCAAGCATGGAGTAGGCTGACCAGGTCCTAGTCACAGAACTTGGTCTGTCAAGTATAGAGTTGGTGGTCAACTAGCATGGAGATGTTGTTTTGTATTGATACGGTTGATCTCATGTGACATGTCTCACCCAGCGACAACTTTCTAACCATAATTATGTTGGTGTGATGTATGCATATCAGAAAGAACAAAACACAATACAAGACAGAGAAAAGCCAGATAGATCTCCATATTTCTATTATTAAATGCACTGATGACTCATGGGAAATGTTTGCGAACCAGCTGTCTATGTCTAGATACACTTTATCTGCCTCCACACTCAATGATTCAAATGGGCTATAAAACCCATGCACACTGTTCTTATTTGAAAGCCTATTTTGGGACTAGGGATACCCACTTTGTTTTCTTGTTCTACTGTAGAATTATAACTTTGTAACTTTGCTTATTATTGTATATTTGAACACTGTACTTTTTGGGCATTGGAGAAAGGAATTGTCAGGCAAGATGCTTCCATTGTAAAGTCGTTGCTATGTTTCAACTTTCAATGAAAGCAAAAACAAAAATTAGAAGAAAGAGTAGGTTTAAAGAACAAAACATTGTTTATGCCCACATCTGTTTTGCTGACTTAAGTTACTGTTTGTTGGTCTGTCACTTCTTTGATTCTGATCAAAAGCTTGACATTTCCAGAAGCAATATCTGTCATTCTTGGCAGGAACATTGTCATCATCATGGTGATCGTAATGTTGGTCATGGTGATCGGAAAGATGGTCATGGTTATCGGAACGATGGTCATGATGATCGGAACATTGGTCATGGTAATCGGAACGATGGTCACGGTGATTGGAAGGTTGGTCACGGTGATCAGAACATTGGTCATGGTGATAAGAACAATGGCCACGGTGATTGGAACGTTGGTCATGGTGATCAAAATATTGTTCATGGTATATAGAATTACCCAGGTTTGAGATCCTACTTGCAGGGATAAGATCATCCTGACCTTGAAAATAATTTTTGTTTCTAATTAGCAGATAGATAAAACATGAGCCCAAAATCCTTAACAAAGTGGAGACATTTGTCACAGCATGAAGATGAAACCTATTATGTTTGAGGTTAGCCAGCCAAAGGTCAGTGCCACAGTCAGGTGAACTTCATTCAGATGTCTCAAAGAAACCCATAAACATTAATTTGGTTATGAATTCAGATCACTGGCTACATTTGTTCTTCTCACTTTATTGGGACATAGGCCATGATGACTTAATTGATGCCTTTTCTTGATTTTGAGGTCACTTGATAAAACCAGATATCAAATGGGGCATAAATGTATCTGTTTCCCAAATATGATTTAGATCACTTTGAAAATCTTAATGTCACAAACCACAAGAGCTAGAGGTTTGATGTTTGGTTTATGTATTCCTTTAATAGCCTTGTATCAAGATTATTCAAAGCATTCTTATCCATAAAAAAGCAGCGCTAAATATCTACGACACTCAGGTGAGCGATTTAGGGCATCTTCGACCCCTTGTTTTGTTAAGTTTAACCTAGAGGTATACATGGTAAAAAGTGTTTGTACATAAAAAGAACACTAAACTGTTATAAAGTTTTCTTGCCTCATGTACTTGAAATTATCAGGTAATCAGAGTGTTTTCTTTTGCCCTTCTGAGAGTAGTTATAAATATGTCACTGGGTCAGTGGATTAAATGTGCAGTTACTGCTCTCCCTTAACCAGCCTAGCTCAACTGTATCAGCCCCAGGCCAACTGTATAGATCCAGATCAGGATCAGCCCCAGGTCAACAGTATAGATCCAGATCAGGATCTGCCACAGGCCAACAGTATAGATCCAGAACAGGATCAGCCCCAGGCCAACAGTGTAGATCCAGTTCAGGATCAGCCCCAGGCCAACACTATAGATCCAGATCAGGATCAGCCCCAGGTCAACAGTATAGATCCAGAACAGGATCAGCCCCAGGCCAACAGTGTAGATCAGGATCAGCCCCAGGCCAACAGTGTAGGTCCAGATCAGGATCTGCCCCAAGCCAACACTATAGATCCAGAACAGGATCAGCCCCAGGCCAACAGTGTAGATCAGGATCAGCCCCAGGCCAACAGTGTAGATCAGGATCAGCCCCAGGCCAACAGTGTAGATCCAGATCAGGATCAGCCCCAGGCCAACAGTGTAGATCAGGATCAGCCCCAGGCCAACAGTGTAGATCCAGATCAGGATCTGCCCCAAGCCAACACTATAGATCCAGAACAGGATCAGCCCCAGGCCAACAGTGTAGATCAGGATCAGCCCCAGGCCAACAGTGTAGATCAGGATCAGCCCCAGGCCAACAGTATAGATCCAGATCAGGATCAGCCCCAGGCCAACAGTGTAGATCAGGATCAGCCCCAGGCCAACAGTGTAGATCCAGATCAGGATCAGCCCCAGGCCAACAGTGTAGATCAGGATCAGCCCCAGGCCAACAGTGTAGATCCAGATCAGGATCTGCCCCAAGCCAACACTATAGATCCAGAACAGGATCAGCCCCAGGCCAACAGTGTAGATCCAGTTCAGGATCAGCCCCAGGCCAACACTATAGATCCAGAACAGGATCAGCCCCAGGCCAACAGTATAGATCCAGAACAGGATCAGCCCCAGGTCAACAGTGTAGATCCAGATCAGGATCTGCCACAGGCCAACAGTATAGATCCAGAACAGGATCAGCCCCAGGCCAGCAGTGTAGATCCAGTTCAGGATCAGCCCCAGGCCAACAGTGTAGATCCAGATCAGGATCTGCCCCAGGTCAACAGTGTAGATCCAGATCAGGATCTGCCCCAGGTCAACAGTGTAGATCCAGATCAGGATCTGCCCCAGGTCAGCAGTGTAGATCCAGATCAGGATCAGCCCCAGGTCAACAGTGTAGATCCAGATCAGGATCTGCCCCAGGTCAACAGTGTAGGTCCAGATCAGGATCTGCCCCAGGTCAACAGTGTAGATCCAGAACAGGATCAGCCCCAGGTCAACAGTATAGATCCAGATCAGGATCAGCCCCAGGCCAACAGTGTAGATCCAGATCAGGATCAGCCCCAGGCCAACACTATAGATCCAGTTTAGGATCTGCCCCAAGCCAACAGTGTAGATCCAGATCAGGATCTGCCCCAGGTCAACAATGTAGATCCAGATCAGGATCAGCCCCAGTCCAACAGTGTAGATCCAGATCAGGATCTGCCCCAGGTCAACAGTGTAGATCCAGATCAGGATCTGCCCCAGGTCAACAGTGTAGATCCAGATCAGGATCAGCCCCAGTCCAACAGTGTAGATCCAGATCAGGATCAGCCCCAGGCCAACAGTGTAGATCTAGTTCAGGGTCAGCCCCAGGTCAACAGTGTAGATCCAGATTAGGATCTGCCCCAGGTCAACAGTGTAGGTCCAGATCAGGATCTGCCCCAGGTCAACAGTGTAGATCCAGATCAGGATCAGCCCCAGGCCAACAGTGTAGATCCAGATCAGGATCAGCCCCAGGTCAACAGTGTAGATCCAGATCAGGATCTGCCCCAAGCCAACAGTGTAGATCTAGTTCAGGGTCAGCCCCAGGCCAACAGTATAGATCCAGATCAGGATCTGCCCCAGGTCAACAGTGTAGATCCAGTTCAGGCTCTGCCCCAAGCCAACAGTGTAGATCAAGTTCAGGATCTGCCCCAAGCCAACAGTGTAGATCCAGATCAGGATCAGCCCCAGGCCAACAGTGTAGATCCTGATCAGGATCAGCCCCAGGCCAACAGTGTAGATCCAGATCAGGATCTGCCCCAAGCCAACAGTGTAGATCCAGATCAGGATCAGCCCCAGGCCAACAGTGTAGATCCAGAACAGGATCAGCCCCAGGCCAACAGTGTAGATCCAGATCAGGATCAGCCCCAAGCCAACAGTATAGATCCAGATCAGGATCAGCCTAATAGATCTGTATTAAACCTGTCTTTTCAGGATCAGCCCTATTTGCTGACATGTCCATAGCAGTACAGTGTGTGTCCAGTAACCTTTTGTATACCTGTTGGCAATTTGTAACTTATAGAATTAATACAGGTTATTAACCAAATGGTGACAGGGGAAGGCTTATATTCTGCTGCACAGGGTCAGACTCTGGAGTTTGTCCCTTTTAACTGTATAATTATCTACACCAAATGTTTTAACTTCTTGCTTAAATTATAACTCTTACCCTGCCTTGTTTGTGAACAGCCTATACACAATTATTACATTAATAACTACATGCCCAAGTTACAATACAGAGTAATAGAGCAGAAACTGTCAACGGAAGATTATTCTAACTAGGCTTTTTGTATTTTACAGGAAATGGTAAAAACCTTATTAATTGTTCAGTAGTAGCTATTAACAACATTCTTGTATTTGTTATGTAGAGTAAATTAAAGGTTTATTCAATTGATGTATTTTATTTCATTGTTTGTAGATAGAGTAATTTTGCCTCCGATATATGTAAGAACTGTCTTTAGTGACCTATTGTGAATGTGTTGACATGTTCATGTTAATTTGTGGTACATGTACTGAATTTCTTTAACTCTAAGCCTGCTTAGCAAGAATTGACCAGGTTCTGGCAAGTAGTGTAGATCTACATCAGCCAACCCCCATGGGCAACTGTATGATCAGAATCTACACTATTTGTGGTATGATTGACTTCAAAGCCATTGTGTTTATAAACTTTTATTGGCGACGCGCTGGAGCACGACCCCTATTTATGGCATGCTCACTGAAATTTGCACATGGGGAAAGTTTGTTTTGCGGACTTCCATAACACTGGTAAAATAAGGGTCAAAATTCGGTACATGGAATTCCATTTTCTAATTTGTTTTATTTTTATTTAATTTATTTATCAACATGTATTTTAATAAAGAAAACAATTGTCATAACAGAATAAGCAGATTTTTTAAAGTAACTGAGAGTACTTTAAACAGTTTTTGCTTTTCGTATCGCGAATTATGCAACATTTTGCTTTGTTACCAAAATGCTTACAGTACAAAAGCTTCCTGATCACACTGATCACTTTACTAAATCCAGGTATCAGAATACAGTTGACATCAGTGTTGATTGGAATGGAAAAAAAAAATGCTAGCGATAGTGGTATTTTTTTGTCTTGTGTTGTTTTGTTTTCACAATAAATATGTTTTATGCATACAATATTGAAATATTTGGGGGTTGATATATTTTTAGGGGAAAGAAATCGTCTATTTCTCGTGGGGAAAATGCCGATATTTGGCTATAATTTTAGGCAATAAAAAAATCTCTGGACTATGAGGGTGATAGTATTTATAACATTTGACTATGAGGGTGATAGTATTTTTAACATTAGACTCTGAGGGTGATAGTATTTATAACATTAGACTCTGAGGCTGATAGTATTTATAACATTAGACTCTGAGGGTGATAGTATTTATAACATTAGACTCTGAGGGTGATAGTATTTATAACATTAGACTCTGAGGGTGATAGTATTTATAACATTAGACTATGAGGGTGATAGTATTTATAACATTAGACTCTGAGGGTGATAGTATTTATAACATTAGACTATGAGGGTGAAAAGTATTTATAGCATTAGACTATGAGGGTGATAGTATTTATAACATTAGACTATAAAGGTGATAGTATTTATAACATTGGACTATAAGGGTGATAGTATTTATAACATTAGACTCTGAGGGTGATAGTATTTATAACATTAGACTATGAGAGTGATAGTATTTATAACATTAGACTATAAGGGTGATAGTATTTATAACATTAGACTCTGAGGGTGATAGTATTTATAACATTAGACTATAAGGGTGATAGTATTTATAACATTAGACTCTGAGGGTGATAGTATTTATAACATTAGACTATGAGGGTGATAGTATTTATAACATTAGACTATAAGGGTGATAGTATTTATAACATTAGACTATAAGGGTGATAGTATTTATAACATTAGACTATAAGGGTGATAGTATTTATAACATTAGACTATAAGGGTGATAGTATTTATAACATTAGACTATAAGGGTGATAGTACTTATGACATTAGACTATAAGGGTGATATTATTTATAATATTAGACTATAAGGGTGATAGTATTTATAACATTAGACTATAAGGGTGATAGTATTTATAACATTAGACTATAAGGGGGATAGTATTTATAACATTAGACTATAAGGGTGATAGTATTTATAACATTAGACTCTGAGGGTGATAGTATTTATAACATTAGACTATAAGGGTGATAGTATTTATAACATTAGACTATAAGGGTGATTATATTTATAACATTAGACTATGAGGGTGATAGTATTTATAACATTAGACTATGAGGGTGATAGTATTTATAACATTAGACTCTGAGGGTGATAGTATTTTTAACATTAGACTATGAGGGTGATAGTATTTGTTTCAACATTTATGACATTTACAGATATCTTGTGCTCTGTGATGTTGCAAACAATAGAACTTTCTTGTGCAGATTATCTCTGATTTCAGAAAGTGTTTCTTATTGAATGGAAAGTGTTGATTTTAAAGGCCTAATTGTTGTACTGATGTGAGAGATTTGAAAGCAAATTCTTAATGTAACCAGAGACCATTGCTGGTTGGATCTAAAATGTTTCCAAGATTCGCTTGTCAGTGATTAAAGTAATCAATAATAATGAAACAGATTGATGAACACTTCTAGGGATACACATGGCCAAGTGGTAGTGTTGTGGACTTTGATCTTTAATTTAAAAATAAAACCATAGCTGGTTGAAGAGATTTAATGGTCCCTTATGTCCAACTGGTTGAGTGGCAGGCTGGTTGAGTGGCAGGCTAGTTGAGTGGCAGGCTGGTTGAGTGGCAGGCTGGTTGAGTGGTGGCAGGCTGGTTGAGTGGCAGGCTATTTGAGTGGTAGCTTGGTTAAGTGGCAGGCTGGTTGAGTGGCAGGCTATTTGAGTGGTAGCTTGGTTGAGTGGCAGGCTGGTTTAGTGGCAGGCTGGTTGAGTGGCAGGCTGGTTGAGTGGCAGGCTATTTGAGTGGTAGCTTGGTTGAGTGGCAGGCTGGTTGAGTGGTAGCTTGGTTGAGTGGCAGGCTGGCTGGGTGGCAGGCTGGTTTAGTGGCAGGACGGTTGGGTGGCAGGCTGGTTAAGTGGCCAGGCTGGTTGATGGCCAGGCTGGTTAAGTGGCCAGGTTGAGTGCCAGGCTGGTTGGGTGGCAGGCTGGCTGGGTGGAAGGCTGGTTGGGTGGCAGGCTGGTTGAGTGGCAGGCTGGTTGGGTGGCAGGCTGGTTGGGTGGCAGGCTAGTTGAGTGGCAGGCTGGTTGGGTGGCAGGCTGGCTGGGTGGCAGGCTGGTTGATGGCCAGGCTGGTTGATGGCCAGGCTGGTTGAGTGGCAGGCTATTTGAGTGGCAGGCTAGTTGAGTGACCAGGCTGGTTGAGTGGCCAGGCTGGTTAAGTGGCCAGGTTGGGTGGCAGGCTGGTTGAGTGGCAGGCTGGTTGAGTGGCAGGCTAGTTGAGTGACCAGGCTGGTTGAGTGGCCAGGCTGGTTGAGTGGCCAGGTTGAGTGCCAGGCTGGTTGAGTGGCCAGGCTGGTTGAGTGGGAGGCTGGTAACTCCTCTGACTGCTTAGCTTATCATGGTGTGAATTTGAGTTTTGATCATGGCAAAGGACGTAATATGGGATAGCTCCTGTTAATATAACCCCCTGCCCCCCACTCCCACCCCCACCTCAGTGGGCCACAATTTCTCCAATTTTTCCTCATTTGTTTTGTCAGACAAACTTGCTTGCACACTTTTTCTTTCTACAATCTTACTATGCTGACATTTAGAAAAAATATAAAGACCATTGTTTTTGTTTCATTTTCAAATTACTGTTGATTGACAGTAGTGAGTTTTGTGTTTATTTCTTAGGTTACAATACTGACCAAACTTTGTTTTTATTTGTACAACTTTAGGTTGGTTCAGTTACTTATACTGGTTGGTAAATCTGTTTGTGTTTGTACAAGTGTCTAAAAGGCAGGGTCTAAAACGTTGGTCTTCATGTAATTTTTTTTTTGCTTATGATAAAAAAAGATTTAAAAAAATGACCATGGTGATAGTGATGATGGTGATGATGATGATGATGATGATGATGATAACTATGGGAGTAGTGAGGGTGATGATGATTGTGGGTGTTGCAGTAAAGCTGTCGTTGTTGCTACTGATTATGATAACTTCACTAGATAATCACTATACTGTTATTAAAATTGACCCCAGAATGAACAAAAATGTCACTGCATTCTTTTCTAATGTTCTTTTTCCAAACCTGAATTTTACTTGTCATGCAATGTTTAAAAGTTAACAAATAATGGCATTTTCCGGATGCTTCACAGTTTTGATTCCAATGATCTTTAGCTCTCAAGCAGGATTGTTCTAACTATAGGGAAACTTCCCTGATTCAAGGGATACAAGTATTTTAACCTTTACGACTCACTCTAACATCAATAGGTTACTGCAACATTTGTTAATTACCCATAATTAATCTTTGTTTACAAATAATAATGTACACAGTCAGACAAATTGCCAAGAACAACTTATTGATCTTAACTGTTTGTTGATCTGGAGCTTCACAATCAGTTCATGCTTCCATGTAAGCATATAAAGGACTTTCTCCTGTAAGCCACAAAGTCTGTGGATATCTCTGTCATACATGTGAACAGTCCATTATATCAAAACATAATTATAATACGCCTACAGCTGGCATTTTGACACTTTCTTGCACACATGATGTTTTATTTGCAGAAAATGTTGTATTCATTAGCTGATATTTTTATACTGAAACAAATGGTACGGAATCAGATTTGTTGTAGAACAGTAGTTCATTCTATTTATTTCTCAGTCAGATCCTGTATTATGGATATCATGGTTTCAGGCAAAAATGTGGAATTAAACTGAAGAAATACTCCTCTTATTAAAGGGTCTTCAACTATAATTGACGAGAAAATACTGAATTATGTATCAAAAAATGCTTAAAAATGATCAAAGAACAAAATGTAAATCTGCTTTCAAAAAAATGAGTATGGATTGTGTTGGTTTCTTATATGATTGTGTCACTTTTAATCATGAAATTGTTAATCTATTTAGTTATTTTTAAAGAAGAATTCTGAAAATTTGAACATGAACAACAGTTCAGTGCAGATTGATGTTTATTTAGATGTGGTCTAAATCCATTTGCTCCTCACTTGTAAAAGTACGTTTGAAGGAACATTTGATGAAATATATTCCAGTTACGTATGAAAGCAAGTATGTTAACTCTTAACCTTCTATACATTTATTGATCTGGCTTAGGCAAATAACCTAGATGGAGCTGGGAGCTGTCTGATCAGGGTATGCACTATACAACAAATCATAACTATTTACTTTAGGATATTGAATGAATGTAGCATGCTAAGGGTGGATTGGCTATACTTACTAGTTGCAAATACAGGAAGTTTTCAAGAGCTCCTCACAAGAGAAGTAAATGTAATGTTGTGTTAATATGTTCTTTATTCTCACCTAACCTTTTTCTGTGGGTATACTTACCAGCTTAGGTTTAGGTAAATAGTTAAGATTCAGGCTTGGGGCGCCTGTGACGTAGTGGTAGCGTTGCCACTTTGTAACTCCTCTGACTGCTTTGACTCTCAACGCGTAGGTTAGAGTCCAGGTTGGGGCGAAGGACTTAATATGGGCAGATCTTTCAGCGGAGCGATAGTGGTTCTACCCAGACATGCATCTGGGGCCTTCCTCCACCAAAAAGCAAACAAAAACTTTAGGTCCAGGTTCCCTGCCTAGAGCTGTCTGGGTCCAGGTTCCCTGCCTAGAGCTGTCTGGGTCCAGGTTCCCTGCCTAGAGCTGTCTGGGTCCAGGTTCCCTGCCTAGAGCTGTCTGGGTCCAGGTTCCCTGCCTAGAGCTGTCTGAGAAGGATCTACCCTACTTGCTGCTAAGTCCTTTTGAAAATGTCATCTTACTTTTGCATGAAGTTATTTAGTATAGATTATTAATAAATATTGTGAGCTAAGGCTTTTATTGAACATATTTCTGATGGGACCAAGCAATAAATGGATTGAGGGAGAGAGAACTGACAAGGAACCATTTGATTCCATGTTTCCCATAATCTAGCTCTGAAATTTGCTTGGGCTACAGTCTTGCTGGGAGTCAGTATGTCTCAATTTAGTGAACTGAGAGAAACTGTGTCTAATTTGTACTACAACCATGGCGGCATGGTGTATGTCCATGGTGAAGAGGATGAACCATGGTGATTAGGTTTGAACCAGTAAACCGCCCTAATTGTTTTCACATTTTAAACACATCCAGGTGTCACCAGGGGACACTGGGACAACTATTGATAGCTGGGTTGTTCAGGGCTCAAGGACAATGGCAGTGCTTCTGGGGTGGGTCTGAGGCTTAACCCTGTGTCTACCATGATATACTATAGTATGCCAGGGTGTTAAGGACCTGCAGTGAGTGCGAGCACGGTCTAGATGTGGTTATGCTGGTATGGCCATATTTTGTGCTAAATGAACTAGGGTTAGACATGGTATAAATTATTGATAGATCCAAATACCCCTCTGGTGGAGATCTAAAGACCCCCTGTTCACAATGGCTGACCCAAGGGGACATGCCAGTTTTCATATGGTCCTAGTCACACAACAGCAAAAACAGCAACAGTTAAGCTACCGTTTTACATTGTTCATGCATCGTTTCCTTTTAGAAGCATATACCTTCGATCTCCAAGTTATCTAAGTAATATTTATGTATGATGTAAGGATATATAACAGAAATTACTAGCTTTAAAATCTAGCTTTAAAATCTGTGCTTAATTTTCTACTCACTGTCTTACCTCATGTGTTACTCTGGTTTGAAATTTCTGCCTATAGACAAATCTTTTACAATGGGTTTATATACAGCCTATATGATAGAAAATTATGTTAGAATTAAGCAAAGGTGAATATGTGTACTGTCCTTGGTAAATATTGTAAAATATGATCTGCTAACTTCCATTGGGATGTCTGATCAGAATCTGTATTATTCTTAAGGCTACTGTATGTTCTAGATGGGACATACATGCTATCCTGTGTTGTGTGACCATACCAGTAACAAATAAGTTAACAATGAGTATGTCATGTAAAGAACTTACCATGCTGAGAGTCTGTGTAAAAGGCCTGCTCATGGAAATGTTGTTGCCTAATTACTCACCATTAGGCACACTGTCATAACCACCTCTGTTACAGAACTCTTAGTCAACCATCCTTAGCTGCTCGGTTACCATCCCTTTGTCATTTAGTTACCACCCTTAGCTACCCTGTTATCACCCTATGCCAACCAGTTACCATCCAAAAGTCAACCAGTTACCACTTCTTATACTACTACTAACCACCCTTTATCCACTCAGTTACCATCCCTCAGTCACCTAGTTACCACCACATAGCCACCTAGTTACCACCACTAACCACCCTTAGCCACTCAGTTACCACCCCTTAGTCACATAGTAACCACCCCATAGCCACCCGGTTACCACCACTAACCACCCTTAGCCACTCAGTTACCACCCCATAGCCACACAGTTAACACTACTAACCACAATTGGCTGCTCAGTTACCACCCCTTAGTCACCCAGTTACCACCCTTAGTCAATCAGCACATGGTTTCAGGCTTATTTGTGATTGAGACTTTCATGTAAGGAATTCTCCTAGTTGACCTATGGCATGTCTGTAATTCTCCTAGCTGACCTATGGTATGTCTGTAATTCTCCTAGCTGACCTATGGTATGTCTGTAATTCTCATTGTTGACCTATGGTATGTCTGTAATTCTCCTTGTTGACCTATGGTATGTCTGTAATTCTCCTAGTTGACCTATGGTATGTCTGTAATTCTCCTAGTTGACCTATGGTATGTCTGTAATTCTCCTAGCTGACCTATGGTATGTCTGTAATTCTCCTAGCTGACCTATGGTATGTCTGTAATTCTCCTAGCTGACCTATGGTATGTCTGTAATTCTCCTAGTTGACCTATGGTATGTCTGTAATTCTCCTATCTGACCTATGGTATGTCTGTAATTCTCCTAGCTGACCTATGGCATGTCTGTAATTCTCCTAGCTGACCTATGGCATGTCTGTAATTCTCCTAGCTGACCTATGGCATGTCTGTAATTCTCCTAGCTGACCTATGGCATGTCTGTAATTCTCCTAGCTGACCTATGGCATGTCTGTAATTCTCCTAGCTGACCTATGGCATATCTGTAATTCTCCTAGCTGACCTATGGCATGTCTGTAATTCTCCTAGCTGACCTATGGTATGTCTGTAATTCTCCTAGTTGACCTATGGTATGTCTGTAATTCTCCTAGTTGACCTATGGTATGTCTGTAATTCTCCTAGTTGACCTATGGTATGTCTGTTATTCTCCTAGCTGACCTATGGTATGTCTGTAATTCTCCTAGCTGACCTATGGTATGTCTGTAATTCTCCTAGTTGACCTATGGTATGTCTGTTATTCTCCTAGCTGACCTATGGTATGTCTGTAATTCTCCTAGCTGACCTATGGTATGTCTGTTATTCTCCTAGCTGACCTATGGTATGTCTGTAATTCTCCTAGCTGACCTATGGTATGTCTGTAATTCTCATTGTTGACCTATGGTATGTCTGTAATTCTCCTTGTTGACCTATGGTATGTCTGTAATTCTCCTAGTTGACCTATGGTATGTCTGTAATTCTCCTAGTTGACCTATGGTATGTCTGTAATTCTCCTAGCTGACCTATGGTATGTCTGTAATTCTCCTAGCTGACCTATGGTATGTCTGTAATTCTCCTAGCTGACCTATGGTATGTCTGTAATTCTCCTAGTTGACCTATGGTATGTCTGTAATTCTCCTATCTGACCTATGGTATGTCTGTAATTCTCCTAGCTGACCTATGGCATGTCTGTAATTCTCCTAGCTGACCTATGGCATGTCTGTAATTCTCCTAGCTGACCTATGGCATGTCTGTAATTCTCCTAGCTGACCTATGGCATGTCTGTAATTCTCCTAGCTGACCTATGGCATGTCTGTAATTCTCCTAGCTGACCTATGGCATATCTGTAATTCTCCTAGCTGACCTATGGCATGTCTGTAATTCTCCTAGCTGACCTATGGTATGTCTGTAATTCTCCTAGTTGACCTATGGTATGTCTGTAATTCTCCTAGTTGACCTATGGTATGTCTGTAATTCTCCTAGTTGACCTATGGTATGTCTGTTATTCTCCTAGCTGACCTATGGTATGTCTGTAATTCTCCTAGCTGACCTATGGTATGTCTGTAATTCTCCTAGCTGACCTATGGTATGTCTGTAATTCTCCTAGCTGACCTATGGTATGTCTGTAATTCTCCTAGCTGACCTATGGTATGTCTGTAATTCTCCTAGCTGACCTATGGTATGTCTGTAATTCTCCTAGCTGACCTATGGTATGTCTGTTATTCTCCTAGCTGACCTATGGTATGTCTGTAATTCTCCTAGCTGACCTATGGTATGTCTGTAATTCTCCTAGCTGACCTATGGTATGTCTGTAATTCTCCTAGCTGACCTATGGTATGTCTGTAATTCTCCTAGCTGACCTATGGTATGTCTGTAATTCTCCTAGCTGACCTATGGTATGTCTGTAATTCTCCTAGCTGACCTATGGTATGTCTGTAATTCTCCTAGCTGACCTATGGTATGTCTGTAATTCTCCTAGCTGACCTATGGTATGTCTGTAATTCTCCTAGCTGACCTATGGTTATACCGTCTGTAATTCTCCTAGCTGACCTATGGTATGTCTGTAATTCTCCTAGCTGACCTATGGTATGTCTGTAATTCTCCTAGCTGACCTATGGTATGTCTGTAATTCTCCTAGTTGACCTATGGTATGTCTGTTATTCTCCTAGTTGACCTATGGTATGTCTGTAATTCTCCTAGTTGACCTATGGTATGTCTGTTATTCTCCTAGTTGACCTATGGTATGTCTGTAATTCTACTCAGAGCTGTCTTTGATCTGTTGCTACCAGAAGGTTATGTAGTTCACCACAATAACAGTATTTCTAATGGTGCTCAATAAACCAAAGGTTTAAATGCTCCAGAGGACAATAATGATACAGGCAATATTATCCATTGTTCAAAAAAGCCAAATCTATGTACTGTCTACTCTACATTTTATTTCAGTACTGTGGTTGCTTTCACATGCTTTCAGAATATAAAGGACAAAAATAAATAAAATAATAATTCAAAAGAGCATTGACCCAGGTTGTATATATATTTCCAGTCTGTGAACTTGTGATCCCAGCAGAACTTTGTAGGCTCCTGGCTGGAGCCTAGATATTAATGTCATTGAACTCTTGTCAGATTATACTGTAGATACAAGGAGTCAACTAGTATAGATCACCTGATGTAAAGTGGCAATGTTTTGGTACATGCTGGCATTAAACTTAACATAACTCACTATCAGCTAAGCGCAAATTGTTCAAGCCTAGGTAAATAGTTTAGATCTTGATCAGTTAGCTCCTACTAAGGGATATATTCACTAATATATAGCAGTTTGCATATGTAATCAATCTCACCTGATTATGGCATATCTATAGCTGTCTATTGTCAATCAATGACCAGTGCCCAGGCATTACTGTGGAAAGTTGAACATGTGGAATTAATAACAGAACTGTTCCAGAATTAATTGCATGTATCCATGGAACATATTTCCTAAAATGTCATTCTACTGACAACATTTGGTTTATTGTTGGTCTGGATTGTTTGGAGCAGTAGTGCGTCAATATGGTGTTGATGCAGTGTTGTAAGTACATTTAAGTTAAGGTTATACTGGCATACTTACATGGTCCTGTAGTCTGTCAACATCGAGCTGCAGCATGTCTGGCGGTCTAAACTAGATCACTTGCTGCTACTATTATTTCTGTTTATATTTGTATGGCTGCAGCTACTACTTCTTTAACTACTAATACTACTACTACTACTACTTCTACTACCACTACTACCACTACTACTACTACTACTACTTCTACTACTACTACTACTACTTCCACTACCACTACTACTACTACCACTACTACTTCTACTACCACTACTACCACTACTACTACTACTACTACCACTACTACTACTACTACCACTACTACTTATACTACTACTACTACTACTAATACTACTACTACTACTACTACTACAACTAGTACTACTAATACGACCATCACCTTTTCCTTCTCATTAATTCTCCCATCTTCATTTTTATTGTGATAATGATGACGATAAGAAGTACATAAAGGACACATATCATTGCCAGTGTAGTACATAGCTGTGACAATGTTTATACATCATTGTATTATACCACTAATACTGCTGTCAGAAAATTTGCTGACTGCTATGTTGATTAAGTATACCATGTGATACAAATGCTTAAGTCATTTTTATATTTAGCCTTCAAAATGTTATGTTTAATTGGGAAGGTTGCCAGTATACAGTTTGTTTACATTTTACATTTACACCAGGGAATGTACTGGCTATACATAAATTCTATGTTCCCCCTAAATATAAAACAATAAATCTACATTTGGCTTGGTCACTGCCCTTTTCTCAAACCCAGTCCCAATTCTAATTATTGAAAACAAGTTTCCCAATTAAGCTATCCATGTGTTGAAAATCAATGGGGATGAAATAAGTTGTTGTTTATTCTTAGCACAACTGAGTAAAAGATGATTTGAAGATGTTTTGTTTCATTATTTGCAATGTTTAATGCATTTTTCTTGTTGTTTTAGAGCTAAGTTTGCCCGCATTGGTGGTTTCCATGATATATGTTTTTCATTTCATCATTTTTATGAAACATTCCCACATTTGCCAGGGGCCCATTACCCCAAATTAAGGGGAATAAATGGCTGTCTGTAAGATAGACCATGGGTCAATGTGATTCTTCTGCAGCCATAGAGAAAAGCACAAGACCACAGGGCCTAGTTATATTAATGGTAATGTATATTTGGTGACTCCAGGTGTTTAAATCTGATCTGTAACATACCAAGTTTGTAATGGTGCCCAAGCAAATTTAAGGGTAGGTTCATGACTGGTCAGCCTGTGACTGGTGTGGTATCATGACTGGTTGTCCTGTGACTGGTGTGGTATCATGATTGGTTGCCCTGTGACTAGTGTGTTATCATGACTGGTTGTCCTGTGGCTGGTGTGGTATCATGACTGGTTGTCCTGTGGCTGGTGTGGTATCATGACTGGTTGTCCTGTGACTGTTGTGGTATCATGATTGGTTGGCCTGTGACTGATGTGTTATCATGACTGGTTGGCCTGTGACTGGTGTGGTATCATGACTGGTTGTCCTGTGACTGTTGTGGTATCATGATTGGTTGGCCTGTGACTGATGTGTTATCATGACTGGTTGCCCTGTGGCTGGTGTGGTATCATGACTGGTTGGCCTGTGACTGGTGTAGTATCATGACTGGTTGGCCTGTGACTGGTGTAGTATCATGACTGGTTGGCCTGTGACTGATGTAGTATCATGACTGGTTGTCCTGTGACTGGTGTGGTATCATGACTGGTTGTCCTGTGACTGGTATAGTATCATGACTGGTTGTCCTGTGACTGGTATGGTATCATGACTGGTTGGCCTGTGACTGGTGTGGTATCATGACTTGTTGTCCTGTGACTGGTATGGTATCATGACTGGTTGGCCTGTGACTGGTGTAGTATCATGACTGGTTGTCCTGTGACTGGTATAGTATCATGACTGGTTGGCCTGTGACTGGTATGGTATCATGACTGGTTGTCCTGTGACTGGTATGGTATCATGACTGGTTGGCCTGTGACTGGTATGGTATCATGACTGGTTGGCCTGTGACTGGTGTAGTATCATGACTGGTTGTCCTGTGACTGGTGTGGTATCATGACTGGTTGTCCTTTGGCTGGTGTGGTATCATGACTTGTTGGCCTGTGACTGGTGTGGTATCATGACTTGTTGGCCTGTGACTGGTGTGGTATCATGACTGGTTGTCCTGTGACTGGTGTGGTATCATGACTAGTTGGCCTGTGACTGGTGTGGTATCATGACTGGTTGTCCTGTGACTGGTGTGGTATCATGACTGGTTGTCCTGTGACTGGTGTGGTATCATGACTGGTTGTCCTGTGACTGGTGTGGTATCATGACTGGTTGGCCTGTGACTGGTGTGGTATCATGACTGGTTGTCCTGTGACTGGTGTGGTATCATGACTGGTTGGCCTGTGACTGGTGTGGTATCATGACTGGTTGGCCTGTGGCTAGTGTGGTATCATGACTGGTTGCCCTGTGGCTGGTGTGGTATCATGACTGGTTGTCCTGTGACTGGTGTGGTATCATGACTGGTTGTCCTGTGACTGGTGTGGTATCATGACTGGTCATCCTGTGGCTGGTGTGGTATCATGACTGGTTGGCCTGTGACTGGTGTAGTATCATGACTGGTTGGTCTGTGACTGGTGTAGTATCATGACTGGTTGTCCTGTGACTGGTGTGGTATCGTGACTGGTTGCCCTGTGGCTGGTGTGGTATCGTGACTGGTTGGCCTGTGACTGGTGTAGTATCATGACTGGTTGTCCTGTGACTGGTGTGTTATCATGACTGGTTGCCCTGTGACTGGTGTGGTATCATGACTGGTTGACCTGTGACAGGTGTGGTATCATGACTGGTTGTCCTGTGACTGGTGTGGTATCATGACTGGTTGTCCTGTGACAGGTATGGTATCATGACTGGTTGTCCTGTGACAGGTATGGTATCATGACTGGTTGCCCTGTGACTGGTGTGGTATCATGACTGGTTGCCCTGTGACAGGTATGGTATCATGACTAGTTGTCCTGTGACTGGTGTGGTATCATGACTGGTTGTCCTGTGACTGGTGTGGTATCATGACTGGTTGTCCTGTGACAGGTATGGTATCATGACTGGTTGCCCTGTGGCTAGTGTGGTATCATGACTGGTTGTCCTGTGACTGGTGTGGTATCATGACTGGTTGTCATGTGACTGGTGTGGTATCATGACTGGTTTTCCTGTGACAGGTGTGGTATCATGACTGGTTGGCCTGTGACTGTTAGGTATCATGACTGGTTGCCCTGTGGCTAGTGTGGTATCATGACTGGTTGTCCTGTGACTGATGTAGTATCATGACTGGTTGTCCTGTGACTGGTGTGGTATCATGACTGGTTGTCCTTTGGCTGGTGTGGTATCATGACTGGTTGTCCTGTGACTGGTGTGGTATCATGACTGGTTGGCCTGTGACTGGTGTGGTATCATGACTGGTTGGCCTGTGACTGGTGTAGTATCATGACTGGTTGTCCTGTGACTGGTATAGTATCATGACTGGTTGGCCTGTGACTGGTATGGTATCATGACTGGTTGTCCTGTGACTGGTATGGTATCATGACTGGTTGGCCTGTGACTGGTATGGTATCATGACTGGTTGGCCTGTGACTGGTGTAGTATCATGACTGGTTGTCCTGTGACTGGTGTGGTATCATGACTGGTTGTCCTTTGGCTGGTGTGGTATCATGACTTGTTGGCCTGTGACTGGTGTGGTATCATGACTTGTTGGCCTGTGACTGGTGTGGTATCATGACTGGTTGTCCTGTGACTGGTGTGGTATCATGACTGGTTGTCCTGTGACTGGTGTGGTATCATGACTGGTTGTCCTGTGGCTGGTGTGGTATCATGACTGGTTGTCCTGTGACTGATGTAGTATCATGACTGGTTGTCCTGTGACTGGTGTGGTATCATGACTGGTTGTCCTGTGACTGGTGTGGTATCATGACTAGTTGGCCTGTGACTGGTGTGGTATCATGACTGGTTGTCCTGTGACTGGTGTGGTATCATGACTGGTTGTCCTGTGACTGGTGTGGTATCATGACTGGTTGTCCTGTGACTGGTGTGGTATCATGACTGGTTGGCCTGTGACTGGTGTGGTATCATGACTGGTTGTCCTGTGACTGGTGTGGTATCATGACTGGTTGGCCTGTGACTGGTGTGTTATCATGACTGGTTGTCCTGTGGCTGGTGTGGTATCATGACTGGTTGGCCTGTGACTGGTGTAGTATCATGACTGGTTGGTCTGTGACTGGTGTAGTATCATGACTGGTTGTCCTGTGACTGGTGTGGTATCATGACTGGTTGGCCTGTGACTGGTGTGGTATCATGACTGGTTGTCCTGTGACTGGTGTGGTATCATGACTGGTTGGCCTGTGACTGGTGTGTTATCATGACTGGTTGTCCTGTGGCTGGTGTGGTATCATGACTGGTTGCCCTGTGGCTGGTGTGGTATCATGACTGGTTGGCCTGTGGCTAGTGTGGTATCATGACTGGTTGCCCTGTGGCTGGTGTGGTATCATGACTGGTTGTCCTGTGACTGGTGTGGTATCATGACTGGTTGTCCTGTGACTGGTGTGGTATCATGACTGGTCATCCTGTGGCTGGTGTGGTATCATGACTGGTTGGCCTGTGACTGGTGTAGTATCATGACTGGTTGGTCTGTGACTGGTGTAGTATCATGACTGGTTGTCCTGTGACTGGTGTGGTATCGTGACTGGTTGCCCTGTGGCTGGTGTGGTATCGTGACTGGTTGGCCTGTGACTGGTGTAGTATCATGACTGGTTGTCCTGTGACTGGTGTGTTATCATGACTGGTTGCCCTGTGACTGGTGTGGTATCATGACTGGTTGGCCTGTGACAGGTGTGGTATCATGACTGGTTGTCCTGTGACTGGTGTGGTATCATGACTGGTTGTCCTGTGACAGGTATGGTATCATGACTGGTTGTCCTGTGACAGGTATGGTATCATGACTGGTTGCCCTGTGACTGGTGTGGTATCATGACTGGTTGCCCTGTGACAGGTATGGTATCATGACTAGTTGTCCTGTGACTGGTGTGGTATCATGACTGGTTGTCCTGTGACTGGTGTGGTATCATGACTGGTTGTCCTGTGACAGGTATGGTATCATGACTGGTTGCCCTGTGGCTAGTGTGGTATCATGACTGGTTGTCCTGTGACTGGTGTGGTATCATGACTGGTTGTCATGTGACTGGTGTGGTATCATGACTGGTTGTCCTGTGACAGGTGTGGTATCATGACTGGTTGGCCTGTGACTGTTAGGTATCATGACTGGTTGCCCTGTGGCTAGTGTGGTATCATGACTGGTTGTCCTGTGACTGGTGTAGTATCATGACTGGTTGTCCTGTGACTGGTGTGGTATCATGACTGGTTGTCCTTTGGCTGGTGTGGTATCATGACTGGTTGTCCTGTGACTGGTGTGTTATCATGACTGGTTGCCCTGTGACTGGTGTGGTATCATGACTGGTTGTCCTGTGACTGGTGTGGTATCATGACTGGTTGCCCTGTGACTGGTGTGGTATCATGACTGGTTGCCCTGTGACTGGTGTGGTATCATGACTGGTTGTCCTGTGACTGGTGTGGTATCATGATTGGTTGTCCTGTGGCTGGGGTGGTATCATGACTGGTTGTCCTGTGACTGGTGTGGTATCATGACTGGTTGTCCTGTGACTGGTGTGGTATCATGACTGGTTATCATGTGACAGGTGTGGTATCATGACTGGTTGTCCTGTGACTGGTGTGGTATCATGACTGGTTGTCCTGTGGCTGGTGTGGTATCATGACTGGTTGTCCTGTGACTGGTGAGATCTCATGACTGGAAGGAACAATAATAAAAGGCTCAAGGCATGCATAGCACAAACAGTCAATGTAATAAAAAAGTGTACAATGTCTCGGAGTTCAATTTTTGGCCCAGACTTAACAACCTCCGGAAGAATGTAATGATATTTTCCTCACATTACTTATATACATAGTTTATAAGGTTCTGCAACAGGTTGACCTAAAATCAGGACAGCTTGACTTTGGTAATGTCAGTATTCATGACAGTCTATCATGGTAAAAGCAGCACTATTTACTGTTACAATTTACAGACATAAATCTCTGACTGACTGGAAGATTGTTGGTTGATTGTTTCATCTGAAAATATTCAAATCTGGGGAACAGTTGGCAAAGCAAAGTGAACCTTCCCTTTTGAAAAGCTGTGTATTACTTTTGCTTTTTCTAAAGAGTGTGCTACAGTTTTCACATGGGCAGATTTATTTGTCTTGTTCAAATGTGTTAAACCTTTGCCTGCTCCATTTGTTTATAAGTGTTAAATTTTTTTAATAACAGTTACCAAGGCTTATTGTTAAAGACTGAGCAGACAATAGTGTGGATCTGGATCAGTCAGCGTCCACAGAGCTTGATACCATATCAGTCACAGGCCAACCAGTTATGACACCACTCAAGTCACAGTCCCACTAGATGATCTTGATACTGTTTACCTTTATCTGATCAATCAGAACTTATCAGGTTAACAATTGCTGTATAAAATAAATAAATCCGATCTTTTTGAACTTTAAATCAAAGATGTGCATATGAGTTCACTGTTTATAATTCATGTGTATTTTGCAATTGAGATGGTGGGGTTTCAATTGGTTTTATGTTAATGTCTATTTATAGATTATTTAATGGATAAATGGTAAAGGAAAGACCAAGATCAAAAAATAGAAGCTAACGATATGTTGTGATGACATTTTTATGAAACACTTTATGCAACAACATAGTAGTTTTGAAAGTCACTCTCATTTGGAATAAAAGTGTAAAGATGTTTTATTGGCTAATATAATTCTGAAAAAACAAACTGAGTGAGTTATTTTTTTAAAAATTATTATGTTTTGTCTATTTTATATATACATCACTGTACTAAAAATAGCAGTCCTTTAGAGTTAAATGGTGGGTGGGGGAGTGGTCGTCCGGCTAAACAGCTTATACATGTTTAATTTTTAATTTTGCACAGACTGTATGGTAAGTGTGGGAATGTGCAGGTTTTATTGGTACTGAGTAGGACCAATAACATCTGGGTAGAACCACCGACTCATGGAATTTATATTGCAGACCTTCACTTAATGTCAGCATACGACACGTGAATATATCTGCTGTAACCCTTCAAGGTGGTATCTGACCATTTGGACCAGACTTCGTTTTGCTATGAAGCAACCATATAAGTTATTGTTATGTGAAAAGATGCACAGTAAGCTATTTTTAAACTAAGAGACAGAGAAAACCATGTGACCACTTACTTTTGAGATCACAATAAGGGTTTATTTATTGTTGATATAGGCAAACTGTCGGATACCAACTTTAAATTGTTTACTTTGACATGCACGTGTAACTAGGCATTATTTGCCAGAGATAGTGCGGATCCTGATCAAAGAGCTGCCAAAACATGTTGGCTGATCTGGATCTACGCTACACGCCTCAGCTTTGTCATGTAGTGTTGAGCAGTCTAAGAATTAAACAAATCTTATCCCGTGACATCTGAATCCATTCTGTCACAGGGCTGTAAACAGTAGACATCTGAATCCATCTGTCACAGTGCTATAAACAGTAGACATCTGAATCCATTCTGTCACAGCACTGTAAACAGTAGACATCTGAATCCATTCTGTCACAGGGCTGTAAACAGTAGACATCTGAATCCATTCTGTCACAGTGCTATAAACAGTAGACATCTGAATCCATTCTGTCACAGTGCTGTAAACAGTAGACATCTGAATCCATTCTGTCACAGTGCTATAAACAGTAGACATCTGCATCCATTCTGTCACAGGGCTGTAAACAGTAGACATCTGAATCCATCTGTCACAGGGCTGTAAACAGTAGACATCTGCATCCATTCTGTCACAGGGCTGTAAACAGTAGACATCTGAATCCATCTGTCACAGGGCTGTAAACAGTAGACATCTGAATCCATTCTGTCACAGGGCTGTAAACAGTAGACATCTGAATCCATTCTGTCACAGGGCTGTAAACAGTAGACATCTGAATCCATCTGTCACAGGGCTGTAAACAGTAGACATCTGAATCCATTCTGTCACAGGGCTGTAAACAGTAGACATCTGAATCCATTCTGTCAAAGGGCTGTAAACAGTAGACATCTGAATCCATTCTGTCACAGGGCTGTAAACAGTAGAAATCTGAATCCATCTGTCACAGGGCTGTAAACAGTAGACATCTGAATCCATCTGTCACAGGGCTGTAAACAGTAGACATAACTGTAGTGTGGATGTGCAATATATTACATGGTGCATAACAAAATGCCCCATAGTTGATACTAATCAAAATTTAATTAAAAGATTAAGATTCTTTTATGCTTCCAACAACTCCTATTCTTTTTTTTTAACAAATGACAAAGACAGCACATTATTCTTTCTGAGGCTGTTAAGTGCAACACCCTTATAAATCAGTAAAGTAGTTCCAGGTAGTCGAGTGTTGGGATGACAGTAGCTGAGTGTTGGGATGACAGTAGCTGAGTGTTGGGATGACAGTGATGCTCAGTGTTAAGTTTGTGGTGCAAGTACTGTCAAGATTATTATCTCAGTAACCAGGACATAGATTGGAGTGATATGTCCTTCTAGACATCATACCTGATGTATTCAAGGTTGATAGTTTCCAAGAAATATTGGCCTGGTTCTACTTACAAAAATTATTATGCATATACATGCAGGTTGTTAAAGTATTTCCTTTAATTAGTACCACATCTTTAATAATAACATAAAGGGTTTGAATAACTGAGCACACTGACCTTTGACAGCTGTTGTTGTAATTAAGATTATATGATTGAGACAAAGAACAAATGTTCAGACAAAATGTCCTTTAAATTTAATTGTGGGTTTTCAGCAGATATTCTTTTAATGCATCAAACAATTAGGCTTTTTAGTGAATGTCATTGTTGCCCTCAGCTGTACTACATCACAAAGAGCTTTATTTAATTTGGACATATAAAATGCAGGAACTATTTATATGACGTCCCGTATCTGGAACAGTTTCATTTAACCCATATGCTACATTTTATAATAAGCAATATAATATCTTTGTAACTTGCTAACAATGCTAATAATGCAAATGTAACAAGACATTGCTAGCAGCTCTGTAGCAAAAAGTGCAGATGTGTTCCAGACATCCCTGACCGCATCTACACTGTTTGTCTTACCTTCATTTTGATTGTGCTTAGCAAGTCAAGAGTTAAGATTTCTCACATAAGCTGCAGGTAAATCATGTTGTATTTTAATTAAACAGTATATAATTCTGAACAACAGGTAGAATGAGTCATCTGCTAATACTTGAATTTGTTAAGCAGATTGTCTATTGTGGGAGTTTATTGTGATGAAACATGCATCAATAATGGCAGTGTAAACAGAACACTGTAAATAGAACAAAGGAAGCATCTTTGTTAACAGCAGCATAAAAACGATAGCAAATAAAAGGGAAACAAAATCTTGAGGATAACTTTCATCAACATTTTACAATGTCTGATAAATGCATGCTCAGCTGACAAAAGTTTGAAGCAGTTTTCAAGTTTCTAGGATGATCCGAATTGTCTTGGATCCGTTAATCACCATTCATATCTCTAATCTGACATCTTGGATTGAAAATACCAGTTTTTATCCAGACTCTTAATAGTGTAAAGCTATTCATGTCTTCCATGCACAGATAATTTGTCATGTGACAATTTGTACATCAGACAACATCTCTCAAGAATATGTAAGATAAATATTTTGATCGGCCTTTGCTATTTAAATATGAGACCATACACTAGCTTTTTAAGTACATACATAATTCAAAAACAATGTATCGATGTAGGTTAATCTCTAATCCTGGGTTAACAATTTTAGCATTCAGTGCATCATTCTGAGAACATATATTTATTTAGAATAGTTACTTTATGTACTTTCATTTCAATATTAAAAGAAGTAAGTAAGAATTTAAAGAAGTTAAATAAAAAAGATCAACATTCTAATATGAATAGTTTATACAAAGCAAAGTGGCAGTGAGGAGTTTGTGTTTCATGTAAGACATGAAAATACCTCCAGTGTCTCACACTCTCCTTGTGTCACCATCATTATATGATAATGATTGTGTCACTTGGGTCCTTGTGTCTCACCAAGAGTATGACACTGTCCTTGTGTCTTACCAAGAGTATGACACTATCCTTGTGTCTCACCAAGATCATGACATTCTCCTTGTGTCACACCAATAGTATGACACTTTCCTTGTGTCACCCCCATTATATGATAATCATTGTGTCATACCAAGAGTAAGACACTCTCCTTGGGTCACAGCAAGAGTATGGCACTCTCCTTCTGTCACCCCCATTATATGATAATCATTGTGTCACAGCAAGAGTATTACACTCCTTGTGTCACACTAAGAGTATGACACTCTCCTTGTGTCACAGCAAGAGTATGGCACTCTCCTTCTGTCACCCCCATTATATGATAATCATTGTGTCATACCAAGAGTATGACACTCTCCTTGTGTCACACCAAGAGTATGACACTCTCCTTGTGTCACACCAAGAGTATGACACTCTCCATGTGTCACGCCGATAGTATAACACACTTTTTATGTCATATCAAGCATATGACACACCTTGTGTCATACCAGTTGTACAATGCTGTCCTTGCATCATAACAAATGTTGGACATTCTTCTGATTTCATACCAAGTATATGGCACTCTCCTTGTGTCACTGCTGCATTTTGCAAGCTCATTGTGTCACCCGAGAGTGTATGACACTTTCATTGTGTCACCCCAAGTGTATGTCACTCTCGTTGTATCACCCCCAGTGTATGACACTCTCTTTGTGTCACCCCCAGTGTATGACACTCTTGTTGTGTCACCCCAGTGTATGACACTCTCCTTGTGTCACCCACATTGCATGACACTCTCCTTATATCACCCCCAGTGTATGACACTCTCCTTGTGTCACCCCCAGTGCATGACACTCTCCTTGTGTCACGTCCAGTGTCTGACACTCTTGTGTCACCCCAGTGCATGACACTCTCCTTGTGTCACCCCCAGTGTATGCCATTCTCCTTGTGTCACCCCCAGTGTATGCCATTCTCCTTGTGTCACCCCCAGTGTATGCCATTCTCCTTGTGTCACCTAACTTAGTTTAATCACATGACACTTAGTGAAAAGCTGATGACTGCAAAATTGTCAAACTATGACAGGCATATGTAAGAAAATGTATAATTATATTTTTTTGTGTCTCTTTGCAGTTAACATGGAAACTGGTGATCGAGTGACAGTGAAGGATTTTGAACTTTTAAAAGTGCTTGGAACGGGTGGTAAGTTAACCATTCAGTTTTTCCAACATTAAAATGAACTTAAACATGACTTTCAGTCATGATTTCTTAGAAAACATACAGAGCCTTAAATGATTTTTTTTGGTAAGAATGTCGACAGATTGCCATATTAGCAGTATTATCATTGATTTTCATACAATTTATGTTTGATTACTGTAATATTTTGTGTTGTTGTAAAGTAGTGTTTATGCTAGGTGCAGCTCACAGGGATTAGCTGTTTCCTTACTCTGCAAATCTTATTTTATTGTTTTAAATTCCCTTGTTCATTATTTATGGTTACTAATCTTTTGTGTTTGAACTCATGACAAAGTTTTCCTATTCTCTTAGCTTAAACTGGTCATATAGGTCATGTGCCTATTTTAGTGTGTTGTTTTTTTCTTACCATATATATATATATTTCTCACTTATTTACTTTGCATCAAGTATAGCAAAGTTTTTCTAGTCCCTAAGCTTATTGGAATAATGATTTGCCTTGTAGAATAAGCTTTTTCTAATTGTTTAATTTTCTCACTTTCTATTTCCAGCCTACGGCAAGGTTTTCCTAGTGCGTAAGCTGACAGGGTCAGATCAGAATAAACTGTATGCTATGAAAGTGCTAAAGAAAGCCTCGATCGTTCAGAAGACAAAAACAACAGAACATACGAAGACTGAAAGACAGGTTCTGGAGGCAATTAGACAGTCCCCTTTTCTAGTTACACTACATTATGCATTTCAGACGGATGCAAAATTACACCTCATTCTAGGTAGGTGGAGAGAAAATGGAAATAATGCTTGCTTGATCTTTACATGGAGCTTGGTAGTATGGTTAAATAGCGGAAGTCATGCCCGTCAAATAATGTCATTATATTGATAAACTTTTGAAACAGCATCAAATACCCTCATATTAATGCCACCAACCCACCCTAAAATGAAAGAGGGCATATTATTTTTGCAGATGTCGGTTGACTAATTTGTTTAAATCAATATAGCCCACAATTCTCAAAAGGTGAGAATGGTAGTATAAATGAATAAAAGTCCTTAAATCTCCAGTAGTCTTATGAAACCCTCTTAATGTAGGACTGCAACAAGGCCTCTTGTAAACCAGGACCATAGAAACTGTTAACTGGTTGATGTTGATGATGTTGATGATGATGGTTTAACTGTTGTTCGTATTACACATCCAGTATGTTGCCATATTTCAGATTATGTCAATGGTGGAGAACTGTTCACACACCTCAATCAGCGAGAACACTTCACTGAGCAAGAGGTCCGCATTTATATAGGGGAGATAATTTTGGCATTGGAGACTCTTCACAAGGTAATCTATCTAGGAAATATTTTCTCTCTATAGGCTGTTTGGTCATTACCTTAATATTTGCTTAAGTAGGAAATAATGATTATTGATGATCGCTGCCTATGTTTTTAAATTTTTCAACCAAAGCAAAAACTACATCAACATTCAATAACAAACTTTCTATGTTCTCATTTCAACATATGTCGGCTCCAGGTACAAGAGGCCCCGGGTTCGATCCCGGGCCGCGACATACCAAAGTCGTTAAAAATGGTAGTGACATAGCTCCCTTTCTAATGCTCAAGCAAATATAAGGGTAGTTCCATGACTGGTTGGCCCGGTGTCAGGATTATATGACTGGGTGTTGTATCATGCCAGGTGTTCACGGCATGCTATACACAGTGAAGGCAGCACTATATCTGCTTCAAGTGGACACCGTCTCCAGATAAGTGAAATACTGTTGGTGGGACATGTACATGTATTGTATTTTTGTTTCTATGCACTATATCTATGCTGTTATCGTTAAATATGGCTTATCTTATCATATCGTAAACTGATTTTAAAGTTTAGCATTCTACTTCAGTATTACACCTGTGTTCAATTAGATTGAAACATTGTTAAACCACCCTTAATAATAATTATGTATGTTTATATGCTGGTGTATTATGTGGCCTTTGACCTGATAAATTAATAAAGTACTTAGGTCTGTACAACCAAACCTGTACAAAAGAACAACTTTTAACCCCTGACCCCTGAACTTCCTAAGTCTATACGAGACCCAACCTTAGCAACCTTACCAAAAGAAAATGAACATGGTAAATGCAAGCTTTTTTTTTTCAGAAACTTCACCATATCTTTTTATTTCTTCCATCAGGGTGCTGTAAATATTTACTGCTTATCCCATCTTTTGATCAAAATCTAAAGATTACAGGAATTGTTTATTATTATAATTTTCAATATACATTTCCAGCTGGACACTATCATGTTTATATTTTACCAGCTTGGTATTATCTACCGGGACATTAAGCTGGAGAACATCCTGTTGGACAACATGGGCCACATTGTGTTGACCGACTTTGGCCTTAGTAAAGAGTTCCTGCCGTCTGACCACACCCACCGGGCCTACTCCTTCTGCGGCACTATAGAGTATATGGCACCCGAGGTGGTGGAAGGTGGACATTCTGGACATGATTTTGTAAGAGCACCATCTTTATTGTTACCACAGCAGCAGCAATATTTTTCTTAGCCATTAAAGGGCAGTCAGCTAGCTCATCAATAGCAACCATTTATCAGTTCAAAAATAACAATTGGTTACTACAGCAATGCCAATCATTTTTAACTAAAATGTTACACAAGTTAGCAAGAACAAATCTATTGGTACATGGACTGGTCCAAATGGTACAGTTGGTAGAGTGTCTGCTGTCTGTAAATGTACAAGTTCACATTGCCTTAGTTTTATAGCCTTATCTGTCATTGGTGCCTGTAACCTATTGGTTCATGTCCCTGACTCCTGGTCTCCGAGCCATTCATTCCTTGGGTTTGAGACCCATTCAAAGTGAATGGCTTGGAAATGAAAATTTTCATGTGAGAATAGCTTCAAGGTAATGTGCCATCAACCAACTGTTAAAAGTTTCATCTAGAGATTTACCACAGCCCTTCGTCTACTAATAAATCTGAGCATTGCAATAATAACCATTTATATGTGAGTCAAACTTATAGATCAAGATCAATTGACCACATAAGTCTATCAGCGACATACCAAAGTTGAAAAAATGGTAGGTAGTGGTATAGCTCCCTTGCTAACGCTCAAGCAAATATAAGGGTAGTTCCACGACTGGTTGGCCCGTTGTCAGGATAATGTGACTGGATGTGGTATCATACCAGGTGTTCACGGCATGCTATACACTGAAGGCAGCACTATATCTGCTTCAAGTGGACACCGTCTCCAGATAACTGAAAAACTGTTGGTGGGACGATAAACCCAACAAACAAACATAAGTCTATCATGAAATTTGTGTATATTTCTGAATCTTTATAGGCTGTTGACTGGTGGTCACTGGGAGTGCTGACCTATGAACTCTTGACTGGTGCCTCACCTTTTACTGTGGATGGAGAGAGTAATACACAGTCGGAAATATCTAGGTACAGTCTAACTTTAGTGTTAATGTAACATTGGATGGAGAGAGTAATATACAATCAGAAATATCTTGGTGAAGTCTAACTTTAGTGTCAATGTAACATTGGATGGAGAAAGTAATGCACAGTCAGAAATATCTAGGTACAGTCTAACTTTAGTGTTATGTAACATTAACTGGAGAAAGGAATACACATTTAGAAATACCTAGGTACAGTCTAACTTTAGTGTTAATGTAACATTGGATGGAGAGAGTAATATACAATCAGAAATATCTTGGTGAAGTCTAACTTTAGTGTCAATGTAACATTGGATGGAGAAAGTAATGCACAGTCAGAAATATCTAGGTACAGTCTAACTTTAGTGTTAATGTAACATTGGATGGAAAGAGTAATATACAATCAGAAATACCTAGGTACAGTCTAACTTTAGTGTAATGTAACAGTGGATGGAGAAAGTAATGCACAGTCAGAAATATCTAGGTACAGTCTAACTTTAGTGTTAATGTAACATTGGATGGAAAGAGTAATATACAATCAGAAATATCTAGGTACAGTCTAACTTTAGTGTTAATGTAACAGTGCATGGAGACAGTAATATGCAGTCAGAAATATCTAGGTACAGTCTAACTTTAGTGTTAATGTAACATTGGATGGAAAGAGTAATATACAATCAGACATACCTAGGTACAGTCTAACTTTAGTGTTAATGTAACATTGGATGGAAAGAGTAATATACAATCAGAAATACCTAGGTACAGTCTAACTTTAGTGTTAATGTAACATTGGATGGAAAGAGTAATATACAATCAGAAATACCTAGGTACAGTCTAACTTTAGTGTTAATGTAACATTGGATGGAAAGAGTAATATACAATCAGAAATACCTAGGTACAGTCTAACTTTAGTGTTAATGTAACATTGGATGGAAAGAGTAATATACAATCAGAAATACCTAGGTACAGTCTAACTTTAGTGTTAATGTAACATTGGATGGAAAGAGTAATATACAATCAGAAATATCTTGGTGAAGTCTAACTTTAGTGTCAATGTAACATTGGATGGAGAGAGTAATAGGCAGTTAGAAATATCTAGGTACAGTCTAACTTTAGTGTTATGGTACAGTGGATGGAGAAAGTAATATGCAGTCAGAAATATCTGGGTACAGTCTGATTTTAGTGTTATGTAACAGTAGATGGAGAAAGTAATACACAGTTAGAAATATCTAGGTACAGTCTAACGTTTACCTAGTTTTATGGTACAGTGGATGGAGAAAGTAATATGCAGTCAGAAATATCTAGGTACAGTCTAACTTTAGTGTTGTATAACATTGTTTGAAGAGAGTAATACACAACCAGAAATATCTAGGTACAGTCTAACTTTAGTGTTGTATAACATTGTTTGAAGAGAGTAATACACAACCAGAATTATCTAGGTACAGTCTAACTTTAGTGTTGTATAACATTGTTTGAAGAGAGTAATACACAACCAGAAATATCTAGGTACATTCAAACTTTAGCATTGTATAACATTGTTTGAAGAGAGTAATTCACAACCAGAAATATCTAGGTACAATCAAACTTTAGTGTTGTATAACATTGTTTGAAGAGAGTAATACACAACCAGAAATATCTAGGTACAATCTAACTTTAGTGTTGTATAACATTGTTTGAAGAGAGTAATACACAACCAGCAATATCTAGGTACAATCAAACTTTAGTGTTATATAACATTGTTTGAAGAGAGTAATACACAACCAGAAATATCTAGGTACAATCAAACTTTAGTGTTATATAACATTGTTTGAAGAGAGTAATACACAACCAGAAATATCTAGGTACAATCAAACTGTAGTGTTATATAACATTGTTTGAAGAGAGTAATACACAACCAAAAATATCTAGGTACAGTCTAACTTTAGTGTTGTATAACATTGTTTGAAGAGAGTAATACACAACCAGAAATATCTAGGTTCAGTCTAACTTTAGTGTTGTATAACATTGTTTGAAGAGAGTAATATACAACCAGAAATATCTAGGTACAGTCTAACTTTAGTGTTTTATAACATTGTTTGAAGAGAGTAATACACAACCAGAAATATCTAGGTACAGTCTAACTTTAGTGTTGTATAACATTGTTTGAAGAGAGTAATACACAACCAGAAATATCTAGGTACAATCAAACTTTAGTGTTATATAACATTGTTTGAAGAGAGTAATACACAACCAAAAATATCTAGGTACAGTCTAACTTTAGTGTTGTATAACATTGTTTGAAGAGAGTAATACACAACCAGAAATATCTAGGTACAGTCTAACTTTAGTGTTGTATAACATTGTTTGAAGAGAGTAATATACAACCAGAAATATCTAGGTACAGTCTAACTTTAGTGTTTTATAACATTGTTTGAAGAGAGTAATACACAACCAGAAATATCTAGGTACAGTCTAACTTTAGTGTTATGTAACATTGTTTAAAGAGAGTAATATACAACCAGAAATATCTAGGTACAGTCTAACTTTAGTGTTGTATAACATTGTTTGAAGAGAGTAATATACAACCAGAAATATCTAGGTTCAGTCTAACTTTAGTGTTTTATAACATTGTTTGAAGAGAGTAATACACAACCAGAAATATCTAGGTACAGTCTAACTTTAGTGTTATGTAACATTGTTTAAAGAGAGTAATATACAACCAGAAATATCTAGGTACAGTCTAACTTTAGTGTTGTATAACATTGTTTGAGGAGAGTAATACACAACCAGAAATATCTAGGTACAGTCTAACTTTAGTGTTATGTAACATTGTTTAAAGAGAGTAATACACAACCAGAAATATCTAGGTACAGTCTAACTTTAGTGTTGTATAACATTGTTTGAGGAGAGTAATACACAACCAGAAATATCTAGGTACAATCTAAGCAGATTTTCAATGAGTGATACAGTAAAAAAATGACTGAAATTTAAAAAAATGAGATTTCTAACCTTTCCACAGGCGTGTTGTCAAGGCCAAGCCCCCGATGCCGTCCTCGTTCTCTCGTGTTGTTAGAGACTTCATCATCTCACTTCTCACCAAGGATCCTCGGAAGAGGTTGGGGGCCAAAGGAGCACACGAGGTGAAACATCATAGGTTCTTTAAGGTAAATACTGCTAGTGTTTTCACATCAACTAAAGGTTAGAAATAAGTGGGTTTGTTGGCTTTAACATCCCACCAACAGCTTTTCAGTCATTGTTGGGTATAAATTGTTTTTTCTGTAAATATTAATTGTCCTGATAATTGTTTAGTTAGGTACAAATATATTGAAAAATAAATCTTTTTTAAAATTCTTAAGTAACTACACCATTTGCATGTATTTCAGTCTGATTTAAAGAGTTACAATGCTGTACGCTATTCCAGGATTTAACATTTTGTCAGCTTCAGTTTATTTTTGTACTTAAGATTTCCCTTAGTATCTTGATGATGTAAATGTAGTATACATATATGTAGATCTATATCTGGAATACCATCTGTAGGGCTTGAACTGGGCCAACCTGGCTAACAAGAAGATCCCTGCTCCGTTTGTGCCCAAGATCCGCCATGAGCTGGACGTCAGCAACTTCTCAGATGAGTTTACATTGATGTCAGCAACGGATTCACCAGCTGTTGTACCTCTAAATGGAGAGAAACTGTTTAAGGTGAGTTGTTTAGTCCTGGTGTACCTCTAAATGGAGAGAAACTGTTCAAGGTGAGTTGTTTAATCCTGTTGTACCTCTAAATGGAAAGAAACTGTTCAAGGTGAGTTGTTTAGTCCTGTTATACCTCTAAATGGAGAGAAACTGTTCAAGGTGAATTGTTAAATCCTGTTGTACCTCTAAATGGAGAGAAACTGTTCAAGGTGAGTTGAGTAGTCCTGTTGTACCTCTAAATGGAGAGAAACTGTTCAAGGTGAGTTGTTTAGTCCTGGTGTACCTCTAAATGGAAAGAAACTGTTCAAGGTGAGTTGTTTAGTCCTGTTGTACCTCTAAATGGAGAGAAACTATTCAAGGTGAGTTGTGTAGTCCTGGTGTACCTCTAAATAGAGAGAAACTGTTCAAGGTGAATTGTTTAGTCCTGTTGTACTTCTAAATGGAGAGAAACTGTTTAAGGTGAGTTGTTAAGTCCTGTTGTTCCTCTAAATGGAGAGAAACTGTTCAAGGTGAGTTGCTTAATCCTGTTGTACCTCTAAATGGAGAGAAACTGTTCAAGGTGAGTTGTTAAATCCTGGTGTACCTCTAAATGGAGAGAAACTGTTCAAGGTGAGTTGTTTAGTCCTGGTGTACCTCTAAATGGAGAGAAACTGTTTAAGGTGAGTTGTTTAGTCCTGTTGTACCTCTAAATGGAGAGAAACTGTTCAAGGTGAGTTGTTTAGTCCTGGTGTACCTCTAAATGGAGAGAAACTGTTTAAGGTGAGTTGTTTAGTCCTGTTGTACCTCTAAATGGAGAGAAACTGTTTAAGGTGAGTTGTTTAGTCCCACTTTCCAAATAAAGTGGAGCTATTTCAGTCCCTCTTATTGATGTTGGTATCAGTGTTTTGAGTTAAGACCATTTTTTTAAAAGTATATTCTCTTACAATATATATACAAAGACTTGTTCACTGTCAAAAGCTGAACCAAATTCAAATTGGCAGGTAACTTTTAAAATAATTTTGGCAGATTAATGTCATTTTTGTTTACTTGTTTTTTTACTTGGAATTTTCACTGTTCCGTCCAGCACAAAGAAAAGTGGAATGTGCTGTCTACGAAAAGAGTTCTCTGCATATTTACAGCATGGTGCAAGAGGCATTAAGTGTTATCCTTAAACCTTCATCCTTATGTGTTTGCATTCATTCATATTTCATATACATATTAAAAGTTTTGAAAAGACTCAACATATTTCATTCATATTTAGTGTCTAAGCTAATTATGACTACAAGAAAGGAATGATTTTGGTTAATTACTGTCATTGTGATGGTTTGTTTGGGCTTATTTTAATATCCAGCTTTGCATGATGTGTGTGTGCATCTGCATATTTAAGATCCATCTTTAGTTTGTTCTTACATTTTTATTTGGATTCGAGAATAAGGATTGTTTTTTTAAATATGTTTGTCTAATGATACCTGTTATAGATACTTTGCTGGTTATATTACTATTTAGGATAATACTTATAATGATGTACATTAGCAGTACATTAACATAGCTTTTAACATTCTTCTAGATATCATATTTAATAAAAAGGTAAGTATGTTAGAAAGTAAATTTTTAATAATTTTTATCATTGTATTCAAATAGTGTTCTATAATTCTATACTTGAACATTTCATTGAAACAATGTAAACGTTTAACAAACTGTAGGACTCTTTGGTTAAATATTAAGAAAACTATTTTAAATCATCAATGCATTGAAACTACCTCTGAACAGATATTATTAAAAACTTCTGCTACATTGTTTTAAAGAGTGCCCTTTGTTGTTGCCAGGGCTACTCATATGTGGCGCCCTCTGTGATCTTCAGCGACAACACCATCAGCAATGACCTCCTGTTTCAGTCAAAGGATTTTCAGCCGGAGACAAGAAATCTCATCTTTGCCAGCCATTTTAAGGTAAATTATTGCCCATTCACCTGCTGCCTTTTATTTTAAAGTATTTATGTAGTAATTGACCTGAAGACATTAAAATCGTTTTACTAGATTTTAATGGCTAAAACAATCTTTGCCAATTGAATGTAAAGCATTAATTGATTAGGAATAAAATTAAGAACTAATTGAGTACATTTTTTTTTGCAGTATACTTTTTGTGATACAATAGAACTGTATTTTTCTCTTGTGACATTTGTTCTGTGTTGGAATGAAATGTTTGTATTTTATGTTTCTTTGCAGCATTCCCCATTCTTCCAGAACTATGATCTAGACCTGAAGACTAAAGCATTAGGGGATGGTAGCTTCTCTATCTGTAGGTATGTAGCTTGCTGGGCTTTCTTCATTGCCATTTTGGATTTTTATTTTGGTCAGAATTTTTATTATGGCTGAAACATTAAAGTGCCAGTTTGATATGGTCCAGTAGATGGTACAACAGCTTCATTACATTGAACGCCTGTGGTACAATTACTTCTGCATACAATCTGTTTATGTAACCTAGCAGATGGGACAAATCTTTTGATGTCCTACTGATTTCACTTAAATATCAAATTTACCTGTTTGTTTCTCCAGTCAGCACTTTCTATTATATTTTTGTATATTTGACATGCATAGCTCTTTTATCCGATAACCTTCCTTTCCCCAATATCTGTGATCGCAAACCCGTTGGGCCTAGGACAAGGTTGTTTAAGGTCATTGACACAATACATTTTAATCAGCAGTAAATATTTGTTATTTATGTGACTGTTATTAAAAAGTCAAACCATATGCTCATATTTTTATCATGTTATTGCCCTTCACATTAAAAAAAAACTATCAGGCTCTGTTTTTCACATTTCTTAAAAAAATAGTAAATATTTCCTTTGCACAACGACGGCAATTTCTAATACCATGGTGGTCATGCGATCGACCATCGGTTGTCAGCAAATGAATCCTGTTTCAAGACACAGTTGCTCTACATGTAAAAAGCTTAACTTATGTGGCATTGGGTGGCAATCCTGTAAATTCTTGTTCACCATTTAAAAAAGTTACCTTTTCAAGTAAACATCATGCTGTAAATTTAAGGGTTCCCCATTATTGTTGTAAGTTAAGCCCCCAATCATTATCAAATTGATTTAGTTGCACATTCATTAATTGGAGTATGCCAAAGGTCACAAGGTCATTACTGACAAACGAGCTTATACGTAATTGCATGTTCCAGTTCCACAAAAATACAGCAAGAAGCTAGCTACTTTTACAGAGATAAAACATGGCTCCATTCACTGATTCAAGGATTAATTTACCTTAGTCCGTAAATGATTTTAGAGACAATTTCATGGGAGTTCATACTGTAGTACATGTATATCTATTATTAACATTACATCATATATAAATATAACCTAATTATTCAATAGTATTATAAAAGAACAAAAACAACTGTGAATGCTACAGAGGAATCACATCTGTAACATTTACAAAACTTTCTTTAGACTATAAAACTGCAGTTTATTAGCGAACATGTGGTGACATAAACCAATGAGAGAGCTGTGTTGATATTAAACGCTTATTTGTCCAAGCTTTAAATTAAATTTCATGACTTTCTACCATTCCTAAAATCGACAGACAGCTGTACTGCCTAATCACGCTGAACTGTTTTGGATCTACTTTATAGCAATAAGTTAACCCAGACAATATAAATTCAAGAAACCATATTTCAACAAACATTATATTTATTGTTTTAACTTGCAAGACTACATTATTAATACTATGCCAAACATCAGATACGATCAACTGGGGCCAGCAGCAATAGCTCAAGTGGTAGAGTGTTGGCTTGCTGATTGGGAGGTCGCGGGTTCAAACTCCCGCCGGGTCAAACCAAATACTTTAAAGTTGGTAGTAGTGGCTTCCCTCCTAACGTTCGGGGCTAAGGGGACACCATTATGCCTGACTCGTCGATGTCAGTATAATTGACCAGCCGGGTTCAGTCCCATCCCATCCCATCTCATCAACTGGTCAGTACAATCAACACTGCATCCGTATTCACAGGAAATGTTTTCATAAGAAGACCCAGTTGCCCTTTGCTGTGAAGATTGTGAGCAGACGGATAGATGTGAGCAGGGAGATAACTCTGCTGAAGCTATGTCAAGGGCACGCAAATATTGTAGAACTGGTGGATGTCTTTCATGATGAGGTAAGAGAGTCTGCATGAACTTTTTGTTACAATCTGTTCTTGGATATGTTACATTTTACTATATTCCTTATAAATATTGAGGCTCCTATAAAGTTACAAATTATAGTCTCTTGTATAATAAGCTCATTTAGAGCTTATGTTTACAATCTTGCTGATGGAAAATAAACGTTTTCTGTTCATTTTTACACAAAATGTTATCTGCTCCTATATCAGTCACTGACATTTCCCTCACAAGAGCTGTACTGTCCTTATTAAATGTGGTATCCAACAGCTTGAACCGGACTTTATTACTAAAACAACCATAAAATATTTGTTGGATGAAAAGATCTGCAAAGTACTATTAATAACTAAGAAAACCATTTGAGCAGAAATCCTAATTTTGTTTATACATGTATATAGATTTAAGAGTAAATTTTGAAAGTGAGTTTTTCACATTTTTACAATAAATACTGTCTAACAATTGAGGTATTCAAAATTGTTTTAATGAAAACTAAAGCATGAGTATTTGCAAAAATTATGCTCAGTTTTACCACCTCTTGTGTGAGGTTTTGTTGATTGTATTTGATATTGGCAAATGGTAGTATACCAACTTTAAGTGAATGTGGGAGTGGGGGCTGGGTTGGGCATGTTTGGACATGACATTTTTCATGAAAATAGGAAGCAAAAAAATATTCTGATTAAAATATATTCTGATTATAAAATTAGTCTTTGTGGCTTTTATATCAACCTTTGTCTTGGAAATAATTGTATGTAACATTTGAAAATACAAAACAACATTCTTCAAAGATTAAATTAAGAATGTAGATATTTTGTATAATTAATGTCAGTAAATATATAAACATGTTTATTTATGTTGATTGCTGACTGTATTTGTATTACTAGATGTTTAATTTGGTATGTCTAATGTCATTTATTCTCTATCCCAGCTGCACACCTATATTGTCCTAAAGTGGTGTAAAGGCGGCGAGTTGTTAGATCGAATTCGACAGAAGAAGAGTTTCTGTGAACCAGAGGCGAGTGAGATCATGTGGAAGCTAGTTCTGGCTGTAGACTACATGCACAGTCGAGGGGTAGTGCACAGGGACCTTAAACCTGAGGTATGCATCACTTACATTCTTATATTTTTTGAAAACAATGGGAAATAACAATGAGGAATTAGGACTGTGTACTTTATAAGGGAAATTGATTTCTAACACCAAACAGGGAATGCTTACAGTAAATTATGTATGTGTCCATCCATCCCTAGTATTGTTAGTGTTTATGGTTGTCTGAACAGGTGATATGTATGTGTCCATCCATCCCTAGTATTGTTAGTGTTAATGGTTGTCTGAACAGGTGATATGTATGTGTCCATCCATCCCTAGTATTGTTAGTGTTAATGGTTGTCTGAACAGGTGATATGTATGTGTCCATCCATCCCTAGTATTGTTAGTGTTAATGGTTGTCTGAACAGGTGATATGTATGTGTCCATCCATCCCTAGTATTGTTAGTGTTAATGGTTGTCTGAACAGGTGATATGTATGTGTCCATCCATCCCTAGTATTGTTAGTGTTAATGGTTGTCTGAACAGGTGACTGCTGTTTGTGTTTCAGATCAGAATTTATCAGCTTTATTCCTGTTTGGCAGAAATTTGCATGCATGAGTTCTTTGTTAGTCAAGGCAAAAAGTAGTTCTATGTCAGAACATTTCAGCTTTCAACACCTGTTAAGAAGTTCTATTGCACGGCGCCACTGTGGCTGTTTCAGCCTTTGATTTTGTTTCTATTTTATCTTAGAATCTGCTGTTTGAAGATGAGTCTGAGCAGGCTGAGATCAAGATTATAGACTTTGGTTTTGCTCGCCTTAAGCCAGGGAACCAGCAACTGAGTACTCCCTGCTTTACTCTACCATATGGGGCACCAGAAGTGTTGCTACAGGCAACAGCCAAGGGAGATAAGGAAGGATATGATGAAGCTTGTGATCTCTGGAGTTTAGGGGTCATTCTGGTATGTACAAGTTAAATCGGAAAAATTACTAAATAGAAGTACAGAAATTATGCACATTGAGGGGTAAGTGATGAGTAACAATATAAATACATTTTGTAGTTGGAATACTATTTCAAGGTGCTGTTGTTTATTTCAGCAGACAGTGTTCTTGGAGAAGATACTGTAACAAATTTGCAGCAGTAAACTAAACATTTTATTTTATACATAAAATTTAATTTATTATGTAGCTAGACACCATTTTCTATTGCAAAAGTTGCTGTTTCAAGATAGCATCAGCAAACATTTCTTTTTTTATATATGAGCACTGTTCCATTTTTCAGTACACGATGATTTTAGGAAAGGCACTGTTTCAAGATAGCTTCAGCAAACTTTACTTGTTTTTTTTATGGGTGCCTCTCAATATTTCATTGCATGATGCTATCAGGGAAGGTGCCATTTTAAAGTGAGCAACAGCAAACATTTTTTATTTATGGGTGCTGTTCCATATTTCAGTACACGATGCTGTCAGGGAAGGTGCCATTTCAAGTGAGCAGCAGTAAGGATCAAGCCACAGCTATAATGCAGGAGATTAAGACTGGTCACTTCAGTTTTGATGGCCAGGAATGGGAGGACGTGTCAGAGGCAGCAAAAACTCTTATACAAGGTACATGCATGAACATAACCAAGTCACTTATACCAGGTATATGCATTAACATCAGAAAGTCACTTATACCAGGTACATGTATTAACATCACAAAAACTCTTATACCTGGTACGTGCATGAACATCAGAAAGTCACTTATACCAGGTACATGTATTAACATAACCAAGTCACTTTTACCTGGTACATGCATTAACATCACAATATGTGCTTGACAACAGATAGTGTCAGGAAGTCTCTCACAAATGGTGTCTATTTAAACATATGGCCAGATGTTGTAGGAAGGGTAGATTAATGTTGACAAGACTTAATGCTTATTAAACCTAGACATGATAGTTTACTGACAGCAGCATTACTATTCATGTTTAAATTTAACATGGTCATATACACCATTGGGCTGCATTCAAAGAAACTATTAAACTGATTTGCATTACGAAACTGTGATGGTAGAATGGAGAATGTTGTCGAAATGAAAGTTGTTTCCCTTGTTAAGTAATATCTGAGGTACTCCAAATAGTAGGCAGGTCCTTTTAGTTGGAATTATTGGACTTTATTACCTGTTCTTTTGTAATATCTGAGGTACTCCAAATTGTAGGCAGGTCCTTTTAGTTGGAATTATTGGACTTTATTACCTGTTCTTCGCAGATGATGCAATATCAAAAAGTGAAATTTCTTACATTTCGTAAATATTAACCCTAAATCCACTGAAATACTTATACATGTATTTTGTTTAAACAACAAAATGGAAGTGTTGGTAGTTGATGGTGAACCTAGGTATCACTAGAAAGGCTTAAAAGTCAACATACACTACAAAGAGAACAAGCATAAAAACTAAGTATTCCAAATGAAAGGACCTTCTTGCATGTAGGGATTATTCAGGGGAGACTATCCACTATTGTCTCTGATTGTTAATGTAAATGTGCCATTGATGCTAGAAATCGTGTAGAGGAAGTTCCAAGTTCAGGACACTTTAATATTGTCATGGAAATTCACTTGAAAAATCTTACAATATTAACCATGTATATGTTCATGAAGACAAAATTTCTTTATCATGTGTTAGAAGATATACCAATCATATATCTTAAGATGAAAAATGGATAGGCTCATGAAGTTCATGAAAGATTTTTTTTTCATTTGATTTTGTTTGTGATAATATTTCTGTAAATATTTTATTTCAGGTCTTTTAACTGTCGATCCTAAGAAGCGTCTTACCATGACTGATTTAAAGAAGAACGAATGGTTACTTAGAAACAACAACAGCATGTTTTCTGAAAAGATTCTTCAAACTCCGGGTATTCTCTGCAGCACAAGCAGTGTCTTGACAGTACAGTTATCAGCAACAATGGACGCTTTTCACAAAGCTGCTAGAGAAGGATTTCGTCTACAAGATGTTGCCAGTGCTCCTCTTGCACGGCGTAGAAAAATGAAAAATGCGTCAGAAGAAAGGAGTGGTTCTTCAGACAGCTGTCAATCAAGTGGGTCTGGGACTGCGTCAACGCTTTCTGCTGCTACGAATGACAGTGGTGCTGGTGTGACTCAAAAAGCAAGTGCTAGCAATGTTTCTCCACAAAACTCTCCAAGACGAAATCTGTCCACAAACTCAAGCCTTTCTAATACATCGTCTGCCTCATTTACATCGGTGCACAGTCTTGGCTTCGTGCCTCAGAAGAATATTCCTATTGACCTCAATTCTAGTCAGAATATTTTTGGCCAAGACTTATTTGTTTCCACTGAAACTGACTCGAATTGTGCACCATCCACTCAGAGTTTGTCATTTCAAGACGATCAGTCCTCTTCAGACTCTGAATCAACAGACAGGCAACCATTCCAATTATCCAGAGGTGTGAAACGGAAACACAGTCTGGAGGAAAATAGCTGTGAGTTTATAATAGACTCTAGTGATTCTGATGAGGAAAATGAGGATGCAGAGGAAGATGAGGAAGAAGATGAAGACAGTGACTTAAATTCTAATGATGATGTGATTGTGATAGGGGAAGATAGTCCAGAAAGATCTCAAGTGAAGAAAAAGCCAAGGTCAGATACTATAGTAATTGATGATTAAATCATGAGGTCACTGGGTTAGCAATAATAATTTTAGAATCACGCAAAGATTGGGGGCTTGGTCTAACAACATGTAATGATACCCTGATACCTGACAGCTACTGCTTGGTAGCATATGTAAGATGTTGCATCTGTTGTCATTTTGAAACAATGGGAGGTGGGGTTTGGTGGATAGCTGTGTATATGGTTTATGATTGTCCCTTCAATATTCCAGCAGGTGCTCTATGTGAGTCTTGTGCCTCCTGTAAGAAATCAGCAAGAGTTGTTCATCAAGTACTCGAGGTTTCCTTCCTTTGTGTGTATTAGTCTGTAATTAGAGTAAGGCTCTCCTTATAGAAATAACAATGTTAAAAGCAAAATTCAGCCATGGAAATGAAGCTTTTTATTGTAGAAGCATTGAGCTAATTTTTGACCTAATGAGGATGTATTGTCTGGTCTAGATAGTGTTGATCTAGATAAGTTACATGTTTGTTTGGCTTTTAATGAAGAATTTACATGGAAAAATCTGTGTCCTAATATGTAATAAAATGGCTATCATCTTATGTAATATACATCATTTACAATATACATCAGTATACATCATTTACAAAGTCATAAAGAAAGCATCGCATAAACAAGCTCAAATCAACTGCTACTAAATATGTTGGTGTCTTTGTCACATTTTTTTCATTTTATCAGATGTTGATCATCATAAACATTATCATTGTATATTATACTTAAATTACTTCAGTTTGCTATGAGTAGGTGTAAGGGAATTTTATTTTTGAAACTAAAGTTTTTTCCATGAAAAAATTAAGTAACTTGACATATTATATGGAAAGACATCTTGTAAATAATGTGTTGCGATATACAGGAAATATAAGAATGCAGAGTTTTACTCAAGCAATTGGGTGTTTGCATCTTACTGCTTGTCAACAAAAGATTGAGAATTGTCCATGTTATACATCCTTTGATTTGTTTTTACATATTGTTTTTGCTTGTTTACACCATTGGCTTATTTGATCACTTTAAATGTCCTGTCCAACTATTTTTTTTTCAATATTTATTATTACCTCTTTTAAGTACAACAAATGAAATATGGTGAACAAAATTAGCATTTTAATTCAAGAAAACGTACAATCATAAAGAGACAGAATTCTGGAGCATGTTATTTGACATAAGGTCAAGCATCCTAACCATCCGAACATGGAGGCAGAGGCAGGAGTTTGTTGGTTAATAAATTGAAATGTTTCTACCATACGTGTTGAAAAATGTCTATGGAAGCTGCATATGCTTGATTACTTACCAAGTAGGTTTGAATAGTAAACTTGTAAAATTCTTGAAATGTGTTTTCAGGAAGTTAAAGGTACATAATTTGTACAGTTTTACTGAATTTAATGTATCAAAGAAGTTGATGCCTTGATGTTGATTGCTTTTTTTTAATTGAGCAAGTTGACAAATTTTTGACAGGACTTTTAAAAGCAGCATAAAATTTTGCATTTTGAGGAGTTTTTTGTTACAGTTGATAATCATTGCTTTAAGGGGAAGTTATAGGCTAAGTCTATTGTTAGTCCTAGAGACAGCATATTTTGGATAGTGAATGGGTTCAGGATTGTATCCATGAACAAATATTCCCTTATTTTGAGTTTTTATAAGAAAACAGGTAAAGCTTGTGTCATGACACTCACATATGCATTTTGTTAAGTTCTCTTTCTCAAAACTGTCAACACTATTTACTCTACTACCAAAAAAGAACACACACATTTTAAAAGGATAGGTAACCAGAAAAGTTAAGTAGAGTCATGCCCCTTGTTTGGCATAGACTTCCCTATGTTGGTCATGGTTTTTGTTAAGGTCTGTTTCTCGCAAAACCTGCAAACATTCACTTCATAATTGCAATATTTGCTAACTATCAAAAACAAAAAATATTTTTTTAACAAAGGTAGGTAACCCTAACATTAATTTTGACAGAGTTTTTTTGCCCCTTTTTCCACTTTTCATCATACCATCCTGTACTGAGGAAAGAGTAGCAGGCTGTCTTCGAACACCTTATGTTCCCAATTTTAACTTAGAAATTTCTCTTACTTTTGAAAGCTACTACTACAAAACATAATTCTTAACCTGTCATTTAATATGAAAGGATGCACTGAGAGTTGTTTCATCTGGAACTGTCCCACTTGCTGATGAGTCTCAAGAAAAATTAGTTGCTACATTGGCATGTAAAGTGCAGTTATAAGCTACCAAGAAATAAAATTGTCGCTTATAATGAAACCTGCTAAATGTTAAATATTTTTTTCTAGGACGAGCAGCACTATCAGGTCCCAATGGCTCCCAATGTCCCAATGGCTCTGGTAGCACAGCAGGTATTATCCTCTGCGCCTGGTATGGGGTGTCCACTATCAGGTCCCAATGGCTCTGGTAGCACAGCCGGTATTATCCTCTGCCCCTGGTATGGGGTGTCCACTATCAGGTCCCAATGGCTCTGGTAGCACAGCAGGTATTATCCTCTGCCCCTGGTATGGGGTGTCCACTATCAGGTCCCGATGGCACTGGTAGCACAGCAGGTATTATCCTCTGCCCCTGGTATGGGGTGTCCACTATCAGGTCCCAATGGCTCTGGTAGCACAGCAGGTATTATCCTGTGCCCCTGGTACGGGGTGTCCACTATCAGGTCCCAATGGGTCTGGTAGCACAGCAGGTATTATCCTCTGCCCCTGGTATGGGGTGTTCACTATCAGGTCCCAATGGCTCTGGTAGCACAGCAGGTATTATCCTCTGCCCCTGGTATGGGGTGTCCACTATCAGGTCCCAATGGCTCTGGTAGCACAGCAGGTATTATCTGCCCTTGGTATGGGGTGTCCACTATCAGGTCCCAATGGGTCTGGTAGCACAGCAGGTATTATCCTCTGCCCCTGGTATGGGGTGTCCACTATCAGGTCCCAATGGCTCTGGTAGCACAGCAGGTATTATCCTCTGCCCCTGGTATGGGGTGTCCACTATCAGGTCCCAATGGCTCTGGTAGCACAGCAGGTATTATCCTCTGCCCCTGGTATGGGGTGTTCACTATCAGGTCCCAATGGCTCTGGTAGCACAGCAGGTATTATCCTCTGCCCCTGGTATGGGGTGTCCACTATCAGGTCCCAATGGGTCTGGTAGCACAGCAGGTATTATCCTCTGCCCCTGGTACAAGGTGTCCACTGTCAGGTCCCAATGGCTCTGGTAGCACAGCAGGTATTATCCTCTGCCCCTTGTATGGGGTGTCCACTATCAGGTCACAATGGCTTTGGTAGCACACCAGGTATTATCCTCTGCCCCTGGTATGGGGTGTCCACTATCAGGTCCCAATGGCTCTGGTAGCACAGCAGGTATTCTCCTGTGCCCCTGGTACGGGGTGTCCACTGTCAGGTCCAAATGGCTCTAGTAGCACAGCAGGTATTATCCTGTGCCCCTGGTATGGGATGTCCTCTTTTAGGTCCCAATGGCTCTGGTAGCACAGCAGGTATTATCCACTGCCCCTGGTATGCGGTGTCCACTATCAGGTCCCAATGGCTCTGGTAGCACAGAAGGTATTATCCTCTGCCCCTGATATGGGGTGTCAACTATTAGGTCCCAATGGCTCTGGTAGCACAGCAGGTATTATCCTCTGCCCCTGGTATGGGGTGTCCACTATCAGGTCCCAATGGCTCTGGTAGCACAGCAGGTATTATCCTCTGCCCCTGGTATGGGGTGTCCACTATCAGGTCCCAATGGCTCTGGTAGCACAGCAGGTATTATCCTCTGCCCCTGGTATGGGGTGTCCACTATCAGGTCCCAATGGCTCTGGTAGCACAGCAGGTATTATCCTCTGCCCCTGGTACGGGGTGTCCACTATCAGGTCCCAATGGCTCTGGTAGCACAGAAGGTATTATCCTGTGCCCCTGGTATGGGGTGTCCACTATCAGGTCCCAATGGCTCTGGTAGCACAGCAGGTATTATCCTCTGCCCCTGGTATGGGGTGTCCACTATCAGGTCCCAATGGCTCTGGTAGCACAGCAGGTATTATCCTCTGCCCCTGGTATGGGGTGTCCACTATCAGGTCCCAATGGCACTGGTAGCACAGCAGGTATTATCCTCTGCCCCTGGTATGGGGTGTCCACTATCAGGTCCCAATGGCTCTGGTAGCACAGCAGGTATTATCCTCTGCCCCTGGTACGGGGTGTCCACTATCAGGTCCCAATGGCTCTGGTAGCACAGAAGGTATTATCCTCTGCCCCTGGTACGGTGTGTCCAAGTGTCATGGATTCTATTTGAGGCTGAGTGTGGTGTGGTTGTATTTTTATGTGTTCAGTGCATACTGTTGTAATAAAGTTAGAACTACAGCGGATTCGAGACGGTTTTTCAAGACAACTTTTAATTATTGGTGAAAATGATTACAAAAACAATGAACTGGATAAACTTTTAAAAGTTGTTATAATAAAATGGTTTTGTTTTGGGATTTTCTTTTTATCTATATTGTTTAACATAGTTTTGATGAAATTTTTCCGGTATCATCTTTGTTAAGATTTTTTACAGTATTTATCTGTAATTTACTGAATCAACTTTTGTAGTTTTGATATTTTATTTTGTTTTATGTTTATTTGCTTGTTGTATGATTGGTTTAATTTATATATTGTTATATTTTATTAATAGCTTTGTTGTCATGCATACTAAGTATGTTGAATGTGCAATCATTGTATTTTGTTTTTCATAATTTAAGTATGAGAAGTATGGGCATTTCATATATGGCAGTTTAAAACAAAATATTTAAGTTGAATAGTATTTGCCAACTTTCTAACTGGTTCTTTTCATTTAGATATAGAATACATTCAATATTTTAGCATTGTGGTTGTAAAGTTAAAATATGAATTAAGTTTGATTCTATTTTTAAAGAAATAAAATGACAATATTATTAGGCCTAGTTGGTATGTATGTAATAAAAAAGTAAAAATACACCACACCTATCCTAATATGAAGATAACATTTTTAATTTGTTTAACAGAATCTGTCAGAAATGTTCTTTTTTAATCAGTGCATGCTTATTTAATTGCTTTTTCAGAAAAATTTTAATATGTATTAATTATTATCAATTTAAATTGTGTTTGCTTGTATGAGTAATATGTTCATTGCAAGAAAGTAAACCACAGTATTCATACATACAAACTCTTTAACTTTGGGAGGGAGACTCCCACTTATAAGCTTCAATTTTTTTTTTACATTAAGGTTGTTTTTTTTACACATTTTCAGAAATCTCCTAATTTGGAAACATATTTTCTGTTTTTTATATGAATATAACAGATCTCCCTCTTTGCAAGTGACCCCCCCCCCCCCCCCCACACACACACACACACACACTTTGGCCTAAGGTGAAGTTTACTTGTATGAGTATTGCAACATTGAGTATTTTTTGTTAACTTTTTTAAAGATGAATTTTTATTTTCATCCATTAAACCTTTTGACAGCAGGTTATTTTCATCGCAGTAAATTAAGTTATCAAAGTTAATTAGTATTTACTATAAGTTTATGTTTGTAAATTGATAATTGATAATTCAGCTTTACAGTACATTATCATACTATAGCATAATGGAAATTATATTGGCATAATGCTCATACTAAGAATAAACAAGGTATGAAAGTAAATGTAAAGAAATATTTTGTTTTTATAAAGACATTGTCTTTTTTGTAATTGCATCTCAGCAACTTGAATTGACAATTATAGTCGATGCAGGGATTGTTACTGGAGGAATATTCTAGACAAGTGGCAGGGTAGAACTGTCATATCTCCCCTCATTCAGCATCCCCACTTGGTCTCACACTTGATGAGGGGCTAAGGAGTTGTGAGTTGGTGGTTCTGAGCTGTTAACAATGATTCTAACCAGTCAATCACAGGGACCCCTGTTTCATTTATTAACAAAATAAAAGAATGTATGAAATTTCAAATAAGATTCATCCATTTATCATATCACAACTCTAGTTCATTATTTGGCCAAAAAGCAGAAATACAGGGTAGTAAAACAAACTGACAAATGTTAAAAATAACACAACTGTCAATAACACAACTGTCAATAACACAACTGTCAATAACACAACTGTCGCCTTCTTGTACAGTTCATACTTGAGAAAGGAAAGAAATATGCCTATATCTTACAACCTTCTTATTCACATTGAAACATTTATTTTTATCTAATATTTTACCTCTAAAAAATTCGCTATCTGTAACTATGTGGTCAGTATTTAACTATTACATTTTACATATATCTAAGTGTGATATTCTTTTTTCTAACTTTATATATTCTGCAGTTGTAATTTTAATGGTGTATTTTTACTTTTTTTTTCAATTATTTTTCAATTATTTATTCCATTACGGCAGTTGCTGACTTAAATGATTTTTATGTGATTTTTTTACTTTTCCTACCTAATTGATTTTTTTGCATTCTTTTAACTTTGCAGAATTATTGATTTGTGTTTGTTTGTTTTACATTTAGAATTAATGATGACTTTTCATATGACATACTGTGACAGGTCCAGAATTCATTTAAATATACAACTAATAACATATATCTATCATTCATCATATGACATGAAAATGAGAAATGTTTGACTAAATTCTGTACCAGAGCTTGTTAATCTCCATTCCGCCCCCCTTCCTCTCACCACCGCAGGTTCAGAAATATTGGATTAAGCTTGTAGCTAGGCTCCTATTCTTGTTTCTCTATAGGTGACAAGTATATAATACATAGTGATAGAGGTCAAAGCTTATCTTTATAAATGATAAAAACAGAAGTGAAGAAACCGGGATAAATGTCTTAAAGATTATAAACTATTTTTAATTATATTCTTTAATTTTTATAAGGTATATTTAATTGATTTTTATAAATAATTTAAATGACTGTTAATTAAGGCCCTCATAAGTTATATTTTAAAATATTTTGGTTTACTGTGTTATAATTCAGCACAAAGTGCTCCTTGTTTTAATTTCATGTATTTTATCATTCATTTTCTATTCACTGGTTGCAAAGACAATATTTTAGTCATTATTTGTAAATAGGCTTTTTTATATATATCAATATAATGAAATCTATCAAAATAATGATTTTTGAAAGTTATATTATTTATATATCATGTACATACACATGCATTAATATATCCTATATTTAATATCGCATGTTTCCATACTTTATGATTGATGTATTTACAGTTATTTGTTGACAGGTTTTGTTTGTCTTGAAACATTTATTAAAGTGCATAGCATTTAAATGGCTGTTTTATTTTTCAACACACCAATAACTTTAGAACCATAATATTTTGTAAGTATGTATAATTTGTATACCTTTGTAGCTTGACAATTCCTTTCACCAAGCATCAACATTTACTTTCACACTCTGGGGCTATTGGTTCTGGGCCATCCGTTTACGGTGTAAGACGCATCTCAACCGACTATGCCGTAAACCTTTTTTCAGGATGTCTTTGTTCTTAGTCCCGTCATTTTATGGTTGTCCTGTGGCAAGCCATCGCATCAGTTTGTGGTTGTCCCGTGGCAAGCCGTCGCATCTTTTATGGTTATCCTGTGATGGCAAGCCGTCGTATCATTTTATGGTTGCCCTGTGGCAAGCCGTCGCATCATTTTATGGTTGTCCCGTGGCAAGCCGTCGTATCAGTTTATGGTTGTCCCGTGGCAAGCCGTCGGATCATTTTATGGTTGTCCCGTGGCAAGCCGTCGCATCATTTTATGGTTGTCCCGTGGCAAGCCGTCGCATCAGTTTATGGTTATCCCGTGGCAAGCCGTCGCATCAGTTTGTGGTTTTCCCGTGGCAAGCCATCGCATCAGTTTATGGTTGTCCCATGGCAAGTTGTCGCATCAGTTTATGGTTGTCCTGTGGCAAGCCGTCGCATCATTTTATGGTTGTCCTGTGGCAAGCCGTCGCATCATTTTATGGTTGTCCTGTGGCAGGCCGTCGCATCAGTTTATGGTTGTCCCGTGGCAAGCCGTCGCATCAGTTTATGGTTATCCCGTGGCAAGCCGTCTCATCAGTTTATGGTTGTCCCGTGGCAAGCCGTCGCATCAATTTATGGTTGTCCCGTGGCAAGCCGTCGCATCTTTTATAGTTATCCTGTGATGGCAAGCCGTCGTATCATTTTATGGTTGCCCTGTGGCAAGCCGTCGTATCATTTCATGGTTATCCTGTGATGGCAAGCCGTCGTATCATTTTATGGTTATCCTGTGATGGCAAAGCCGTCGTATCATTTTATGGGTGCCCCGTGGCAAGCCGTTGCATCTTTTTCTGGTTGTTACTACAGTGTCAACATTTTCTTCGTCCATGACTCAATAAGGAAGGCCTTTCTATTCACCTGAGAGTCTGTCACTGCCAGCTCTCATGGTCTACGGACAAGAAGGAAGACTCGTTTCACCCAAAGTTGTAATCTGCTAGCAACAATTTGTTCATTGATGAGTGTCGGCGTCTGCTGGCTCAACTTGTCCATGGAAAAGGAAGACTGTTGGAACTGGTTTAAAACGTAAACGTGCCCCAAAGTTTGGGCATAAACGTACACAAATAGTCAAAATGTATCCAGGTAAACTGTTTCAGATCACCGGAGCTTATGCTTAGGATGAGTTACTGTAATCGTCCAGCATCCGGCGCCACGCATTTGTCAACAGTCTTTAAACATATCTCCTCTGAAACCGCTGGACTAAATTTAATCAAACTTTTCCAGTTATATCAGCAGGCAGTGGGAGTGAAATTGTTGAAAGAATCTTGTTCTGTCAAAAAAAAAAAACATGGCCACCAGGGCCGTGTACGTTTTCCATATATGGCTATATATAAAAATCTTCTTGTCAGAAACCAGACTTGCTTTGATATTGGGTGCACAGCGCCCCGCATCGAGATTTTCAAAGAATTTAGATCTGTCAAAAACGGGTGTAACCATTTTCTATCCTTGGTTATATAGGGAAAATTTCGAAACTACAAAAGCTAGATCCTTTATGTTTGGTATACATATATTCCTTGGAGAGGGTATGTATCAAGATTTTTCAACGCGAATTTTGATCCATCAAAAATATGGTCGCCAATGGGTGGCCATTTTCCATATATGACCATGAAGTAAAGAAAATTGGAACTAATTGTCCAAATTTTGCTTGTTGCTTCTGTACATGTATTACAATTCTGTTCTGGTTTAACATTGTTGAAAATCCTTGCGGGTTTTATCGAAATATCTACTGCACTCAGGTGAGCGATTTAAGACCATTATTCCCTTCTAGTATATTACGTGATTTTTTCTAATGATAAACAATGTAATTTTACTTTTCAAATGATAAACATTGTAATTTTACCTTTCACATGATAATCATTATTATTTTAACCTTTCAAATGATGAGCAATGTAATTTTATTTTTCAAATGATAAACAATATAATTTTATTGTGCCGGGATAAGTAGAAGGGAGAACACTTCTTTACAGTCGCTGTCTGCTTGTTACTGCAACCCAGGCCAAGATTCGGAAACTGCAAAACTGGAACAATGCAAGTATACAGTGTATTTGTAGTGACAAAGCAACTCAGGTTTACTCATACAAAGAAAACCGCAAATAATTAAATGAGTGTTTAGTCACTTCCATTTAAGTTCTATGTGAAATCGGACACAATAAAAAGTACACACAATAAAAAGTACGCAAAATTAATAAATAATTTAAAAAAAAAATTAAAGAAGGATTATTTATGGAAGATGTCAATTATGCTTGCTGATTCTCAGTGAAGTTTGTCATCGTGAAAGTTTAAATAAACAACCAATTAAGTACTTCAATAATAAAGAACACATGTTCATATGTTGTACAATACGCCAGCATACCTCATATTAAATTAGATTTCCCCGACAATTTGATTTGAAGAGCATCTTGAAAGGTCACAGTACAATAATTCAGATTTAAAGAAATAATGATGATAATAATAATGATAATAATAATGATAATAATAATGATAATAATAATGATAATAATAATGATGATGATTATAAAGATAATGAGGATAATAATAATGATAATAATGATGATGATTATAAAGATAATGAGGATAATAATGATAATAATAATAGTGATGGTAATAATCATAATGATAATAAAATCATAAAACTAACTATATAACAGTAATTGTCGAAACAGTGTATTTATTATTATTTTATCTATTCAAGTCAATTGTTCAGTTTCAGTCTTTTCATTGCCAGAAGATCAGTGACGACAGAAGAATTTTTGTGGTCAACACTTTTTCGTGGAACTAAAGTGATTTCATTGTTAACATGGAACGTGGTTTTAATTCCATAACACTGCATGTTGAATAAATGTTGCAGATTTCAATTTAGCCAGACCAACAGACTATTGCTAAACAATCACAGCACAGTTCCTTTTAAATAACTGATCCTGTATCAGAATCTGAAAGATACATCACAACCAACTGTAATATGGGAGGGGTCAGGCTGAGGGTTAATTGTGGACCGAAGTTTATGTTAAGTATGGGCTGAAGTGAATGTGAAGTGTGGGCTGAAGTATATATGAAGTATGGGCTGAAGTATTTGTGAAGTGTGGGCTAAAGTATATGTGAAGTGTGGGCTGAAGTATATGTGAAGTGTTGGCTGAAGTATATGTGAAGTGTGGGCTAAAGTATATGTGAAGTGTGGGCTAAAGTATATGTGAATCTTGGGCTGAAGCATAAGTGAAGTGTGGGCTGAAGTATATGTAAAGTGTGGGCTTAAGTATATGTGAAGTGTGGGCTAAAGTATATGTGAATCTTGGGCTGAAGTTTATGTGAAGTGTGGGCTGAAGTATAAGTGATGTGTGGGCGAAAGTATATGTGAATCTTGGGCTGAAGTATATGTAAAGTGTGGGCTTAAGTATATGTGAAGTGTGGGCTTAAGTATATGTGAAGTGTGGGCTAAAGTATATGTGAATCTTGGGCTGAAGTTTATGTGAAGTGTGGGCTGAAGTATATGTAAAGTGTGGGCTTAAGTATATGTGAAGTGTGGGCTAAAGTATATGTGAATCTTGGGCTGAAGTTTATGTGAAGTGTGGGCTGAAGTATAAGTGATGTGTGGGCGAAAGTATATGTGAATCTTGGGCTGAAGTATATGTAAAGTGTGGGTTGAAGTATATGTGATGTATGGGCTGAATCATGACTGTGAAGTCTGGGTTGAAGTATATGTGAAGTGTGTGATAAAGTATACGATAGATAGATATAAGTGAAGACAGAAGAATTTCTGAATGTTGTCAACACTTTGTAATTGGTACAGAATCCAAAGTGATTACACTGTTTACATGGGACGTGGTTTTAACGCCATTACAATGTCCGTTGAACAAAAACGTTGAAGATTTCCTTTTTTTGCCAGACCAACAGCCTCTGTTCTTAAACAATCACAGCACAGTTTCCGTGATGAGTGGGCTAAAGTATATGTTAAGTTGGGCTTAAATATATGTGAAGTATATGATAGATAGATAGTTTAACTATAAATGCTATCGGCCTGTCAGTACAGTAACTACAAATACCGAGAGATGTTATTCTTACTTACTAAAGTACAGAAATAATTATATACGACATGTTGTTTTACTGAACAAATGTTATTCTACTAACACAAAGAAAATATGGTTCGTGGTATGTGAAGTGTTGGCTGAAATCAAACATATTGTAATATTATAACTCAATGTGCACATTGTGTCAAGTCTACAGAGGCATGTGACTTGTGGATGTCACTGAGAAGTTCTGCAGGTGTAGGTAAGAACTTATTGAATTTCTCCTCAAGGTAAGTCCTAAATATTGCACTGTCAGGCCATCATGAATCCCATAAAGTCCCTGTTGTACTTGAAGAAGAACCTTCTAGTAACCATGGGAGCAAACTCTTACCCAGTAAAACAAACTACGACGACACAGTAATACATAAATAATAGTCATTCAATTAAACGAGAGATGTTGGTTTAATATGCTAGCTTAACTCAAAAAGTAAAAAGTAACAAAAAAACAAACATTTCTATTAAACCAAACTCTTCGTTTGTTTTATGTTTTTTTTTACATTAACAATTTTACGTAATGAGTCAAGGTATAAAGGAAGAAGTTTCATGCTATACAACAACAACAACAACAAATAATACACAACTATGCTTCATGTATGTAATATAAACTGTTAGAAATAAAGAAGAAAACAACAATAAACAATGTAGACTATGTGAACAATGCCAATCCGGGTTATCAGTACAGAGTTTCACTTTCAATATTATCTTCCTGTGTTCGTGTCTTCCTGTGATTACTTTTCAGAATCGCCATTGTCATGGGATGGGATAACACAATCAGAAGGTAAACTTATTGTTGTTGTTGTTGTTGTTATTATTATTATTATTATTATTATTATTATTATTATTATTATTATTATTATTATAATTATTATTATTATTATTATTATTGTTATTATAACATCATCATCATCATTATTTTTATTATCATCATCGTCGCAGTCATCACCATCACCATCATTTTTGAATTGATCATCTGTATGATCCTTTTAAATGTTCTGATTTAGTGTAAATAGCAACATATTTTCTAGATCTGTAAGAATGTTTCCTTGGTCAATATGTTTGGGAAAAACAATTACTGAACGTCGGATAACAATGGAGCTTTGCGTGCAGTGACCGTTTTTCTATCCGAAGGGCAGGGCTTCGGTGATCTTTTCCACAGTGAATCGCCAATGATCTTCCTCGTTCGCATATTTTGGAAAATCGCCATTTTAAGTTGCTGACCAGTGACCTTATCTTCGAAAACAGGTATAAAAAGCTTTTGAACCAAAGGCCAGTGCATGTTTAGAATTCATTCTCGTTTATTCTTTTCGCAGAAATATCCGTTGATGAGGACATGAACTATTGTCTTACAACACATACTTGATATGATGTCTACAACTAGCGATTTTAACTATTCGTCACCGCAGTCTAGTGCTTTATTTGTGCATACGACGTCATCTCCATTCAAAACAACAGAAACAACAGAAACAACAGAAAACACGCCAGATATACACACCACTTCTGAGACAATAACTACGGTGGTAGCAATGAGTACAACGCAATCCATGGCATCACTTTCAACAATAATGTCAGCAGCATCTACAACAGCAATACCACAAATAAGCAATATATTTGGACAGTCCATATGGTTTTATATAATCGTTGGTGCGGCGGTTTTTATTATGATGATCGTTGCAGGATGTATTGCTATACTGTTACAAAAAGCAATCAAAACCAAGTGCAAGAGAAATCAACGACGACAAGCACCAGCGGCGGAGGCACCAGGTGGGTCTATTTTTTACTCTCTCTCTCTCTCTCTCTCTCTCTCTTTCTCTCTCTCTCTCTCTCTCTCTCTCTCTCTCTCTCTCTCTCTCTCTCTCACTGTCACCTTCTGTCTCTGCCTCTTTCTGTGTATCTGTCTGTGTCTCTGTCTGTCCGTCTCTGTCTCTGTCTGTCTGTCTGTCTGTCTGTCTGTCTCTCTCTCTCTGTCTCTCTGTGTCTGTCCCTGTCTGTCTGTCTGTTTGTCTCTCTCTGTCTCTGTCTGTCTGTCTGTCTGTCTGTCTGTCTGTCTGTCTGTCTGTCTGTCTCTGTCTCTCTCTGTCTCTCTCTGTCTGTCTCTGTCTGTCTGTCTGTCTGTCTGTCTGTCTCTCTCTCTCTCTCTCTCTCTCTCTCTCTCTCTCTCTGAGCAAAACTGAACTAGACTACGAATACATTTAGTAGGGTCATCAACACCTAGGGTTCGGAAAAAATACACTATATATAGGTATTTGAAAGACCTCGCAAAAAGAACCTTACTGGTGTTCTAAAATTTTCAGACATTATCATCAGAAACAATATTGTTATTACATCAACCACATGGTACATGTACGCTTCTACGAATCTGCTATTACAATCTACCAGACTGCTTGGCACCTTATGACCCCCAAATGCATGGATAGCCTGAGTTATCTGGATAGGGAAACTGCGGCATATCGAAGCATTACTAACAGAATCCTAAAAAGAACTTTCTAAGCGGACATCTCGTATCAAATGGACAACATATGTGACTTTGCATTTTTTTATACAAACTCATCGAAACACAGCGACGTTTCGACTTCGGTCGCATTTAAGGCCATTGCTTAAACGGCCGTGAATATGCTCGCTCCGAAAAGGTCCCTTCTATGAAAAAATGTCTTAACGCTACTGCTAACTTGACTACTTTTATGTGTACTATTTCGATTCCTACTTTTATAACATTTTTTTTTAAATAGGTAATAGAATACAACTGACAGATGATGTAAAGTTTCAGTATATGTTAAAACACTCGCATGTACTTGCAACTTATTAAAAGATGCGATATTTAATTATGGGAAACTATTCTTAATATTTTCCATGGAATTGTATCTTGTAACTTGTCAAAGTACAAATTTTATTGAACAAATATTATACTGAGTGTTGAATCGTGACGACTATTTAAGTCAACTTTGGTGATAAAGGTCAAATGCATGGGAACACCCATGGCTGGCGTCCACAGCGATGTCCACTCTCTATCTCAAACAGTTGTTGTCAGATTTTCATGAAACTTGGAGAAATGTTTATGGGCGTAATATGTCGGCCAAGTTCGATAACCAGCCAAATCACTTCATCTACATCAGAGTTAATGTCCATTATTGATACAAAAAATAGCAAATTCGCCTTGTCCGCTATCTTACTCAAACAGCTGTTGTCCGATCTTCATGAAACTTAGGAAAAATGTTTATGGGCGTAATATCTCGACCAAGATTGATAACCAGCCAAATTGCTTCAGACATTTCAGAGTTTTGACCCTTTATTTATAAATAAAATCGCCTTGTCCACTCAATATCTGAAACAGGTGATGTCCGATCTTCATGAAACTTGGGGAAAATGTTTATGCCCATGATATCTCGGCCAAGTTCGATAACCAGCCAAATTGCTTCAGGCACGTCAGAGTTATGGCCCATATACAAAAAATGGCAAATTCACCTTGTTGAGTAATGCCCCTATATACGAAAATGCCATTTTTCTCATGTAAATTTTAAAATATTTGATGTTAGTCCCCTTTGATTTTTTTAATTACCCAGATTGTAGATCACAATCATGCCAGCGTGTATGACACAACAGCGCACAGCTGTTTGGCAGATTAAAGATCTTTTATATGTTATACTACCTTAATGTCAGTTTTCTTGCAATAGATCCCTGTGTAGAGTCCAAAACTTTGCCACACTGCATTGCACAAGAGTGCACAGCAGTTTGTTTCAAATTGCTCAATTGACAGGCGTATTTTGCTCCGCATTGTGGTGATCTTGTTAGCATATCAAAACAAACCGAGTAGCGAACGGCAAGCCAGATATTCGAGAGATAAATCAGGGAGCTTACGGTTAAAATACGTCGAATTAATCGGGAGACAATCGTGTAGTCAGTTCAGTTTAGTTTGGTCGGGCTATATATTGTCGGGAAGTGTCGCTTGCGGCGGCATCTAGAATTATGGGAAAGCTGACTTTCTGAAGCACGAAGGATTGACCCTGCATGACCCTGACAATCCGCGTCCAGGTTTCTTGCCTGGGAAAAAGCAGTGCGTGTACAGAAAAATAAATATGTATGTCCAAAGCGTAAATTGTGTCCAGGCATGCTATGAATGCTACACATTTTAACGTTAATATTGTAATCTGTTTAAACTAGCTGTTCCAGTGATTATATTGTGTAATGCAGATATACATAGAAAGCAGATTTATAAATGAACTCCACGAAGAAATATAACTCAGTGTCTAAAGATGTGAGAAAAGTTTTATTTGAACAAGAGTTCCAGTGCCTATACATTATATACCGCGTCGGACATTACTGCCTTCTGCGGCCCAATACCAGGTTTGCAATCGGAACTGGGATTCAGATCACGAGTGTGAGTCTTGCCGAAATAAAGCGATGGCTCGGAGCCGTTTACAGGAGAGTTGGTCTACCGACAATAATAAATGGCTCCGCGACAGTCACTTTGATTTACTGACCAAGTAATAACAGGAAGTTAATTTTGACCTCATTTTATTTTGGCCGCGTCCGCTAGTATTTATCAGCAATTATTTTAGACATTATTTTAGTTAAGATGCAATCATATGGAAAGTACTGTATGTTTAATATAAAAGTTTTAATATCGGATGTTAGTGACTAAAATGTAGCGTTTGTCCCAATGTATAAGCTATATTTAGAAGAGCCGTGTTGATTTTTGCATGACCACCAACCAATCGCCACTCAACAACATTTGGCCGAGACTGAAAAACGATTAAATGTACAGCTGTTTGATTTCAAAGCTTATACGAACGGAACGTTTAGTGTGTTATCTGTTACTTAAAACAAGTTCATCAGATCCGTGGAGAAGACACGCGTTGTACAAATTCAGGATCTAGACACCGTGAAAATAGACATGAAAACTGTAACTATCCACTGTGTTATTTGTGCGAACTTGTTCCTTAGCCCCTCAGTTATATGGGCCCAATATATCAGCAACATTTTCTTCCTGGTATAGGTCTTGTTGACCGTTCAATTTCCGGAACAGCTTCAGGATGCTGATGTATAAACCTACATGGATCTTGTTATATACAATGAATGTAGAATACTAATACAGTCACTCCCTTGGCGTGTAACGTAATTGCTTTGTCGACCAGCTGATCAGATTGCCATAATTAAAGGCAACTGCAAAGAATGGATGCGTCACCATGAACGATGCATGAATTTCAGTTACATTTTATGAATGTTGTCATTTCCCAAAACCTGGCCTTCGTGTTGTTTTTTGTTTTGTTTTGTATATCTTCCATGACTGAAACATTCTCCGTTAGAAACGGAAAATGTAAAGAATGAACTTCTTGGAAATATCCTTTCATCAGAAAAGACCAATGTTTTTTATTGACCCTAGTTACCAATGACAACATATCTTCCTCTTCCTCGATCTAGTGGTTACATTACTAGCTGTTATATTAAAGGTCCCGGTTTGAATCGCGCTCGCTGCCAATTTTGTTTTGATACTGTTACAAATAAAGACAAACAGACAGACACGACCATTTAAGGTGGAATTATAGCATGGCAGCATTTAACTGACACTCGTTACCTTTAGACAATGCAATCGCAAAACCTCGGGCAATGTTCGGTTTTACATAAATACATGGACGGAATTCCTGGTTCTGTAAAAAGTTTATAAACCGTTAACCGTTAACCATTTACGGAAACCAGCGAATATTCACGAGAGCAGGTTTAATGTTGCCAAAATAATACGGTAACCTTCTTCGACTCCGCCTTGACCCAATTAATCTGTGTGTGATTGAATATCGGATACAGATCGTGCAAAGGTCTAATACAAGTCGAGTTAGTTGAAAATCGCGATGAATTATCGTGTAAGGACAGTGAAGATTTTCGTGATGCCATTTGAGTATCGACTTACTGCATGATAAAAAACGTGGACTGTGTCATAAATAAGTGTGTTTGATCGGGTAAAAAAATCAAACACAAGCAGGGATGTTTTGAAGCGGTCGGACAATGAAAGTACATGAAAACGGAAACCACATATATGACATTTTACTTCCTTACTTTCGTTTCAATATTGTATAAAGAATTCCGGTTAAAGTGTCATTTATTCCTTAGCCTACCTCCTCAAACTTTACACTTAAGGCAAAACAATTAATGCTTCAGTTATCCATAGACGTTGTTTACAGAAGGTAGTTATAGTGTTGCCGTAGCCGTGATATCATGACACACCATCCTGTCACATGATCATGCACCTGACCAACCAAATCTGTACACCATCCTGTCACATTATCATGCACCTGACCAACCAAATCTGTACACCATCCTGTCACATTATCATGCACCTGACCAACCAAATCTGTACACCATCCTGTCACATTATCATGCACCTGACCAACCAAATTTGTACACCATCCTGTCACATTATCATGCACTTGACCAACCAAAGCTATACACCATCCTGTCACATTATCATGCACCTGACCAACCAAATCTGTACACCATCCTGTTACATTATCATGCACCTGACCAACCAAAGCTATACACCATCCTGTCACATTATCATGCACCTGACCAACCAAATCTGTACACCATCCTGTCACATTATCATGCACCTAACTAACCAAATCTGTACACCATCCTGTCACATTATCATGCACCTTACCAACCAAATCTGTACACCATCCTGTTACATTATCATGCACCTGATCAACCAAATATGTACACCATCCTGTCACATTATCATGCACCTTACCAACTAAATCTGTACACCATCCTGTCACATTATCACGCACCTTACCAACCAAAGCTATACACCATCCTGTCACATTATCATGCACCTTACCAACTAAATCTGTACACCATCCTGTCACATTATCATGCACCTTACCAACCAAATCTGTACACCATCCTGTCACATTATCATGCACCTTACCAACCAAATCTGTACACCATCCTGTCACATTATCATGCACCTGACCAACTAAATCTGTACACCATCCTGTCACATTATCATGCACCTTACCAACCAAATCTGTACACCATCCTGTCACATTATCATGCACCTTACCAACCAAATCTGTACACCATCCTGTCACATTATCATGCACCTTACCAACCAAATCTGTACACCATCCTGTCACATTACCATGCACCTGACCAACTAAATCTGTACACCATCCTGTCACATTATCATGCACCTGACCAACCAAATCTGTACACCATCCTGTCATCATGCACCTTACCAACCAAATCTGTACACCATCCTGTCACATTATCATGGGCCTGACTAACCAAATCTGTACACCATCCTGTCACGTAATCATGCACCTGACCAACCAAATCTGTACACCATCCTGTCACATTATCATGCACCTGACCAACCAAATCTGTACACCATCCTGTCACATTATCATGCACCTTACCAACCAAATCTGTACACCATCCTGTCACATTATCATGCACCTTACCAACCAAATATGTACACCATCCTGTCACATTATCATGCACCTGACCAACCAAATCTGTACACCATCCTGTCACATTATCATGCACCTTACCAACCAAATATGTACACCATCCTGTCATCATGCACCTGACCAACCAAATCTGTACACCATTCTGTCACATTATCATGCACCTGACCAACCAAATCTGTACACCATCCTGTCACATTATCATGCACCTGACCAACCAAATCTGTACACCATCCTGTCATCATGCACCTGACCAACCAAATCTGTACACCATCCTGTCACATTATCATGCACCTGACCAACTAAAGCTATACACCATCCTGTCACATTATCATGCACCTTACCAACCAAATCTGTACACCATCCTGTCATATTATCATGCACCTTACCAACCAAATCTGTACACCATCCTGTCACATTATCATGCACCTGACCAACCAAATCTGTACACCATCCTGTCACATTATCATGCACCTTACCAACCAAATCTGTACACCATCCAGTCACATTATCATACACCTGACCATCCAAAGCTATACACCATCCTGTTACATTATCATGCACCTTACCAACCAAATCTGTACACCATCCTGTCACATTATCATGCACCTTACCAACCAAAGCTATACACCATCCTGTTACATTATCATGCACCTTATCAACCAAATCTGTACACCATCCTGTCACATTATCATGCACCTTACCAACCAAATCTGTACACCATCCTGTCACATTATCATGCACCTGACCAACCAAATCTGTACACCATCCTGTCATCATGCACCTGACCAACCAAAGCTATACACCATCCTGTTACATTATCATGCACCTTACCAACCAAACCTGTACACCATCCTGTCACATTATCATGCACCTTACCAACCAAATCTGTACACCATCCTGTCACATTATCATGCACCTGACCAACCAAACCTGTACACCATCCTGTCACATTATCATGCACCTTACCAACCAAATATGTACACCATCCTGTCACATTATCATGCACCTGACCAACCAAATCTGTACACCATCCTGTCACATTATCATGCACCTTACCAACCAAATATGTACACCATCCTGTCATCATGCACCTGACCAACCAAATCTGTACACCATTCTGTCACATTATCATGCACCTGACCAACCAAATCTGTACACCATCCTGTCACATTATCATGCACCTGACCAACCAAATCTGTACACCATCCTGTCATCATGCACCTGACCAACCAAATCTGTACACCATCCTGTCACATTATCATGCACCTGACCAACTAAAGCTATACACCATCCTGTCACATTATCATGCACCTTACCAACCAAATCTGTACACCATCCTGTCATATTATCATGCACCTTACCAACCAAATCTGTACACCATCCTGTCACATTATCATGCACCTGACCAACCAAATCTGTACACCATCCTGTCACATTATCATGCACCTTACCAACCAAATCTGTACACCATCCAGTCACATTATCATACACCTGACCATCCAAAGCTATACACCATCCTGTTACATTATCATGCACCTTACCAACCAAATCTGTACACCATCCTGTCACATTATCATGCACCTTACCAACCAAAGCTATACACCATCCTGTTACATTATCATGCACCTTATCAACCAAATCTGTACACCATCCTGTCACATTATCATGCACCTTACCAACCAAATCTGTACACCATCCTGTCACATTATCATGCACCTGACCAACCAAATCTGTACACCATCCTGTCATCATGCACCTGACCAACCAAAGCTATACACCATCCTGTTACATTATCATGCACCTTACCAACCAAACCTGTACACCATCCTGTCACATTATCATGCACCTTACCAACCAAATCTGTACACCATCCTGTCACATTATCATGCACCTTACCAACCAAATCTGTACACCATCCTGTCACATCATCATGCACCTTACCAACCAAATCTGTACACCATCCTGTCACATTATCATGCACCTTACCAACCAAATCTGTACACCATCCTGTCACATTATCATGCACCTGACCAACCAAATCTGTACACCATCCTGTCACATTATCATGCACCTTACCAACCAAATCTGTACACCATCCTGTCACATTATCATGCACCTTACCAACCAAATCTGTACACCATCCTGTCACATTATCATGCACCTGACCAACCAAATCTGTACACCATCCTGTCATCATGCACCTGACTAACCAAATCTGTACACCATCCTGTCACATTATCATGCACCTGACCAACCAAATCTGTACACCATCCTGTCATCATGCACCTTACCAACCAAATCTGTACACCATCCTGTCACATTATCATGCACCTGACCAACCAAATCTGTACACCATCCTGTCATCATGCACCTTACCAACTAAATCTGTACACCATCCTGTCACATTATCATGCACCTGACCAACCAAATCTGTACACCATCCTGTCACATTATCATGCACTTGACCAACCAAATCTGTACACCATCCTGTCACATTATTATGCACCTTACCAACCAAATCTGTACACCATCCTGTCACATTATCATGCACCTTACCAACCAAATCTGTACACCATCCTGTCACATTATCATGGGCCTGACCAACCAAATCTGTACACCATCCTGTCATCATGCACCTTACCAACCAAATCTGTACACCATCCTGTCACATTATCATGCACCTTACCAACCAAATCTGTACACCATCCTGTCACATTATCATGCACCTGACCAACCAAATCTGTACACCATCCTGTCACATTATCATGCACCTGACCAACTAAATCTGTACACCATCCTGTCACATTATCATGCACCTTACCAACCAAATCTGTACACCATCCTGTCACATTATCATGCACCTGACCAACCAAATCTGTACACCATCCTGTCACATTATCATGCACCTGACCAACTAAATCTGTACACCATCCTGACACATTATCATGCACCTGACCAACCAAATCTGTACACCATCCTGTCACATTATCATGGGCCTGACCAACCAAATCTGTACACCATCCTGTCACATTATCATGCACCTTACCAACCAAATCTGTACACCATCCTGTCACATTATCATGCACCTTACCAACCAAATCTGTACACCATCCTGTCACATTATCATGCACCTTACCAACCAAATCTGTACACCATCCTGTCACATTATCGTGCACCTGACCAACCAAATCTGTACACCATCCTGTCACATTATCATGCACCTGACCAACCAAATCTGTACACCATCCTGTCACATTATCATGCACCTGACCAACCAAACCTGTACACCATCCTGTCACATTATCATGCACCTGACCAACCAAATCTGTACACCATCCTGTCATCATGCACCTTACCAACCAAATCTGTACACCATCCTGTCACATTATCATGCACCTGACCAACCAAATCTGTACACCATCCTGTCACATTATCATGCACCTTACCAACCAAATCTGTACACCATCCTGTCACATTATCATGCACCTTACCAACCATATCTGTACACCATCCTGTCACATTATCATGCACCTGACCAACCAAAGCTATACACCATCCTGTCACATTATCATGCACCTGACCAACCAAATCTGTACACCATCCTGTCATCATGCACCTTACCAACCAAATCTGTACACCATCCTGTCACATTATCATGCACCTGACCAACCAAATCTGTACACCATCCTGTCACATTATCATGCACTTGACCAACCAAATCTGTACACCATCCTGTCACATTATCATGCACCTGACCAACCAAATCTGTACACCATCCTGTCATCATGCACCTGACTAACCAAATCTGTACACCATCCTGTCACATTATCATGCACCTGACCAACCAAATCTGTACACCATCCTGTCATCATGCACCTTACCAACCAAATCTGTACACCATCCTGTCACATTATCATGCACCTGACCAACCAAATCTGTACACCATCCTGTCACATTATCATGCACTTGACCAACCAAATCTGTACACCATCCTGTCACATTAACATGCACCTTACCAACCAAATCTGTACACCATCCTGTCACATTATCATGCACCTTACCAACCAAATCTGTACACCATCCTGTCACATTATCATGCACCTGACCAACCAAATCTGTACACCATCCTGTCACATTATCATGCACCTGACCAACTAAATCTGTACACCATCCTGTCACATTATCATGCACCTGACCAACCAAATCTGTACACCATCCTGTCACATTATCATGCACCTTACCAACCAAATCTGTACACCATCCTGTCACATTATTATGCACTTGACCAACCAAATCTGTACACCATCCTGTCACATTATCATGCACCTGACCAACCAAATCTGTACACCATCCTGTCATCATGCACCTGACTAACCAAATCTGTACACCATCCTGTCACATTATCATGCACCTGACCAACCAAATCTGTACACCATCCTGTCATCATGCACCTTACCAACCAAATCTGTACACCATCCTGTCACATTATCATGCACCTGACCAACCAAATCTGTACACCATCCTGTCACATTATCATGCACTTGACCAACCAAATCTGTACACCATCCTGTCACATTAACATGCACCTTACCAACCAAATCTGTACACCATCCTGTCACATTATCATGCACCTTACCAACCAAATCTGTACACCATCCTGTCACATTATCATGCACCTGACCAACCAAATCTGTACACCATCCTGTCACATTATCATGCACCTGACCAACTAAATCTGTACACCATCCTGTCACATTATCATGCACCTGACTAACCAAATCTGTACACCATCCTGTCACATTATCATGCACCTTACCAACCAAATCTGTACACCATCCTGTCACATTATCATGGGCCTGACCAACCAAATCTGTACACCATCCTGTCACATTATCATGCACCTTACCAACCAAATCTGTACACCATCCTGTCACATTATCATGCACCTTACCAACCAAATCTGTACACCATCCTGTCACATTATCATGCACCTTACCAACCAAATCTGTACACCATCCTGTCACATTATCATGCACCTTACCAACCAAATCTGTACACCATCCTGTCACATTATCATGCACCTTACCAACCAAATCTGTACACCATCCTGTCACATTATCATGCACCTTACCAACCAAATCTGTACACCATCCTGTCACATTATCATGCACCTGACCAACCAAATCTGTACACCATCCTGTCACATTATCATGCACCTTACCAACCAAATATGTACACCATCCTGTCACATTATCATGCACCTGACCAACCAAATCTGTACACCATCCTGTCACATTATCATGCACCTGACCAACCAAATCTGTACACCATCCTGTCACATTATCATGCACCTTACCAACCAAATCTGTACACCATCCTGTCACATTATCATGGGCCTGACCAACCAAATCTGTACACCATCCTGTCACATTATCATGCACCTGACCAACCAAATCTGTACACCATCCTGTCATCATGCACCTGACCAACTAAATCTATATCACTTACCGTTTACATGACATTTGATGGCGTCCGTGGCGTAGTAGTAGTGTCGTCGATATGTTACACCGCTTGGGCTCGAGTCCCGTTCGGGGCGAATGTGGGAAGGTTATCCAGCTGACCTGCAGTGCGGCTGTGATTCTATCCAGAAATTAATCCGGACGTTGCTGTAATGATCATAATTGTCGCTGCATTGTATTTCATAAAAACAACTGCAAAAAACACAAATACTTTTGTATGTCGCGTCCTGGGTTTAAACCCGGTCGTTCATAAAAAGACATAGATCTGTAAATATCCTTATTAGTATTTGTATTGTACTGAGCTCTTATAACTCACAACGAACATATCGATTGATATTAATCTAAAGTAAATGCAAATAATTTCTTATTGCTAACATGCAGTTTCCAATAATGGATGCATGTTGAAGATGCACGTTTTTCGATGTGGACATCATTTGTATCCGTCCATCATCTAGCCATACAGCATGGGCGCCTGTAGCCGAACGGCTAAAGTCCCCATGAAATACATCCTCAGCCTAACACCGCGTGAGTTCGAATCCCAGTATAGACAAAACTGTTGATGCGTCGATAGTTCTGGCCTGCTACTTGTCTGGGACAATTATTTGTCATGACCATAACTGTGTCGCTGCGCTGAATTTCTTAAACATAAAAACAAAAAGCAATTATTTATTAAAGATTTCAAACCATAACCAAAATTGTTTCGACGCAAGTTATGTAAATATGGACACAACGGCGGTTTTGGTTATATTTGAGGAAACATGACATCATGCGCAGTTATGTTCATATTGGCGGCGGTGATCAGTTTTTGAAAGAAGAAGACTGTAGAAAGTTCCTGACTAGAGGAACAACCCACATGAAATATCTTACCCTGATCGGGACTGGAACTTAAGCGGTGAGGTAGCTCCAGTAGACTTCAACCGCTCTGGCACGTGCGGTATGATAAGGAAGAGTACAAGTAGAATAAAATAAGAACACATGTAAATTGGCCTTTGCTACAAAGGTTAGGGAAATAGAGATCAATGACAGATTTACATTCATATGGATATAATATATTTAATAGCAGGTCTTTTTGTCGCAAACAGTTTACTCAGAACATGTTTTGACGTTATTACTTACCTTGCTCTGCAATGGTTTTCGGATACCTTGAGTATATTTCTTTTCTTTCAGAAAGCCCTACGGAACGTCCAAAGTATGTATCATTTTTTTAATTAATTAAGCTGTAAATGTTGGCGCTACAAATTCTTTTTTAAGTGCAGGCAAATTGTAAATGGTAAAAAATATTCGTGGCCTTTATAACTAACATTTTATCATATCTTGAAGTAATTGCAAGGCGTCGCCATTGGTTCCACGTGCGTATCGTGGTTGTATTTTTATTTGTTTGTTTTTTCTTTATTTTCTTTGTTTTTGTTTGTTTATTGTTTGTTTATTGGGTTTCTCGTCCCACCAACAGTTTTTTAGTTATCTGGAGACGGTGTCCACTTGAGGCAGATATAGTGCTGCCTTCACTGTGTATAGCATGCCGTGAACACCTGGCATGATACTACACCCAGTCACATTATCCTGACACCGGGCCAACCAGTCGTGGAACTATCCTTATATTTGCTTGAGCGTTAGCAAGGGAGCTATACCACTACCATTTTTGGAACTTTGGAACCCGGGGCCTCCCGTACCTGGAGCCGACGCTCTATCGATTGCGCTACCAGGTCCGGTCTCTTTGTTTTTGTGTCGAGGCACCGTAAAGCCACTTGTCTATACAGTCTAATACTCTCCTGTTATTTGCTGTCTACATATATGTGTTTATTACAAAACATCGACACAAAAATAACTGAAGTATTGAAGTGGTATCCGACAGTACGGACCAAAATATTTTTTCTCAAATAAGCAAACAGGTCAATATCACCTGTAAGGAGACTGTAAAGTAATTTAAATTTTTGCCCTATATCAGTATAAATTGTGAAACATAAATCCACATTCCTCATTGCAAAGATGTATTTCCTGTCTGAGCCGCATTGCAGATATAGGGATTTTTAATTAAGAAAACAACGTGACAACTCATTTTATAGAGATTACATTAGAGTGTTTTATAGCGCTGTGCAGTGTCTAACAATATAGTCAGTGTTTAAACCCGTCCTTACTTATAGTTAAGAACGAGTTTCTGCAGAAATTATGACATAATCCCCAATCAGTGCTGAGGTGTTGTAACATGAATTTGATACAGATAACTGTCGGATACCACCTTTAACAAAGAAATAGCAATGTTGTTAAAATATTGAGATTACTTCGATATACCCGGAAGATCATCGTGTAAATTTAAGATTTAGATTTCTTTTCAAAACTATTGTGGGGCGTAGACCAACTAGCTTAAGGAAGAGGGAAGGTGAGGGGTTAAATATTTAGAAACACAAATAAAACAATAAATTTTTGTTTAAGGACTTCGGCGGAGGACGACGAAAATGGCTACGAGCGCATACCGGTAAACTACAACAGAAACTCTGACTCAGTCGCTATCTCCGATGAAAAATGTAGATCGACGTCTGGAGCAGATCAGTCGTTGGGTTATATGAGTATGAATTCTACAGCAAACACTGACACCACAAGAACATATGGAAAGTATCCTAAAAAGGCGATACCTATACCAAAACCTCCAAGAAAGACAATGGCCGCATCTTCCGGATCTAGCACTGATGCACTTTCGACAAATAACATCCACGAAAATCGACAAAAGACTAAACCTATCCCTGTTTTACCGACTGATATCAAGTCTATAACCAGTGAAGGATCGCGGCCACCGGAAATTCCCCCACGGCTGTATGCAGACACAAAACCGGTGGTGCCACCAAGGATATCCACCAAACCTTCCGCGGAAACAGATCACTCATGTGATCAAAAAGCGCAAACAATGAAAAGCTTTCGGCCAAACCAAGCACGTAGTTTAGATTCTGATTTGGGAGAAGCTAACGCTTATCCTGACACTCCGCAATCTTATAAGAATAGATCCATTGAACACTTTGACAGGCTCGCGAACGACATATTTGCTTCTAGTACCGCTCAAACTTTGCCGAGAATTGAAAATAGACCAGAAAAGAAAAATGTTCATACAAATGCATTATTAGAAGACGACGGGACCATCACAAGAGAATTTTCGTTTCTTAACAAATATGCCTTAGTGGACGACCTTGCAACAAACAGCGTTCACAATCCGGATTATACACCTTCGCAATTTACGACCTCGGAAAAGAAGAAAGTTTTAGACACTAACAAAAAGATGACTTCAGCAGGGCAGTATTCCGATACATGGGCCCACGAATCCGAAAAAGCTCGGGAAATCGCCAAAGTGTTTGACGAATCCGGGTACATGTGGGTTTCCGAGGCCGAACTTGCATCTCGAAACTCTGCCTTTGAGGATGCGAATGAGGACCAGGACAATATTTACGGAAATGATACATCACAACTTGATTTTGCAGCTTCACATGAGAGTGTTGCAGCGCAAACACCCAGAGAATCCGACGGTTATTACGTCATGAGCGGAAATGAGCCCGTCAAACAATCAAGGGACATGAGCGGAGATTCATCCGTCAAAAAATCAAGGGACAGCACTTTTGAAATTGTCCTAACCGTTCATAGAAAGAAGGGGAAACGACCCGAAGTAAAGGACTTTGTAGTTCGATAAAATGGGGACGTTGAAAGTTTTCAAAATTAAATTAAGTTTAAATTTTTAAATAATATGATACTCCTTACGATGTTTATATTAGGCCTGGATATTTACGATATCACGCCCGGGTCTCACTACTCTCTGCGGCTCTAGACCAGATAAGCAAGCAGGATATAGATTCAGATCATAGGGGTGTAGTATTGATGGAATACATTAAAGTGATAATGATGGAGCCGCTTACTATAGTTGGCCTACTGGCTGACTAATAACTGTGAGATAGTTATGAATTCAGTGTATTTTGGTCGCGTCCGGTAGCACTTTTGAGCAGGCATCTATAACCTGATTTAAGTTTAAATTTAATCATACGGATAGCATTATATGTTTAATATATAATAGTTTCTATAATGAGATTAAGTGATGTGTTGTAGCTTTTGTCCAAATGTATAATTTAATTTAAAAATGTGTTTATTTTGCAGCTGAATACTTGCCTACTTTCCTGTGCGTTGCGCAATCTTTTTTCCCATGGGCAATTTTAATATGACCATTATTTTAACTGCTTACAAGGTAAAACTTACTCCGCTCGAACAGCAATTTGATAAATATACGCTACAATACTCTTAGGACATTTTCTTATTTACTTTTATATTCATGTAATGAGTCATATTTCTCAATTATGAACAATATAAAATAGTCTTATAATATATGCTATGTAGATGTGAGAAAGAGTTTTTTCTTCTTTTGTTGTAATATAAGTCATTGAGTATATGTTAACTGTTTATCACAACAAGAGAGTTTTTTAAATAGTTATTAAATATTAGTTATTTAAAAATCAAAACATTTACTGAAAGCTTTTTTAGTAGCCGCAATAATTTTTTCTATCACACCATTTGTCCAACGTGGCATCGGAAGTGCTTTGTGTGCAGTGATTATGTTCTGATAGAAATCTGAAGTGCATGGGTCCCAGATACCACTACAATCCTAATATGCCTATAATATTTAATTGTCACGTACTTCATGCTATTAATTTTCAAGCGGAGCTTGATTAAAAAACTACTTAAATGTGTATCCGCATATACAATCGGTATATGGACGTGTTGATCAACTTTATCCGCACATACATTGTGTCTATGGACGTGTTGATCAACTTTATCTGCACATACAATTGGTCTATGGACGTGTTGATCAACTTTATCTGAACATACAATTGGTCTATGGATGTGTTGATCAACTTTATCCGCACATACAATGGATCTATGGATGTGTTGATCAACTTTATCTGCACATACAATGGGTCTATGGATGTGTTGACCAACTTTATCTACACATACAATGGGTCTATGGACGTGTTGATCAACTTTATCCGCACATAAATTGTGTCTTTGGACGTGTTGATCAACTTTATCTGAACATACTATTGGTCTATGGACGTGTTGATCAACTTTATCTAAACATACTATTGGTCTATGGACGTGTTGATCAACTTTATCCGCACATACAATGGGTCTATGGACGTGTTGATAAACTTTATCCGCACATACAATGGGTCTATGGACGTGTTGATTAACTTAATCCGCACATAAATTGTGTCTATGGACGTGTTGATCAACTTTATCCGCACATAAATTGTGTCTATGGACGTGTTGATCAACTTTATCTGCACATACAATGGGTCTATGGACGTGTTGATCAACTTTATCCGCACATAAATTGTGTCTATGGACGTGTTGATTAACTTTATCCGCACATACAATGGGTCTATGGACGTGTTGATCAACTTTATCCGCACATAAATTGTGTCTATGGACGTGTTGATTAACTTTATCCGCACATACAATAGATCTATGGACGTGTTGATCAACTTTATCCGCACATACAATGGGTCTATGGACGTGTTGATCAACTTTATCTGCACATACAATCGGTCTATGGATGTGTTGACCAACTTTATCTGCACATATAATCGGTCTATGGATGTGTTGACCAACTTTATCTGCACATACAATGGGTCTATTTTTGTGTTGATCAACTTTATCCGCACATACAATGGGTCTATGGACGTGTTGATCAACTTTATCCGCACATACAATGGCTCTATGGACGTGTTGATCAACTTTATCCGCACATACAATGGGTCTATGGACGTGTTGATCAACTTTATCCGCACAACATTGTGTCTATGGACGTGTTGATTAACTTTATCCGCACATACCCTGGATCTATGGACGTGTTGATCAACTTTATCCGTACATACAATGGGTCTATGGACGTGTTGATCAACTTTATCTGCACATACAATCGGTCTATTTATGTGTTGATCAACTTTATCTGCACATACAATTGGTCTATGGATGTGTTGACCAACTTTATCCGCACATACAATGGGTCTATGGACGTGTTGATCAACTTTATCCGCACATAAATTGTGTCTATGGACGTGTTGATCAACTTTATCCGCACATACGATGGGTCTATGGATGTGTTGACCAACTTTATCTGCACATACAATGGGTCTATTTATGTGTTGATCAACTTTATCTGCACATACAATTGGTCTATGGATGTGTTGACCAACTTTATCCGCACATACAATGGGTCTATGGACGTGTTGATCAACTTTATCCGCACATACGATGGGTCTATGGACATGTTGATCAACTTTATTCGCACATACAATGGGTCTATGGACGTGTTGATTAACTTTATTCGCACATACAATGGGTCTATGGACGTGTTGATCAACTTTATCTGCACATAAATTGTGTCTATGGACGTGTTGATTAACTTTATTCGCACATACAATGGGTCTATGGACGTGTTGATTAACTTTATTCGCACATACAATGGGTCTATGGACGTGTTGATTAACTTTATTCGCACATACAATGGGTCTGTTTATGTGTTGATCAACTTTATCTGCACATACAATGTGTCTATTGACGTGTTGATGGTTAGGATATCAAGTATGATGTTTAAAGTTCATGAACTCTAACAGTTTCTTTATATATACCTGTATGCAAGCACCTGTTGTTGAAATGTTTTTATTATAAAATGTGATAATATTTCGTCTTTTGTCTTCAGTTGTATTTACGAACATCAATATAATACTATGTTTTTGTACGTGCGCCATCTCAGTTTTCTATTGTCGTTTAAACTATCAAATTAATTCTTTATGATTTAAAACTTTCGCTTTGGTCACAAGGTACTTGGATTTAAAGTGTAAATTGTTTACCTTCACGTAATATTAAGTAAACGTTGCTTCAATTAAAGATCTGAAAAAAAACAACAACATTTTTAAGACGATTAATATGCAAGACACTTAATTTTTCAACTATTTTTTATTTACACACAATTTTAATTTTCAGTTTATATAGATATTGAATCTGAGGTATAGAGTTTTTCACCAAAACGGTCTATAGTGACATATTTAACATTATGTCAAACTCTTTCCTATTTAAATACTTTGGATAAAAATATAACTTTATTCCTGGGTTTCTTGTAAATCTGTGCCAACCTTTGATCAGCCGAGTGAAGATTTGGACCATCTGCATTTACAGATCAAGGATTTTCTTCATGGAAAAAAACCCGCTTTAGCAAGATGTTAGAAGTAAGCCATGATCATTTTCGGCATGGAAGCCTTATACCGTTTTAACCTACTTTCAAATGCTGATACTATAAGGAATATTTAAAAGACTCTCATTTGATTGCAGTTATAAATTCTTCATGTACGTTTTGATGAGTTGAGAGTACTTCTCCTAATGAATTAATATTTGTTATAACTAATTAACAATTTTGAAGGTCTAGTTGTCAATTTAAAGCTAATTAAAAAGGTATTCTTAGGAACAATCTATTGTTTGTTTTTATTTATTCATGCAAAAATTGTTAATGTGGCAAATAGAAAGACACAAGAAAAAAATACTGATATTTTTATCTTAAAAAAAAAAAGAACCGGAACAAAGATGATACATATTTGACACCAGTCGCTAGCTCAATTTGCGCCTTTTAATTAAGCAACCTCTCACTGACTAGACACGATCATGATCAAGAGATGTTATATAGCCTTGGATGTGTCACATCTGTGTTCTCTTTAGATTAATGATTCTTCAGTTTAAGAGTGTGTTTAGTTCCCAGTATAGTCATCGTCTTGTTTCATGTGCTCTGTGGCGCCTTGGATGTCTCACACCAGTGTTCTCTGTGGCGCCTTGGATGTCTCACATCAGTGTTCTCTGTGGCACCTTGGATGTCTCACACCAGTGCTCTTGTTTGTGTTCATTTGGAATGCGTGTGTGTAGGTTTTAATTGTATTTTTGTAAATGATTTTTAATTGTATGATTTGATTACAAATTTGTTACCAGATATTCAAAGTCTAATGAAAAATCAAAACCATATTGTGAATCTTTTTATTTTTATTTTGCAGCAACAACCAAATACTTTATGGTACATTTTTGGCAACTATGAAATAAATCGTGTGGCTATCAAGAGCTCGGCGCTTTTTGAAATAAAAAACAGTAAGCAAAACTTTTTTGGGAAAATCAGTCTTAAACGTGCTGGGTTTGATGGCAATTAATTACATATTTGGGACAGTTTGAGACAAACGAATCAAGTAACATGCCCAATGCTATATCATGTTTCCAAACGATACACTATATCAAAACACTTCTCCGTATGACGATTTAACATAATATTTGAAGATTTTTAATATCTGCTAAAAGCCACACTACACTATGACTACACCGAATGTATAAGCGAGTTACAAAGCTTATGTTACATGCATAGTTATGAAGGCTTCGTTTTAATATGCGGCGATTTCAATGTTCCAATAACAGATACAAATGATCGAAGAGCACGTGCACTAAATGACTTCCTATCATTAAATAACCTGGTTATCTGTGATAAAACAGGAGAGCCTTTCACATTTAAACCACTGAAAAGAACGCTTGACTACATCTTAGTCAACAAACCCAAATTGACATTATTTTAAGCAATTGTTGTGTTGACGATGCCAAGTGCATTGTATCAGATCGTCTGCCACTAATTACTAGATGTGCTATACCTATAAATCACTTTGAACAAATCCACAGAGAATTTATCGCTTGGAACAAATGCACTGAACACCAACTAGAAATGTATTCCTACACCTTATCAGGGGCTCTAAATGCAGTAAATCTTAACAAGTTAAGAAACTGCAAAGAAGACGTCGATACGCCCTATAACCACATTTCTTCCTCAATTATAAACAGCGCCAACTACTGTCTAGTCAAAAGCAAATATAATAAACACTCAAAACCGTATTGGACATCAGAATTAAAACTAGCACATAAACAGCAAAAACTGGAAAGAGACAAATGGATCCAAGCGGGTAGACCAAGAGATAAAAACAACATCAAGTACACAAATTACAAATCTGCGAAACGAAATTTTGTAAATAAACAAAAGAATGCAATTCCAAATATTAATAACCAATTTCTGGATGATTTAAACAACGCTGCTGGCTGTGACATGAAGCTTTTCTGGCGGCTATTCAAGATAAGACACAAATCACGCCACAACATGGTAACTGAGATCAACATTGACACAGGTTGTACACGTGATCCATATGGCATTGCAAATGAATTTAAATCCCATTATGAAATCATTCTGAAACCATGCAATAAATCAACGTTCGACAATAATTCCTTATGACTTAGACACACAGGTGGAAAGCATTAGAACAAATAACGACTTCTCTATAGACACCATCCTATCAAAAGCAGTTGATACAGCAGAAATTACAAAATGCGTATCAGAACTCAAAATGCGAAAAGCACCCGGCTTTGATTTGGTCACACCAGAGCGCATAAAATATGGGGGAAGCACTCTATATCAATACCTAGCACATTTATTTACCCTGATTATTGTTAGCACATACATACCAGCTAATTGCAAACTCGAAATAATTATACCGATCCACAAGATAGGTAAAAGCAAAACAAACACACAAAGCTATCGACCAATAACTCTACTTCCTGTTATCTACAAACTATAATAAACAATATATATGTTGTGTATTATTCACAATTAAAACATGCCAAACAAACAACAGAATGCGTACCAGGAGCACCTTGGGTCAATAACCACATCATTTAATCTACAAGAAGCAATATTTCACCGCCATGCTTGATACAGCTGGTGCCTTCGATAATGTACGCCACAGCGCCATCATAGACAAAATAAAAACCCTTGGCATTGCTGGCAAACTTGCAATCAATATGTACTCAAATTTGACTATTCAAGTACTTGTAAATGGAATCACATCAAATGTGTTTCCCGCACTGCAAAGCGTGAGACAGGGAGGGGTTATTTCCACTTGGAGCTATCTTCTATTTATAGATGATCTGTTAGATTAGCTAACAAACAGCGGATTCGGTCTAACCGCTGATCATCTTAATTGTGGCAATCCCACCCTTGCAGATGACCTTACAGTATTAAGTCCCAACAAATCATTCCTTGTAACGCAAGTTGAAATTATAACAAAGTATGCAAACAAATGCGGCTATGAGTTTAACCTAGACAAATGCAAGTTAATGATATTTCGAAAAGGGCCGATTATACATGCTTCTTGTCTCTTCGGCACAGGCTTTATTAAAAGCACTGACTCCACTACACATGTAGGCATAGTTCTGGAGACAACCATGAACAATGATAAGCCTATAGACAACAGGTTAACCAAAGCCCGTAGCTGTCTGTTTAACCTACTAAATCTGGAACGTAGACAAGGTGATCTCAACCCGATTACAATGCGTGATCTTATTAAAAAGATCATTCTACCGTTTGCCCTTTACGGCGCAGAACTATGGTCAAGTATGACCCACTCATGCATTCTTAGGCTAGAAAGATTTATCCGACTTGTCACTAAAAATGATCAGCACTTACCAGTCACAACGAGAACCGATATGGCATTAAGACTGTTAGGTCTGCACCCAATGGAATGTTACATCGACCAACAAAAATTAGTCTTCTTCCAAAAACTGTGTGGAATGCCAACTGAATGTTTAACTAAACAGTTATTCTTGTACAGACTCAATTTATACGCAGTCAGAGATTTTAATCAACAGCTAGGGTTTATTCCAGACATATTCCGCATTCTTACAAAATACAAATTAATGAAATACATTACAGACTAGCTGAAAAATAGCACGTCCCCATCAAAATCAATGTGGAAACATATCACATTACAAGCACTAAATACTTACTACACATATGAGTGGAGACGCCGAATAGCAGCCGACGATACTTTCAACCACTTTCGCAACGTGCACAGGGCAATTCAGCCATTCAGCTTATGGATCTATTCGCAATCGCGCCATGAAATTGTACATGCTATACGTGCATCGAATGCACCATCATACACAGACTTCTACCCAACAGTCAAATGCAAGCTATGCACTAGTACCACACCACGAATCATGAAACACATATTGGCCGCATGCATCAGTCCATCAGCACAAAAGCGGCGTGACTCTTTTCTGGCCGACGTAATTATCATTTGCGGAAAACACGCATCCTTATACCTTACATCATCCGAGGACACGATGTTCCTTATAGCATTCGGTTGTCCAACAAGTAGGCAGAAAGGCTTTGCTAACCGGTCTTGCAAAATTATCCACGACTCTCTAAGCGCGTATAAGTATCCTCGAAAATAGTTGAAACACACTGCGGAAAAGTGTCTTGCAATTTCTCTTTCGCCAAGATTCTGTCTTCGCAAGTTTTAAAAGGGGCCTAAACAAACCAATCACTAATCATGCTTCATTGATCTTTTAGTTTGATGTTACAATTAATCTTAGACCAAGTGCAAATATTTTTTCATATATCGTTAGCTATTACCCTCTATTGATGTACACGCTTACTTCTAAACAAATATTTGATTACATTGTTTTGTTCATCAAATTAATAGTAGATACATAATTATATTAATTTTATTATTAATATTGTTATTATATATGCTATGCATATTTTCATCTTCAAAATTTAAATTTCTGTCATCATCTTACATATCATCATTATTATCGTCTCGGTTTAAATACACTCATTAAAACTCATTATCATCTCAATAAAATCACACTGTTATAATTATGTTGCTAATTTATATATTGTTCTTTTTTAACAATTGTAACAGCGAAAAGCAGCAACACCTTTATCATTAGAAATACTGTTAGTAACGCCACTAGCAACTTCACATTTCGCCATTATGCGAACTCTATCGACAAAGTTAAAGAATGATATGCAATATTTGTTGCCACTAAATATCTGCCCAGAAATGCTGTGAATATGATCAGTCATAATTGATTTGTGTTTTCATGTATTTAGCCATTCCTCTACCTGTATTGACGTCTTCCTTACAATAATAATGTATATACATTCACAACATCATGTTTATTCACTGTGTTCATTATAAATTTAACTTGTACATTATCTGTTTGTACCATATTGAATCTGCATATGTAAACTCACTGTAAAAATAAAGAGTATATATATACATTAAAGTACAATGTATACAACTTATCCACTGTGTTAATTTTCTAGTTCTATATATTTTCTATTACACCTTTAAGATGACTATTAGGCGATACAATCTGACGGGTATTCATGTATCTTCCATAGCCTTGTGTACACATTTTAGAGACACTTGAAATGACAGTTAACAAACAATACATGACAATTATAGGCCATGCTTTATACTTGTTTGACTGATGTAACAGTCCCATTGACAATACATGTATATAGAGACGAAACGAAAAACGTTTACAGCTTTCCGGAAGTGCTACGAAAAGTGCTGATTAACATCAAGCGTCCTACTGTAAAGAGTGCATATGCGACCATGATATCATATTTGTTGGTTTAATGTCTGTTATTTGCACTTAATACAAAAGAACTTGAAACTTATTGTGATAAATTTGCTATATTATAAAAAATGAAACGCACAAGGACATACACTTCATTCATATAATTCATGGAGATTTCTTGGAAGCTTTCGACATTTTGGTGAGGTCGGAACTCCTCGGTAATTGTGTACGGTGATTCTGTACAATAATTTCTTACTGATTGCTACGTTGTTTGCTTAAAATGCATTGTTTATAAAAAATACCTTAATAATACACATTTGTTTAAATAATGATTATGGATAAAAAAAGTTTGCATGCGTGTTACATAATTTTGTATTTAACAACAATGTGGTATAATTTTGGCACATGTATACAGACACTATCCTCAAGTAAAAACACAGACTCGTTACAGAGAAAAACTATCAACCGGTATTTATTCAACTTAACAGCAATAATGGTTTGCAGTATAATTAACATTTAATTTGTTGTAAACAGTGTTAAATTATGTTCGTTTTTTAATTTGTACCGGAACTTTCAGATTTTGAGTGTTGCTTTTTTAAAATATTTAACGATCTCTAAGAACGACAAGACAAAATATATGACCCTTTAAACGTATTTAGTATTTTAGACAACATTGTATGAATTGCCTAAAAGATACTGATGCTGTTGTTGTTGTTCAAAATGAAGTTCATAAGGCAACAGAGAGTGCTGTACAATCTTCTGTTACAAATGATACCTTTGACATCAGAAAACAATTAAAATAGTAATAACTGATGTGAAATTGGTCCTATAGTTTTTCTTTGAACGTTGTGTGTGCTTACCTTGCATGACTTTGACATTTCCAAGCAAGTTTACATATACAGTGTGTCATGATAGACAAATCTAATGACAATCAATTGTACATTTAATTGTTAAATGTCTTGTGAACATTGTATATTGCAATGTTTTAAGAAATCGATTTAAGTATAGACCATTTATTTACGGTACATTTGCCTGTTGTTCCCTATGTCCGCACTTTAATACAATAATCTCTAATATGCAATTATTGTTTGTTTATTTCCTTGAAAAACAAAACTGTTGAAATTCAAAGCGACAGTTCATAATTTTAATATTGACATACGGAATTGTCAAAAAAACACTATAGCGTAAACTCCTGTTAAACTGATATATACAGGAACACTTTAGTATTAATATCGAGGGAAAAGAAATACAAATCTAAGAAAGGATGTCTATTCTGAGCATTTTCTTTATATAAAAAGCATCAATCTAAGCTCAGTTAGTGTACATCAAATCTACAAATCTACTTTCACGTTATAAAATATACTCACTATATACTTGCACTATATAAAATATTTCTAAATTACCTCACTTTTATTTAAATATAGGTAATGAAAGCGTTGATTTGTTGGGAAACACTCATTGTATGATTTGAAATATCAACCGCTTGATTGATTTGGTTTTGTAACCCTAGCCTTTCACCTTGTGGTATGTGGCGAGCTCCAGTACTGAAGATAGTTAAAATATTTTCACAGAAACAGAAGTTTATCAACCGCTTCACTAATAACTGTCTTCCATGTCTAACCTTGGGCTGGCAATCACAACCACGTGGGGAAACGGCCCTATCTGATTGGCTAAGAGCTATTAATACTTTGTATCGGGTAAATAATTCATCATCTGCATTTTTCTGTGTTGACCTATTGTGTAATTGTCAAATTCTGAAATATTTTAGAAGTTTGACTATGTGTGTTGTTGTTGTTTCTTACATATGTGTTAATTTTGATAGCTTCGTTTATTAATTAATTTTTGGCTAAAGAGATATAGAAACTAAAATACCGTAATTTAAGGAAACACGAGAAACTACTATTCTTAATTCAGACGAATGTATACCTTTGGAGTACAAATCATTAACTTATTAGGTCATTCAGTTTACTTCACAAAGCACTGATTACAACAGTGCCCTAGGCGCTTTGATTCCAAGCGATGCGAGAAAGGATTGGATTGGATTAGCCGGCATTTTTGCCGATACTGTGCATTTCTATCATTATAGCACATGGCCACTTATGAGGTGCCCAGGGACTAAACCCGCCCGGTCCATTTTACTGACACCTACATATAGTATCGACATATTCCATGTAAGGTCAACATATTCCACGTCGATACAAACCATGGCATATGACCACTAATCATTAACAAATACAGGTATGTTATGTAAGGAATGAAGGTCAGTGGCGGATATAATCTTCAGAGTATGACCTCCAAACGAAAACCTCAGTTGAAGGACATGTTTTATGTCTGCCTAGATTGTACAAAAGTTTCTTTTTTTTAAACAACTATTTTTTTTTTAAAATTTCAATTTGATTTTCCCATCTTCATTTACCCTATTTAAAAAACACAAAGCAAACGATTATTTGTACATTGAACTTTAGTTTTGTTCTATTAACTGTTAGCCTGCTAAGCATGAATTGATCAAGCTGTGGCAAATAGTGTCGATCAGAATCAAAAGCTCCGACTGGTTGATGTCTGATCAGGATCTGAAGCTCCGACTGGTTGATGTCTGATCAGGATCTGAAGCTATCACTGGTTGATGTCTGATCAGGATCTGAAGCTCCGACTGGTTGATGTCTGATCAGAATCAAAAGCTCCCAATGGTTGATGTCTGTTCAGAATCTGAAGCTCCGACTGGTTGATGTCTGATCAGGATCTGAAGCTCCGACTGGTTGATGTCTGATCAGGATCTGAAGCTATCACTGGTTGATGTCTGATCAGGATCTGAAGCTCCCACTGGTTGATGTCTGATCAGGATCTGAAGCTCCGAATGGTTGATGTCTGATCAGGATCTGAAGCTCCGACTGGTTGATGTCTGATCAGGATCTGAAGCTCCGACTGGTTGATGTCTGATCAGGATCTGAAGCTATCACTGGTTGATGTCTGATCAGGATCTGAAGCTCCCACTGGTTGATGTCTGATCAGGATCTGAAGCTCCGAATGGTTGATGTCTGATCAGGATCTGAAGCTCCGAATGGTTGTTGTCTGATCAGGATCTGAAGCTCCGACTGGTTGATGTCTGATCAGAATCTGAAGCTCCGACTGGTTGATGTCTGATCAGAATCTGAAGCTCCCACTGGTTGATGTCTGATCAGGATCTGAAGCTCCCACTGGTTGTTGTCTGATCAGGATCAGAAGTTCCCACTGGTTGATGTCTGATCAGGATCTGAAGCTCCGACTGGTTAATGTCTAATCAGAATCTGAAGCTCCGACTGGATGATGTCTGATCAGGAACTGAAGTTCCGACTGGTTGATGTCTGATCAGGATCTGTAGCTCCCACTGGTTGATGTCTGATCAGGATCTGAAGCTATCACTGGTTGATGTCTGATCAGGATCTGAAGCTCCGAATGGTTGATGTCTGATCAGGATCAGAAGCTCCCACTGGTTGATGTCTGATCAGGATCAGAAGCTATCACTGGTTGATGTCTGATCAGGATCTGAAGCTCCGACTGGTTGATGTCTGATCAGGATCTGAAGCTCCGAATGGTTGTTGTCTGATCAGGATCTGAAGCTCCGAATGGTTGATGTCTGATCAGGATCTGAAGCTCCCACTGGTTGATGTCTGATCAGGATCTGAAGCTCCGAATGGTTGATGTCTGATCTGAAGCTCCGAATGGTTGATGTCTGATCAGAATCTGAAGCTCCCGACTGGTTGATGTCTGATCAGAATCTGAAGCTCCCACTGGTTGATGTCTGATCAGAATCTGTAGCTCCGACTGGTTGATGTCTGATCAGGATCTGAAGCTCCCACTGGATGATGTCTGATCAGGATCTGAAGCTCCCACTGGTTGATGTCTGATCAGGATCTGAAGCTCCGAATGGTTGATGTCTGATCAGAATCTGAAGCTCCCGACTGGTTGATGTCTGATCAGAATCTGAAGCTTCCAATGGTTGATGTCTGATCAGGATCTGAAGCTCCCACTGGTTGATGTCTGATCAGAATCTGTAGCTCCGACTGGTTGATGTCTGATCAGGATCTGAAGCTCCCACTGGATGATGTCTGATCAGGATCTGAAGCTCCGACTAGTTGATGTCTGATCAGGATCTGAAGCTTCGACTGGTTGATGTCTGATCAGGATCAGAAGCTCCCACTGGTTGATGTCTGATCAGGATCTGAAGCTCTCAATGGTTGATGTCTGATCAGGATCTGAAGCTCCCGACTGGTTGATGTCTGATCAGAATCTGAAGGACCCACTGGATGATGTCTGATCAGAATCTGAAGCTCCGACTGGTTGATGTCTGATCAGGATCTGAAGCTCCTAATGGTTGATGTCTGATCAGAATCAGAAGCTCCCACTGGGTGATGTCTGATCAGAATCTGAAGCTCCCGAATGGTTGATGTCTGATCAGAATCTGAAGCTCCCGACTGGTTGATGTCTGATCAGGATCTGAAACTCCCGATTGGTTGATGTCTGATCAGAAGCTGAAGCTCCCGATGGTTGATGTCTGATCAGGATCTGAAGCTCCCGACTGGTTGATGTCTGATCAGAATCTGAAGCTCCCGACTGGTTGATGTCTGATCAGAATCTGAAGCTCCGACTGGTTGATGTCTGATCAGGATCTGAAGCTCCCACTGGTTGATGTCTGATCAGGATCTGAAGCTCCCGACTGGTTGATGTCTGATCAGAATCTGAAGGACCCACTGGATGATGTCTGATCAGAATCTGAAGCTCCCGACTGGTTGATGTCTGATCAGAATCTGAAGCTCCGACTGGTTGATGTCTAATCAGGATCTGAAGCTCCCACTGGTTGATGTCTGATCAGGATCTGAAGCTCCGACTGGTTGATGTCTGATCAGAATCTGAAGCTCCCAATGGTTGATGTCTGATCAGAATCTGAAGCTCCCATTGGATGATGTCTGATCAGGATCTGAAGCTCCGACTGGTTGATGTCTGATCAGAATCTGAAGCTCCGACTGGTTGATGTCTGATCAGGATCTGAAGCTCCGACTGGTTGATGTCTGATCAGAATCTGAAGCTCCCAATGGTTGATGTCTGATCAGAATCTGAAGCTCCCATTGGATGATGTCTGATCAGGATCTGAAGCTCCGACTGGTTGATGTCTGATCAGAATCTGAAGCTCCCAATGGTTGATGTCTGATCAGGATCTGAAGCTTCCACTGGTTGATGTCTGATCAGGATCTGAAGCTCCCACTGGTTGATGTCTGATCAGAATCTGAAGCTCCGACACGATGATGTCTGATCAGAATCTGAATCTCCCACTGGTTGATGTCTGATCAGGATCAGAAGCTCCGACTGGTTGATGTCTGATCAGGATCTGAAGCTCCGACTGGTTAATGTCTGATCAGAATCCGAAGCTCCCACTGGTTGATGTCTGATCAGGATCAGAAGCTCCGACTGGTTGATGTCTGATCAGGATCTGAAGCTCCCGACTGGTTGATGTCTGCTCAGAATCTGAAGCTCCCATTAAATGATGTCTGATCAGAATCTGAAGCTCCGACTGGTTGATGTCTGATCAGGATCTGAAGCTCCCGACTGGTTGATGTCTGATCAAAATCTGAAGCTCTCACTGGTTGTTGTCTGATCAGGATCTGAAGCTCCGACTGGTTGATGTGTGATCAGGATGTGAAGCACCCACTGGATGATGTCTGATCAGAATCTGAATCTCCCACTGGTTGATGTCTGATCAGGATCTGAATCTCCGACTGGTTGATGTCTGATCAGGATCTGAAGCTCCGACTGGTTGCTGTCTGATCAGGATCTGAAGCTCCGACTGGTTGTTGTCTGATCAGGATCTGAAGCTCCCACTGGTTGATGTCTAATCAGGATCTGAAGCTCCGACTGGTTGATGTCTGACAAGGATCAGTAGCTCCCACTGGTTGATGTCTGATCAGGATCTGAAGCTCCCACTGGTTGATGTCTGATCAGGATCTGAAGCTCCCACTGGTTGATGTCTGATTAGGATCAGAAGCTCCGACTGGTTGATGTCTGATCAGAATCAGAAGCTCCGACTGGTTGATGTCTGATCAGGATCTGAAGCTCCGACTGGTTGATGTCTGATCAGGATCTGAAGCTCCCACTGGTTGATGTCTGATCAGGATCTGAAGCTTCGACTGGTTGATGTCTGATCAGGATCTGAAGCTTCGACTGGTTAATGTCTGATCAGGATTTGAACACCCACTGGTTGATGTCTGATTAGGATCTGAAGCTCCGACTGGTTGATGTCTGATCAGGATCTGAAGCTTCGACTGGTTGATGTCTGATCAGGATCTGAAGCTTCGACTGGTTGATGTCTGATCAGGATCTGTAGCTCCCACTGGTTGATGTCTGATCAGGATCAGAAGCTCCCACTGGTTGATGTCTGATCAGAATCTGAAGCTCCCGACTGGTTGATGTCTGATCAGGATCTGAAGCACCCACTGGTTGATGTCTGATCAGGATCTGAAGCTTCGACTGTTTGATGTCTGATCAGAATCTGAAGCTCCCGACTGGTTGATGTCTGATCAGGATCTGAAGCTCCGACTGGTTGATGTCTGATCAGGATCTGTCGCTCCCACTGGTTGATGTCTGATCAGGATCTGAAGCTCCCACTGGTTGATGTCTGATCAGGATCTGAAGCTCCCACTGGTTGATGTCTGATCAGGATCTGAAGCTTCGACTGGTTGATGTCTGATCAGGATCTGAAGCTTCGACTGGTTGATGTCTGATCAGGATCTGTAGCTCCCACTGGTTGATGTCTGATCAGGTTCAGAAGCTCCCACTGGTTGATGTCTGATCAGGATCTGAAGCTCCGAATGGTTGATGTCTGATCAGGATCTGAAGCTCCCACTGGTTGATGTCTGATCAGGATTTGAAGCACCCACTGGTTGATGTCTGATTAGGATCTGAAGCTCCGACTGGTTGATGTCTGATCAGGATCTGAAGCTCCGACTGGTTGATGTGTGATCAGGATGTGAAGCACACACTGGTTGATGTCTGATCAGGATCTGAAGCTCCGACTGGTTGATGTCTGATCAGGATCTGAAGCTCTCACTGGTTGATGTTTGAAAAGGATCTGAAGCTCCCACTGGTTGTTGTCTGATCAGGATCAGAAGTTCCCACTGGTTGATGTCTGATCAGGATCAGAAGCTCCGACTGGTTGATGTCTGATCAGGATTTGAAGCTCCCACTGGTTGATGTCTGATCAGGATCAGAAGCTCCCACTGGTTGATGTCTGATCAGGATCAGAAGCTCCCACTGGTTGTTGTCTGATCAGGATCAGAAGTTCCCACTGGTTGATGTCTGATCAGGATCAGAAGCTCCCACTGGTTGATTTCTGTTCAGGATCTGAAGCACCCACTGGTTGATGTCTGATCAGGATCTGAAGCTTCGACTGTTTGATGTCTGATCAGAATCTGAAGCTCCAGACTGGTTGATGTCTGATCAGGATCTGAAGCTCCGACTGGTTGATGTGTGATCAGGATCTGAAGCACCCACTGGTTGTTGTCTGATCAGGATCAGAAGTTTCCACTGGTTGATGTCTGATCAGGATCAGAAGCTCCCACTGGTTGATGTCTGATCAGGATCAGAAGCTCCCACTGGTTGTTGTCTGATCAGGATCAGAAGTTTCCACTGGTTGATGTCTGATCAGGTTCAGAAGCTTCCACTGGCTGATGTCTGATCAGGATCTGAAGCACCCACTGGTTGATGTCTGATCAGGATCTGAAGCTTCGACTGTTTGATGTCTGATCAGAATCTGAAGCTCCCGACTGGTTGATGTCTGATCAGGATCTGAAGCTCCGACTCGTTGATGTGTGATCAGGATGTGAAGCACCGACTGGTTGATGTCTGATCAGGATCTGAAGCTCCCACTGGTTGATGTCTGATCAGGATCTGAAGCTCCCACTGGTTGATGTCTGATCTGAAGCTCCCACTGGTTGATGTCTGATCAGGATCTGAAGCACCTACTGGTTGATGTCTGATCAGGATCTGAAGCTTCGACTGTTTGATGTCTGATCAGAATCTGAAGCTCCCGACTGGTTGATGTCTGATCAGGATCTGAAGCTCCGATTGGTTGATGTCTGATCAGGATCTGTCGCTCCCACTGGTTGATGTCTGATCAGGATCTGAAGCGCCGACTCGTTGATGTGTGATCAGGATGTGAAGCACCCACTGGTTGATGTCTGATCAGGATCTGAAGCTCCCACTGGTTGATGTCTGATCAGGATCTGAAGCTCCCACTGGTTGATGTCTGATCAGGATCTGAAGCTCCGACTGGTTGATGTCTGATCAGGATCTGAAGCTCCGAATGGTTGATGTCTGATCAGGATCTGAAGCTCCCACTGGTTGATGTCTGATCAGGATTTGAAGCACCCACTGGTTGATGTCTGATTAGGATCTGAAGCTCCGACACGATGATGTCTGATCAGAATCTGAATCTCCGACTGGTTGATGTCTGATCAGGATCTGAAGCTCCGACTGGTTGATGTGTGATCAGGATGTGAAGCACCCACTGGTCGATGTCTGATCAGGATCTGAAGCTTCGACTGGTTGATGTCTGATCAGGATCTGAAGCTCCCACTGGTTGATGTCTGATAAGGATCTGAAGCTCCCACTGGTTGTTGTCTGATCAGAATCTGAAGCTCCGACTTGTTGATGTCTGATCAGGATCAGAAGTTCCCACTGGTTGATGTCTGATCAGGATCAGAAGCTCCGACTGGTTGATGTCTGATCAGGATTTGAAGCTCTCACTGGTTGATGTCTGATCAGGATCAGAAGCTCCCACTGGTTGATGTCTTATCAGGATCAGAAGCTCCCACTGGTTGTTGTCTGATCAGGATCAGAAGTTCCCACTGGTTGATGTCTGATCAGGATTTGAAGCTCCCACTGGTTGATGTCTGATCAGGATCAGAGGCTCCCACTGGTTGTTGTCTGATCAGGATCAGAAGTTCCCACTGGTTGATGTCTGATCAGGATCAGAAGCTCCCACTGGTTGATGTCTGATCAGGATTTGAAGCTCCCACTGGTTGATGTCTGATCAGGAAATGAAGCTCCCACTGGTTGATGTCTGATCAGGATTTGAAGCACTCACTGGTTGATGTCTGATCAGGATCTGAAGCAACGACTGGTTGATGTCTGATCAGGATCTGAAGCTCCCACTGGTTGTTGTCTGATCAGGATCAGAAGTTCCCACTGGTTGATGTCTGATCAGTATCTGAAGCTCCCACTGGTTGATGTCTGATCAAGCCCTGAAGCACCGACTGGTTGATGTCTGATCAGGATATGAAGCTCCCACTGGTTGATGTCTGATCAGGATCTGAAGCTCCGACTGGTTCATGTCTGATCAGGATCTGAAGCACCCACTGGTTGATGTCTGATCAGGATCTGAAGCAACGACTGGTTGATGTCTGATCAGGATCTGAAGCACCCACTGGTTGATGTCTGATCAGGATCTGAAGCTCCCACTGGTTGATGTCTGAACAGGATCTGAAGCTCCCACTGGTTGATGTCTGATCAGGATCTGAAGCACCCACTGGTTGATGTCTGATCAGGATTTGAAGCACCTACTGGTTGATGTCTGATCAGGATTTGAACACCCACTGGTTGATGTCTGATCAGGATTTGAAGTACCCACTGGTTGATGTCTGATCAGGATCTGAAGCTCCCACTGGTTGATGTAGGATCAGGATTTGAAGCTCTCACTGGTTGTTGTCTGATCAGAATCAGAAGCTCCGACTGGTTGATGTCTGATCAGGATCAGAAGCTCCGACTGGTTGATGTCTGATCAGGATCTGAAGCTCCCACTGGTTGATGTCTGATCAGGATCTGAAGCACCCACTGTTTGATGTCTGATCAGGATCTGAAGCTCCCACCGGTTGTTGTCTGATCAGGATTTGAAGCACCCACTGGTTGATGTCTGATCAGAATCTGAAGCTCCGAATGGTTGATGTCTGATCAGAATCTGAAGCTCCCGACTGGTTGATGTCTGATCAGGATCTGAAGCTCCGACTGGTTGATGTCTGATCAGGATCTGAAGCTCCGAATGGTTGATGTCTGATCAGGATCTGAAGCTCCCACTGGTTGATGTCTGATCAGGATTTGAAGCACCCACTGGTTGATGTCTGATTAGGATCTGAAGCTCCGACTGGTTGATGTCTGATCAGGATCTGAAGCTCCGACTGGTTGATGTGTGATCAGGATGTGAAGCACCCACTGGTCGATGTCTGATCAGGATCTGAAGCTCCGACTGGTTGATGTCTGATCAGGATCTGAAGCTCCCACTGGTTGATGTCTGATAAGGATCTGAAGCTCCCACTGGTTGTTGTCTGATCAGAATCTGAAGCCCCGACTGGTTGATGTCTGATCAGGATCAGAAGTTCCCACTGGTTGATGTCTGATCAGGATCAGAAGCTCCGACTGGTTGATGTCTGATCAGGATTTGAAGCTCTCACTGGTTGATGTCTGATCAGGATCAGAAGCTCGAACTGGTTGATGTCTGATCAGGATCAGAAGCTCCCACTGGTTGTTGTCTGATCAGGATCAGAAGTTCCCACTGGTTGATGTCTGATCAGGATTTGAAGCTCCCACTGGTTGATGTCTGATCAGGATCAGAGGCTCCCACTGGTTGTTGTCTGATCAGGATCAGAAGTTCCCACTGGTTGATGTCTGATCAGGATCAGAAGCTCCCACTGGTTGATGTCTGATCAGGATTTGAAGCTCCTACTGGTTGATGTCTGATCAGGATATGTAGCTCCCACTGGTTGATGTCTGATCAGGATTTGAAGCACTCACTGGTTGATGTCTGATCAGGATCTGAAGCAACGACTGGTTGATGTCTGATCAGGATCTGAAGCTCCCACTGGTTGTTGTCTGATCAGGATCAGAAGTTCCCACTGGTTGATGTCTGATCAGTATCTGAAGCTCCCACTGGTTGATGTCTGATCAAGCACTGAAGCACCGACTGGTTGATGTCTGATCAGGATATGAAGCTCCCACTGGTTGATGTCTGATCAGGATCTGAAGCTCCGACTGGTTGATGTCTGATCAGGATCTGAAGCACCCACTGGTTGATGTCTGATCAGGATCTGAAGCAACGACTGGTTGATGTCTGATCAGGATCTGAAGCACCCACTGGTTGATGTCTGATCAGGATCTGAAGCTCCCACTGGTTGATGTCTGAACAGGATCTGAAGCTCCCACTGGTTGATGTCTGATCAGGATCTTAAGCACCCACTGGTTGATGTCTGATCAGGATTTGAAGCACCTACTGGTTGATGTCTGATCAGGATTTGAACACCCACTGGTTGATGTCTGATCAAGATTTGAAGTACCCACTGGTTGATGTCTGATCAGGATCTGAAGCTCCCACTGGTTGATGTAGGATCAGGATTTGAAGCTCTCACTGGTTGTTGTCTGATCAGAATCAGAAGCTCCGACTGGTTGATGTCTGATCAGGATCAGAAGCTCCGACTGGTTGATGTCTGATCAGGATCTGAAGCTCCCACTGGTTGATGTCTGATCAGGATCTGAAGCACCCACTGTTTGATGTCTGATCAGGATCTGAAGCTCCCACCGGTTGTTGTCTGATCAGGATTTGAAGCACCCATTGGTTGATGTCTGATCAGAATCTGAAGCTCCGACTGGTTGATGTCTGATCAGGATCTGAAGCTCCCACTGGTTGTTGTCTGATTAGGATCTGAAGCACCCACTGGTTGATGTCTGATCAGAATCAGAAGCTCCGACTGGTTGATGTCTGATCAGGATCTGAAGCTCCGACTGGTTGATGTCTGATCAGAATCTGAAGCTCCGACTGGTTGATGTCTGATCAGGATTTGAAGCTCCCACTGGTTGATGTCTGATCAGGATCTGAAGCTCACGCGGGTTGATGTCTGATCAGGATCTGAAGCTCACACGGGTTGATGTCTGATCAGGATCTGAAGCTCCCACTGGTTGATGTCTGATCAGGATCAGAAGTCCCACTGGTTGATGTCTGATCAGGATCTGAAGCTCCCACTGGTTGATGTCTGATCAGGATCTGAAGCTCCCACTGGTTGATGTCTGATCAGAATCTGAAGCTCCCGACTGGTTGATGTCTGATCAGGATCTGTATCTCCCGACTGGTTGATGTCTGATCAGGAGCTGAAGCTCCCGACTGGTTGATGTCTGATCAGGATCTGAAGCTCCCGACTGGTTGATGTCTGATCAGAATCTGAAGCTCCCACTGGTTGATGTCTGATCAGAATCTGAAGCTCCCATTGGTTGATGTCTGATTAGGATCTGAAGCTCCCGACTGGTTGATGTCTGATCAGGATCTGAAGCTCCCGCTCCCGACTGGTTGATGTCTGATCAGGATCTGAAGCTCCCACTGGTTGATGTCTGATCAGGACCTGAAGCTCCCATTGGTTGATGTCTGATCAGGATCTGAAGCTCCCGACTGGTTGATGTCTGATCAGGATCTGAAGCTCCGACTGGTTGATGTCTGATCAGGATCAGAAGCTCCGACTGGTTGATGTCTGATCAGGATCTGAAGCTCCCACTGGTTGATGTTTGATCAATGATGTCTGATCTTATGGCGGGACGTTGTGAGCAGATTACTAAGCATTTGGTAAAGCACGATACAAATTTTGACTTAAGGGTGATGTCCGACAATAAATGGAGCGCCCATGACGTAGTGGTAGAGTAGCGGACTGGTATCTACTCTGACTGCTCGCCTTTCACCGCGTGGGTCCGAGTCCCGGCCAGGGTGCAGGACTTAATGATGGTCGTACTGCCGACTTGCGGCGTGCCAACGGTTCTACTCAGGCTATTGTCTGTGGTCTTCCTCCGCCAAATTGCTGGACGTAACCATAAAAACTAGAATTGTGACGCTGTAAAGTATTTCTATAAACACGATTACCTGAAAAGATCCTACCAAATGTTATTGGTGCGCCACATCCATATGTAAGTAAAACATAACATCCCCATTGTCATTACAAAAATGTATTTCCTCTTCAAGCAATGCTGTACAGATATCATGCAATTGACGCTATGGGTGTGTTATGAACCTTTTGATGAAGAAGATTTTGCTACAAGAAATTATATTTCCTTAGTTATGTATTTTATTTTGCTCTTTAATATATTACCAGTTGTAACATTTAACTGAATGATTGACTATACTCAATGTCTTTCAAAAGAGTATTTGTAAACTTATTTGTCTAAACTGTTCTAAACTTAAAAACATAGTGTAAAGATATTTTCCATGTAAGCCTACACAAGAGCTCGAATCAATCATATAAATACTTTTAACTCAATACATTGTGTTAACCATTTGTTTGTTTTTTATTTAAAGACCGGTACTATTATGACCATCATGAACCCCACAATCATACAGAGGGTGCCTGTGGTCGGGGTAGAGTTCAGCAGGTGTAACACCTCTGACTCACCGCGCGGGTTTATAATCAATCAGATCTCAAACGATGTCGGGCCGCCTCGACAGTTTCCGGAAAAAAAATCCATATGCATAGTTGTACGGTTGGGGACTAAACTGCTTCAGCGTAAGCTGACCTATATCAAATGGTACTTTCTTCTCTGTAGCTGTTTGTGTCACTATTAAACCTGAATATGTCTATGCAGTAGTGTTGGAAGTCCTTATGTTACACAGTATGCCATCTTGACACTTAAGACCAAGGCACACTGCAATCACACTGCAACTATTCTTAACGTTGTTATTGGTGTTTTATAAATCCTAATTTGAATTTCTTTTCTTCATATGTGCTCCGTCTTTACGTCAGATTTCATTTCTGACATCTAATTGTCACAACTTAAAAAAATAAAAATAAAGTCAAGATGACAACATTTTATCTGACTTTTTGTACATTTTGTTCTCATTCATCTTACTTAGTTGTGTCATTCCACAAAAACGTGCATAGTCATGCCCCGGCAAAATTATATGTAGACTAACGAAGAAAATACGACTGTTTTACCGACATTTACTGACTAATGTATTTTCACACGGGGGCTTAGGCTGACACCAATATTAATACTTATTTTCCGCGATAAATCTGGAGAAAACAAACAATATAATGATGTCGCTTGGAAGGGTTATACTAACCATGACGTATTTCTTTCCAATATCTGGTCAATTTCTTTTAGCGTTGTATGTGTTTGCCTAGTTGACATGTTGACAAAAATAACAAGACATATAATAGCTGTCATTACCCGTTTTATAGATATATAACAATCGACAGTGTTGTTTCGGTGTTGAATTGTCAACTCTATTTTGATGCCTCAATTTGATTAATAATAAAAATTATGTCACTTAGTACATAAAATGATTACGTAGTCCTCGAAACATTTTAAGCGCGAAACATGTCAAAAACAATGACAGCATTGAATAGAAATGAATCAATGAAAACGATCTGCTTGTAATCCTCCCAATCATAAAGTTAAAGTAAAACTGCCTAAACGGGAAAGGTTTGCAGAAAGGTACACATAAGAGATTGAAGATTAGGTTTTCACAAAGCAAACGACGGACACTGCAAGCATTCCTAAAAGTTTCAGTAACAAGTGTTATCGAGATTACGATTATAAGGACGTGGTACAAAAGAACCAACAATAGACGTAATCGACAAATGTACGAAAATGTTGTTTTTGGGAAACGTATCTTGAATAGGATGATTTTGGAGCTTACTGTCGTACTGTATTAGGGATGTTCAGAAGGCATCTACTGCAAACTGGTTGAGTTAGATGCCCGTCTTCAGTAAAGAAAAGCTTAAAGTTATTAAAAGTTGTCAGGGGCTGTTTAGTTTGTTATGTTTTCAGGTCATGCATAGGAATAAACATGTTATTTCGGCCATGAAGGGCAGACCAGTGCTGATACAATGTGGAAGATGTCATCATTCTTCTAGACACTGGGCATTAGAGTCAAAGAGAATATTTAAGCGATTAAATGCTTTAGCTGCTTAATGATTATAGTTTTACTACATATTGAACCAGGGTTTTAAGACAAACCTTGTTGATTGACCTAATGTGGGTTGTCTTTTTCAGTTTCAAGTGTGTCACTGACATATTTCTATGTTTTACTGACCTGATTCTGATTTTGTTAACTTGATGGTCTTTTGAGAGAAAAATATTTTAACAACAAAATTAAACAGAAAAACAAACAAATAATTTCCCTTAATTGGTGATTATGACAGCTAAGCATTTTGAACGTTATAAATTATTATATTATTCGATGTATTGTTTATTGGTTTGCTGCAATTTTACAAATGTAAATTATTTTAATTAATAAAATGAGAGTTGGGTCGCTACTGTAATAATTACATTCACAAAATGGAAACTGATAATAAATTGTGTTGCACTCTCAACTCCGTTATATATTGTCAATTCCGTTACACATCGTCACCTCCGTTACTTTATAGTCAACGACGAAAATACAGCGAATTAACACTTATTAAGACTAATCTTATCCATTGTTGTAAAATGACAACTGACTACAACTCATTGACGCTATTACATCTTTTGCTGCGTGTCAACTTATTACGCATTTCTTGGTTGTCCTTTACTGTTTTTATTTATTTTAGATTTTGACAACAACTAATGGACAGATCATTACTAAGTATGATTCTCTTTTTAGTAAAGCTTTAGATGGGTTGAACAACTGTGACAGTGTTTGTTTTTATTAAAATTATAACTGAAACATTACAAGTCAGGGTTCAATAGCAACAGAACAATACAAGCTGTGTATATAGTATAATGCTTGGATCTATTAAAAGTATTGAAAAGCAAAACCTATGATTGTGATGTTTGTGTGTGTGTTACAACGTGTACGTTTTGTTCTAGAGTGACTCGGGTATATTTCAGTAACTTGTATTCTTGCCGATGTTAACCGCGTGCTAATGGTAATCATACTTCCTACTGGTAACACGTTGACTGCATCAGAACAAAATACATAGCGTTACATCATATATATGTCCATTTAGATGTCTTGTCAGACAGTACTAAATGTGTTAGAAACCTTTGAATTCTGAGCATTCTTCAAAATCCAAGTACCAAGGCCACAACAACAACAACTGCAATGAGTTTCTAGACACTGAGCATTAGAGTCAGAGGACATTTAAGCAATTTAATCTTTGGCTGCTTAATGATTATAGTTTTACTACATGTTGAACCTGGGTTTTAAGAAAAACCTTGTTAATTGACCTAATGTGGAAGTTTTTCAGTTTCAAGTGTGCCACTGACATATTTCTATGTTTTACTGACTATTTCACTGACCTGATTCTGATTTTGTTAACTTGATGGTCTTTTGAGAGAAAAATATTTACGACCATTTTTACAACAAAATAAAACAGAAGAACAAAACATAATTTTCTTTAATTTGTGATTATGACAACTAAGCATTTTGAGAGTTATAAATTATTTTATTATTCAATGTATTGTTTATTGGTTTACTGCAATATTACAAATGTAAATTATTTTAATTAATAAAATCAGAGTTGGGAATGTCTACTGTAATAATGACATTCACAAAATGGAAAGTGATCATTAATTGTGTTGCACTCTCAACTCTGTTATATATTGTCAATTCCGTTACACATCGTCACCTCCGTTACTTTATATTCAACGACGAAAATACACCAAACTAACACTTATTGCGGCTAATATAATCCATTGTTGTAAAATAAAAACTGACTACAGAATGAGACTAACTTATCTATAGCAGCGTGTCAACTTTTTACGCATTTCTTGGTTATCCTTTACTGATCTTATTTATTTTTGATTTTGACAACAACTAATGGACAGATCATTACCAATTAGGATTTCACTTTTTAGTAAAGCTTTAGGTGGGTTGAAAAACTGTGACAGTGTTTATTTTTGTTAAAATTATAACTGAAACATAACAAGTACATGTGTTTGTGTGTAAATTAACTTTTGTAACGGAGGTGACGTGTTGAAAGCTATACATACCTAGCATAGCAAGTCAGGGTCCAATAGCAACAGAACAATACAAGCTGTGTATGTAATATGATGCTTGGATCTATTAAAAGTATTGAAAAGCAAAACCTATGATTGTGATGTTTGTGTGCGTGTTACTACGCGTACGTTTGGTTCTGAAGTGATTCAGGTATATTTCAGTAACTTGTATTCTTGCCGATGTTAACCGCGTGCTAATGGTAATCATACTTCCTACTGGTAGCACGTTGACTGCATCAGAACAAAATACATAGCGTTACATCATATATATGTCCATTTAGATGACTGTTCAGACAGCACTTAATGTGTTTGAAAAATTGAATTCTGAGCATTCTTCAAAATCCAAGTACCAAGGCCACAACAACAACAACAGCTGCAATGAGTCGTTCATCGAAATTGAATGACATTATTTATCATTAAATTATAACATTTCATACACACAACATGAGATGTTGGATTTTTATTTCAAGATTTTGGATTGAAAAGTGAGAAATTCTAATGAACGAAAACATCATTTTAATGTTCCACAGTGACATGATAGGGTTATGATTTTCTCTCTGGGTCCTGGGAGGTATTTATTTAAATAGATTGAAATAAAGTTTAAAGCTGAAATAGTATTTTGCATAAGGTGAAACATATAAGGATACTTGTAGAACAAAACAGTTATTGTACAAGATTCAATCAACGTTTAAAGAGAAATATTGCACTTACAAATTTATGTTAAATAAAAACAGTAATGTGCATATAGTTTGTATACTTTATAGTGTCTGTTTGCAATGCATTGTGTATGTTCAAGACCATTTTTAAATGATAATGTTCAGCAAGGGAAATAATCTTAACCATATTAAATTTCCAGAAGATAGACGTGTTGGAAAGTATTAGCTGTCTCATTTCTATCGGTTTTACTTCTTCAATACGTGTTTTGAATTATTCTTATTTTTGAATTTCGCATTATTTCGTTATGTCATGAATTTCACTCTGTAATGATGCCCTGTGTTGAAATAATAGAACAACCAACGACATTTTTGCTAATCTTATATATATTTTTTAACTGAGAAGCAAGAAGAAAGGACACTCGTTTGTCTGCTAGATTATGTCATAAAATCATTAAAATCATAATGTACGAACACGTAATTGTAATATTTTGTATATCCATAAAATTAAAAATTGAAGACCAACGACAGGAGAGTTATATTACCCTTGTTACATTGAGAGATATATAACCTATATCAACCCTGGTTACATTCAGTGTTATATAACCTATATCAACCCTTGTTACATTCAGAGTTATATAACTTATAGCAACCCTGGTTACATTCAGAGTTATATAACCTATATCAACCCTGGTTACATTCAGAGTTATATAACCTATATCAACCCTGGTTACATTCAGAGTTATATAACCTTTATCAACGCTGGTTACATTCAGAGTTATATAACCTATATTAACCCTGGTTACATTCAGAGTTATATAACCTTTATCAACCCTGGTTACATTCAGAGTTATGTAACCTATATCAACTCTGGTTACATTCAGAGTTATATAACTTATAGCAATCCCGGTTACATTCAGAGTTATATAACCTATATCAACCCTGGTTACATTCAGAGTTATATAACCTATCTCAACCCTGGTTACATTCAGAGTTATATAACCTATATCAACTCTGGTAACATTCAGAGTTATATAACTTTTAGCAACTCTGGTTACATTCAGTGTTATATAACCTATATCAACCCTGGTTACATTCAGAGTTATATAACTTATAGCAACCCTGGTTACATTAAGAGTTATGTAACCTATATCAACCCTGGTTACATTCAGAGTTATATAACCTATATCAGCCCTGGTTACATTCAGAGTTATATAACCTTTATCAACGCTGGTTACATTCAGAGTTATATAACCTATATTAACCCTGGTTACATTCAGAGTTATATAACCTTTATCAACCCTGGTTACATTCAGAGTTATATAACCTATATCAACTCTGGTTACATTCAGAGTTATATAACCTATATCAACCCTGGTTACATTTAGAGTCATGTAACCTATATCAGCACATGTTAAATTCAGAGTTATATAACCTATATCAACCCTTGTTACATTCAGAGTTATATAACCTATATCAACCCTGGTTACATTCAGAGTTATATAACCTATATCAACCATGGTTACATTCAGAGTTATATAACCTATATTAACCATTGTTACATTCAGTTTTATTCTGTATTACATAACATAAATGATAAACGAATATCGAACTTTTTTTAAACTGTAAATAAAAGCTGGCTTTTTAAAGCTATTGTTCTTATGAAGTTAACTGATTTTGTTTTATTAAAAACAGGAGAAAACTGCTTAATATAATTCATCTTGATCAGATATAGAGTGAACGTTTCTCCTCTCATAATACTCGATATTTAATATTTAAGTGTTTAGTATGGGTCGTTGTTTGTTTATCATTTCCAATACGAGCACTGTAGTCTATGATGTCCCTATTCCGTAAGTGTAAACCTCAATCCTGGAATCTGACCTATTTGTACAGATGTGCAATTAGTACTTTTGGAACTGTTGGCAAATGTAAACTTCACAACTCCCGCCGTAACCTCTGCTCTGCCATTCTCACCACGGTAGGTATTACCACCCTCGATAGTTGTACATACACTGTAGGTGTGACCAGCTCTGAGTGTAATACCATGGTTCCCATTGTACTGCAGCACTTTTATTGGAACAAGGTTTCTATCTGTCGAGGGAAGTAGTGTGCTATAGCATTGAACTAAATCATGACCGTCTTCACTTATGTTTAGTTTCACTGCAACTGAGCTTGGACATAGTACGTATAACAACCGGATTGTTTGATCAATTGTCACATCAATGGCGTCAGTCCTTCTCGAAGGATAACAGTATTTACATTTAGATATTTCTTTGAACCGATACACCACAAATTCTTCGCCGCCTTTGACAGATTGTGTTGCCAATGAGTGTTGTCGCAGAACATCAAAGTTGCCAAGCTCTTCTACCTCTGTTAGAATCTTGTTCAAACTTCTGTTTAGAGCAAATTTTAATTCATCGACGCCCTTCATTTTTTTCCGCTTTATTGAGCTGTATGTCTACATTTTTTTCATAGCGATAAACAGCTCTTGTTCATTTCCGTACACAGTATACTGTCGTAAGAGTTCTTTACTAGCTGCCAATGATGCAGACTGTTCCGTGTGTTTTGACTGCAGTGATTCCATGTTCTCTAAATTGGTGTCTCTGATTTTATTTGCTTCTTCAATTTTATCTTGAACAAGTTTTTCTATGAAAGCCTTTAATTGACTTTCAGCCTCCTTAATACCAACAATGGCCACATCATGCTGATTGTTAGCAAGATCCATGTTGCTAAGAATGTTTTCCATATTTTTCTTCAACCTTTGTTCCAGCTGCAGCAAGCCGTTCTCAAGTGTTTTAAACTCTTCCATTTCCTTAACACGTATACCTAATAGACTCACTATATTGTCACATTTTCGATGTTTGTCAATAAAACAATCGCTGCACCCTAGCTCTTTGTGATCCTCACAGAAGTACTTCAGCGGCTCTTCTGTGTGTGTGTTACACTTTGTCTCAACTTGATTTAATTGCTTTCGAGCTTTTCTATCATCCATCGCTTTAAGTTGGTGGTTGCGCATTGTCTTAAACTTACAGTGGCTCTGATAACAGTCTGTACACAACAGTTCATCACATATATCGCACCAGCCATTTGCAGACTTCTTAATGTCCCCAGCAAGGCAAGGTTCGCAGAAATGTTTGTCCAATTCATATTTTCCCTGCTCGATATCTGTTTTCCGAAGTTGTCCATGGACCTCATCAGCCATTGTTACTACAATGGAGGATAAAAAAGTAAACGTCATGAAGCCGAGATGTATTTGTCAATTATCTATGTTATTTGTATTGGGGTAAGTTAAGCTTTTTGTATGATAAGATTTGGGTTTGCAATGTTAGCATTTCAACAGGATTGTGTCACAGCTCATTGAACGAGGGCGTGTGTTTTATAGGTGCCTGTGTTAACAGATTAAGATTGATTAAAAGGGAAGAACCCTCTTCATTGTAAGAGTGGTCCGGTAAATTCTTCATCCGGCCGGGGCAGTGGTTTTGTCAAATACACACGTTTTCAATTCAACGAGACATAATTAATTTGCATGCACACAGGTAGGTCTGAATGACACATAGATTTTCTGTTTTGAAAAGTAATCTATTTCAGTTAAAATGTGCAGGTTAAAAAACACCAACTCGTGCTGAGCTTTATCCTTGTCAAAACTCTTAGAGCTTTATCAGATTGAAGCAGGCCATGTGCAGACCCCAACCAGCCTGGCATATACAGAACTGATTGGACAGATGGTAAAATCGTTGAAATGCAAATGATTCTCCCTACCTACATACAGAATACTTTTCTATATTTCAATGACAGGCTCATATGTAAGCAAATCATCAGTAGTAGTTTCGTAAGAAGGTATTCATCGTGGTTTCTAACTTACGATCTTTAGGAAAATTAAACATATTCAATCTAGGCCTGTTTTGTCCGGATCGGTTTAATGTTATTGTTATAAAATGCCTATGTATGTGAACGTAACCTGGCATTTATAAACGAGGCAATCAATACGGTATAGAGTTCGGTTACACTTACAGTACGTTGGTTTGTAGGTGAAATAGATATAGTCCTATAACTAATTATACAGCACGGATTTTGTGTATTATATATTCTCACTGCAGTTCGATTTACTGTGCATGCAATTTTAGTGTCCAAACCAATGCCATATCATAACATATTTCTAAATTAGACGAGGTCTGTTAGTTTTATCTGCATTATCTACCTCTATAAATAAAACATTTGCCGAAAAAATCGTGTTTAGATGTTCGAATATTTACAACACAGTATGTGGGCTAAACTGAACATCAACTCAGGAAGAGTACAGTTTATATTGTCTTTAGATAAGGTATCGTGTTAACGCTGCTCTTTTTTATTTTTATATAATACAATGCTATGCAAGACTCCACTCAATTATTTGCGAAGGTAAAAACAAATTAAAAAACGTTCCATTAAACTGTTGAAACTTCAAATAAAGACGGCCATTTTGTATTACATATATATACATGTAATGAGGCTGTCTGTTTTACTATTAATCTTTACAAACAATGTAGGCCTTGTTTCTGTTCAAAAGTAAACTGTAAAAAACATTTAAAACTTTTAACATCAAATCAATACATTTTAACATACTTGCTGTTATATTGTCTAAAGATATCTAGTAACTGTGAGCTGATAATGTAGCCAAACAGGTAAACTCAAAAACGAAAGTAGACAAATAAATATTAAAGTTTTACGAACGGTTACCATTCTTTAACTGATAAAATGAGTATATTGAAGTTTAATACGACACAAAGTAAAATATTAAAATAAATTTACCTTAATAAATATACCCAATTACGTTTATATAAAATCCAACTCGTTCCTTCAAGATGGCCGCTATGTATCGAACGTCCTAATAAACATTGACATATTTCGACAGGCAAGTAGCTGCCGATACTGTTACTATATAGAGCCTTTTTTGGATCAAAGCACCACAAACACTGTAGTGTTTGGTCATTGTTGACCTTAATTTTAATGCAATGCCTTCATGGTCTCTGAATGTAACACATGGTGTTGTTTTTCTAATAAGAAAGCAGTTCGTTGTCTCTGTATAACAACACTAAGAAATATCATTGTTGCAAGTCATTCGTTGTCGGTTCGTGTGGGTGTTAAATGCCAAAATGTCAAAGATAATTGTCTGTATTAAGGGAAAGGTGTCATGTTTAATGGCTGATACAATTTAATGATTGCAATGAACTTCTTTGTTGATTAAGGAATGAAATTCATACAAATGATGATAACTTCACGTGTAAAACGTCGTAAATTTATTTACCGTCTTATTCTCAATCATAAACCGATAAAATTGTTATGTTAATAAAAGATAAATTGTCAGCGTTCATGGCTATGTATGTATTGAATTTAAGGTGGCATCCGCCAGATGACCTATATCAAATGCATGCAAATGTTTTCAAGGTTTCTGGGAATTCAGGCACGATTTGTGTATAAACTTATTTTCTGATCAAAATATATGTGATTTGAGCACTACCTTTATTGTAAGACAGCATAAATCGCGAAAAAATATCACTAAAAATATCTTCTTTTTTTCCAAATTTATAAATAAGCACGATGGTGAGATATCCAAAAATAGATACCGACGTCAGCACGAACTACCTGGATGACGATATAACGCGATCTGAAAAGTTAGTTGTCACGAGGTTTGCTTAGTTTGAAAAAAGTTCTCTGTGCAGAGTGGCCTAGATGGGAAATACCTGTTTGTAATGTCGACAAAGGATTTATGCTTCACTGTTCACACAAATCTAGAGTATCAATGAACAGCATTTTGCAGTTTTTTCCATGTAAAAATGACTTATTTATCTATTTGAGACAAAAATATTCGTCAAAACTGTCGGATACCACACTTAATAAACAAATGTAGGTATCAGTTAGTTGCCTGTGTTCCTGCTTCCTATGCATTGTTTTATTTGGGTCGTACAATGCAAAATTTGTGTTTTTAATATTTTTTTTTAAATTTTTAGTAATTGCCAGATATAAAGATATTGTATAACAACTTACTTGTATGTCAGAATATGACTTATCTAGCCTTCAGAATATGACTGCTTAGAATGTGACTGGCTAGCCATAATTTTGTGATTGTTTAGTCCTAATTATTTGGCTGTTCAGTCCTCAGAAACAGAGCATTCAGTCCTCAGATTGTGACTGGTCGTCCTCAGAAGGCTATTGCTCAGCCCTTAGAATACTTTTTGCTCAGCCCTCACAATGTGACTGCTCGTCCTCAGAATGCTGTTGCTCAGCCCTTAGAATACCTTTTGCTCAGCCCTCACAATGTAACTACTCAGTCCTCTGTATGGTATTGCTCATTCCTAAGATTTTGGCTTCTTAGTCCTCAGAATGTGACTGCTCAGCCCTCAGAGTGTGACTGCTCAGTCCTCTGTATGGTATTGTTCAGTCCTCGGAATTTGGCTTCTCTATCCTCATAATGCTATTGCTCAGCCCTCAGAGTGTGACTGCTCATCCCCCAGAGTGTGACTGCTCAGCCCTCCGAATGCGACGACTGAGCCCTTAGAATGTGACTGTGACTGCTCATCCCCCAGAATGTGACTGCTCAGCCCTCAGAATGTGACTGCTCAGCCCTAGGAATGTGAATGCTCAAACCTCAGAATACGACTGTTTAGAATGTGACTGTTCAATCACAGAATGTAGATGCTCCTTCTTCGGAATGTTATTGCTTAGCCATAAAAATGTGACTGATCAGCTCTAAGAATGGAGATGCACAGCCCTAAGAAATGTGGAAGCTCGGCCCTCAAAATGTGTCTGCCTAGCCCTCAGAATGTATCGGCTCAGTTCTCAGAACGTAAATAATCGGCCCTTAGAATGTTACTGCCTAGTCCTAATTATGTGACTGCCCAGTCCTCAGAGCGTTAATGTTCGGCCCTCGCCTAGTCCTAATTATGTGACTGCCCAGTCCTCAGAACCTGAATATTCGGCCCTCAGAATGTGACTGCCTAGTCCTAATAATGTGACTGCCCAGTCCTCAGAACCTGAATATTCGGCCCTCAGAATGTGACTGCCTAGTCCTAATTATGTGACTGCCCAGTCCTCAGAGCGTTAATTTTCGGCCCTTCAGAACATGGATGGTTAGCCATCAGAATGTGACTGCTAAGTCCTCATAGCGTTAATGTTCGGCCCTCAGAACATGGATGATTAGCCATCAGAATGTGACTGCTAAGTCCTCATAGCATTAATGTTCGACCTTCAGAGCGTGAATACTTAGCCCTCAGAATGTGACTGCTTGGTCCTCAGAATGTGATTGCTCAGTCTTTTGTTTTCATTTCTTTGCACATTGCAGCTGCATTTATGCCACAGAACCCCAGTAATTAGAACCACAGAGCCTATGTATAAGTACACCCACAATGTAACAATCAAACTGCTTATTAACACAACAGACACAGTAAAGATTCATGTTGATTTCATACTCCTGCAAGTCTGTTTTCCATAAAGACATCAAAATGGCCGACACGTACGAAATATGTATGTATATAATTATTATTACTTTCGTTGGATTGATTTGTGGCGGATTAACTAGAACTCATTTACTTATGAGAGCCTTACCATTGATCTTGGTCGTATATTTTCTTTAAAATGCATTGCTCCGCATAAAACACTTTTATATTGCATGGTAAATAACCTCTATATAATCCGCCCATTCCTGCGTAGAAATGGCGGCAAGATGCAGGGAAAACGACAGCGCCTGCAGTTTAATATGATGTTATAATCAACTAACGCATCTGTAGTCCTTGTAATTTGCTTTATATTAGCAAGTTTACCCCTCTTTGGTTTATGTTGTCAAAGTTTTTCCAATTAAGTTAATCTCGGATACCCACTTCCTGGGTAGAACTGGCATACAGATAATCTTTCTGTTTAACAATTAATTCTTAATTTATTTCTAAAGTAGCGTTGATATTAACTTTGTACTGATATGCCTATGCCTTTGGATCCCCAGGAAAACAGTCGGGGTATAACCACTGCAATGGACTGAAGAGTCTGAAGTCCTAAAACAAACATGTTCTTTGCCACATAACGGACCTTAAACCATCATCCATAATAATATTTAGAAAAAAGAACATAATTATAAAATTAAAACTACTCGGTCATAATTGGTCAATATTTCATTTTATATTGTTTTGTGAAAAAGCAAAACGTTGTTGAACCACGCTGAGTAGTGGGGAAAATATTTACCTCTGATCACTCGATAACATGTAAACGGTCATTCACAATAGTGTGCTGTCTTTAGATTAGGGCAATTTATAGAAATACGACGCTTCCTAACTTTTCAGTTACACAGCCAAGTATATCTCCAGAATTGTGCTTGTAGGTATATACGTCATATGCATACGTCAGTCATAAATAAAACATCGATAAACACGTTACTGACGCTGTAATTTAAATACATGCGAAGTATAGACCACGTGGTACTATGATTGATGTACCTACGCAATACAGTGACCAAGTCGCTTACGATTAAGGTATTAAGATAAAATATGAGACGCAAACGTTTTTTGATCATGTTTATACAGATACACACTCACTTGATTTATTAACGATTTATACCTATAATAACAGGTTCACATGCATCCAAACAGAACTTTGTATGGCAGTTGAGTCAATTTATAGAATATTGATTTAGCAGATATTGCACTTAATACAAGTTTAGGGATAGAAATACATATTGTACACAAAGTGTCTATACACAGAGTTTCTATCAAATGAGGAACATACAATGGACAATACTAAAAATATGTATATACAGATACAATCTTGAATTTTTCCTGGTCAGATTTATTGACATATTTTATATTTATTTATTTTGTTCGTACTTGGAAGCCTGAACCTTAAACTTCAATATGATTCCTCAAGTTCATCACAATGTTCTGTACTAGTCTCATTTACTGCTTAAATATTTTCATGCTGAAATGTTGTTATTCCAACATTTCTGACAAAGAAGTGGTTTTAGTTGATGACCATTTACTTTTCATTTGCAGTACTGTCGATAAATACAAACAAAAACTGACGTATACTAGTTATTCATTTTTTGCCTTTGGGGTGCTTTAAAAGTCATTACAGCACACCATTTATAAAGTATTTTTGCTGATAATCGATTCTCAAAGCCCCCTCAACCGTCGGGGACGCCCACTATCGCACCACCACGCAGTCCGCCCCCCCCCCCCGCCCCACCACCACCACCACCAGCACACCTTCTAGATCCGCGGTTGTATTTATGGCAGATGCTTCAGTTAGCTCAACAAAAACATTAACACATTAGTGCTATACAGTAACTACCACATGTTTTTATGTAAATGACACTGTCTAGTAGTAGATGTTCAGGTTAATTTACTGAATTTATTTAACAGTCGATTTTGTACAAAGGTAAGTAATCCCGACCAGAGTAAACTGCTCTGTAAACTGAGTTGTCTCACTCCTGCAGGGCGGTGTTCTACGCATAAAGTGTTTTAGTTAATGTTTTTGTCTGTTAGATTGAGAGAGAGAGAGAGCGAGAGAGAGAGAGAGAGAGAGAGAGAGAGAGAGAGAGAGAGAGAGAGAGAGAGACAGAGAGGAGACTTCTACTTGCATGTAATGTGTATCGTCATCCTTGAAGACAATGTGCATTATTATAATTGTATCAATATTTCTATCTGTATATACATTAATTTTCCTTTCAGTCTTACACGCTTTATCTAGCATTGTCACATGCTGATGTTTTATATTGTTTTTTTTTGTACACAGACAATAATTTAATATGGACCACGTGCTTCTATATGTGATGTACTTACGCAATACGGTGACTAAGTCACTTGTGGTTAAGGTATTAAGATAAAATATGAGACGCAAACGTTTTTTGATCATGTATACAGATGCAAACTCACTTGATTTATTAACGATTTATAACTATAGTTACAGGTTCACATGCATCCAAACAGAACTTTGTTTGGCAATGAGTCAATTTATAGAATATTGATTTAGCAGATATTGCACTTAATACAAGTTTAGGGATAGAAATACATATTGTACACAAAGTTTCTATACACAGAGTTTCTATCAAATGAGGAACATACAACGGACAATACTAAAAATATGTATATACAGATACAATTCATCACAATGTTGTGTACTGGTCTCATTCACTGCTGGGGTTTCTGTAAGATGTTAAATTTTTCATGTTGAAATGTTGTTATTTCAACATTTCTGACAAAGAAGTGGTTTTAGTTGATGTCCCTTTTACATTCTAGTAATTCTTTCTTGCATTTGGGGTGCTTTAAAATCATGACAGCACACAATTTATGATGCACTTTTGCTGATAATCGATCCCCAAAGCCCCTTCAACCGTCGGGGACGCCCCCTATCGCACCACCACGCAGTGCCCCCACCCCCACACACCACCAGCAGCAGCAGCACACATTCTAGATCCGCGCCTGTATTTATTGCAGATGTTTCAGTTAGCTTAACAAAAACATTAACACATTTGTCCTATACAGTAACTTCCACATGTTTTTATATAAATGACACTTTAAAGTAGTAGATGTTCATGGTAATTTACTGATTTTATTCAACAGTCGATTTTGTATCAAGGTAAATTTTCCCGACCAGAGTAATTTGCTCTCAACACTGAGTTGTCTCACTTTTATAGGGCGCGGTTTTTCGTATGAAGTGTTCTGATTTTGATTTAAGTTATTTTTTGTCTGTAAGAGTGAAAGGGAGGAGAGATAGAGGAGTGAGAGAGGAGATAGAGAGAGAGAGAGAGAGAGAGAAAGAGAGGGGGAAAGAGAGACAGGACACTTCTACTCGTTTAACTTATATATAATGAATATCGTCATTTTTGTTTGAAGAAAATGTGCATTATTATAATTGGATCAATATTTCTATCGTATATACATTAGGTTTCCTGTCAGTTTTACACGCCTTATATAGCATTATCACATGCTGATGTTTTATATTGGTTTATTGTACACAGACAATAGTTTAATAATTAGCTTTTACCTTCACATTTATTATCTGTTCTACCATAGTTCTTAAGAATTAGGTAAGACAAGATCAGTTGTGTTAAGTTACCTTGTTCGAATTCTGACGTTAAATGAAACAGAATTAAAAATATTAGCCGTAAAACATGACATAAAGTATAATAACGGCCTTTATTTGCATAAAACGACATATTTCTTTAAATTGTTATACAATCAGAGGCATTGTTGAAATGGTGAATCGTTGAAAATCTACCAAATAAATACTTAGGCACTGGAATATCAAATTATACACCAAAACGCATGTCTTAATAATCATTAAGTTCCGGGGGAATATCATGAAAGTAACTTAATTGCTATAAATAAACAATTAAACAATATATAATTGTAGTATTTATTGGGCATGAATAACTCGGTTAAAAGCTCGTGTGTTTTTGTAGCAAATAAACTCGAGTAAATAAAAGGCTTAAAAGTGAGAGGTTTTAAAAGAGAAATAACTAAAAGCCAATTGCTAATAACTCAAACAAGAAACACAGACAGTGTCATGATATATAATATTGGCATCCTATCCTTCTATTATTGTTTTCCCCTGTCAATAATATATTTTATTATAATAACAACAACTTAAAATTCTATTTAAAATATAAACATTACATATTATATCCTACATTACATTACTATACAAAAGCTAAACATTCATCATTGATACATATCGAATCTGCTGATAGTATCTTCTATATCTATGCACACAGAATTAGGCACAAATTAAAGATTGTCCTAAAATATGTGAGTGATGTGTTCATATAAAATGTAATACACTTGTAAATCATTAAATACATTTAGTCCTTACTAAGCATTTATTTCTCTGTCCAATTTGTTTTAGATTTAGTCCGCTATGGTTACCAGCATGTGTGCAGCACAGCTGGTCTTGTTTTAGCACTTTTGTGGAATTTGCCAAGAAAAAATATATATTTATGAGAATATATTTAAACAATCTGTAGTCATTGTTAGTAAATTAAAAATCGATATTTTAGTGTTTAGTATGGGTCGTTGTATGTTTTTCATTTCCAATACGAGCACAGTCGTCTATGGCGTCCCTATTCTGTAAGTGTAAACCTCAATCCTGGAATTTGACCTCCTTGTACAGACGTGCCATTAGTATCTTTGGAACTTTTGGCAAAGGTAAACTTCACACCTCCCGCCGTAACCTCTGCTCTGCCATTCACACCATAGTAGGTCAGAGTATTACCACCCTCGAAAGTAGTACATACACTAAAGGTGTGACCAGCTCTGAGTGTAATACCATGGTTCACAGTGTCCTGTAGCACTTTTACTGGAACAATGTCTGTACCTGACGAGGGATGTGTACTCTTGCATTGAACTAAATCATGACCGTCTTCGCTTATGTTCAGGGTGACTGTCATTGACAGCAGACCAGGATATAGCAGTACGTATAACAATCTGATAGTTTGATTAACTGTCACATCAATGGCGTCTGATTTTGAACGATGGCCCCAACCTAACTCGCAAGATCTTTCTCCAAACCGATATACTTCGAACTCCTCGTCAACTTTGTCAAATTGTGTCGGCATCAACTGCTGCTGAGGACTATTTAAGGCACCGAACTCTTTCACCTCGGTTAGAACCTTAGCCAAAAATGTGTTTAGAGTAAATTCAGATTTATTTACACAATTTCTCTTTTCAGCTTCTTGTAACAGTCTTTCTATGTGTTTTTTGTTCGCTTCAACCGTTTTCATAGCGATAAACAACTCTCGTTCGTTTTCAGATTTAGTGTAATGTCTGACCAGTTCATGTCCAGTTGCCATAGAAACAGACAGTTGTTTGTACATTGACTGCAGTATCTGCATGTTCTCAATATCAGTATCTCTAATTTTCTTTGCTGCTTCCTTTATCTCGTGGACAAGCTTTTCTATGAATGACTTTAAATTGCTCTCAGCGTCTTCAATTCTAGCAACAGTAATTTCGTACTGACTTTTGGCAACCTCAATGTTATTTACAACGCTCTCGATATTCTTTTTTAATCTTTGTTCCAGCTTTAACAAGTCGTCCGTAATGGTTTTCACCTCTAATGTTTCACTTACTTTTATTTCTGTAATATTCACTATATTGTCACATTTTCGATGTTTGTCGATGAAACAATCACTGCACCCGAGCTCTTTGTGATCCTCACAATAATACTTCAATGGCTCCCCTCCGTGAGTGTCGCACTTCGTCACAACGTATTGTAATTGTTTGTGGGCCTTATTATCTTCCAGAGGTTTTAGCTGGTGGTTGCGCATTATTTTCAGCCTACAGTGTCCCTGGTAACAATCTCTACAAAGCAATTCATCACAAGTCTCGCACCAGCCAACTGATGGCTTCTTGATATCCCCAGCTAGGCATGGTTCGCATAGATCTCGGACACCTTCATATTTATCCGGCTCGGTGTCTGAGCCCCGAACTTGTCCATGAACCTCATCAGTCATTGTCACTACAACAGGTAAAACATAATATAATTACTACGTTATCTGCCTTAAATTTTTTATAGCCGTATGTGTGCAAAGAGCTTGGTCGTTAAAAATAGAGATTTTGTGAACCTGCATTTAAACCTTCTGTAGCACAATTTATTGTATGACAAGCTGGATAATGGTACATAAAGACGAATAATCTTTTCTGGTGGCGAGAGCTATGGCCCAAATGTCTCCGGCTATTTTGCGAACTTACTTTTCAAACAATAATGTTAGCAAACGGACAAAAGAAAGACAATTGAAAATAAATGTCATCTAGTAAATAACCCATAGACCCGATCCGGGAGAACAAAACAGACCATTAAAGATTAAACCAACTAAATGAAATATTATCAAATATTTACTCTGGTCAATTCCTGACCATCATCAAAACGTCAGTACAGTAATACCTATTTATAAATGTCATCTGAACAATTTGCTTTGCACTTATAATGCGCCTTTAAGCGTCATATAAGATGTCAATATTTGACAAACTGGTTAAATGCACAAGGTGCGCCATTCATGAGGTGTATTTGTTGAAAAATTAAATGTATATTAAATGTTAGAATAATATTTATTATGCGTTATCTACGTAACTTTCCAAATAGAAGTTTTCTCATTCATAAATATCATTTATATTTATTTTTAGTGATCATGCGGGTTTAGTTCCGAAGGTCTCTATCTTAAGACAATTTAAATATCACATTTTGGTTCAATGTTACGCACGTGCGTAGATGCGTAAGGCTAAGACTTGGGCTAGTGTTCTACTTTTCTAGCCCACCTTACCCAGTAAAGACCTCCAAGACCCAGTTACGAACTGATTCAAGAGTTCATACATACAAACAAACTGGCCAAGGTAAGTGAAGTTAAAGCCACAAATGTGGCCTTTAGCTTCTTCTCAAGTGTTTTCCTAAATTTGACCTCGTGACCTAGGTTTTTACCCCATGGGGCCCAGTTACGAATTCATCAAAGAATTCTGGCAGACAAACATTCAGACCAATTTTTTAAAACTGCATATAAACTGTACCTAGTAGTGTCGTAACAAGTAAATTGTTGACGACGCACGACGGGATTTCAGACAAGCTCACATTGAAGACATTGTGCTTAGGTGACTCAAACATTAACACACGACAAATTCATTTATTTATTTGACACTTGTAAGGTAGAAATATCTTGAACATGTTACAGCCTATTGTTGAGCATAGGAAAGATCCTACAAATACACAAGAAGAACATACTGATCATTTATGTCTAGAATATATTATTCTGCTTTATTAAAAGTCAACATACTGATATGATTTATATTTATATATCTTAAGTTATACAAAACATTTATTATTCCTGAATCATATACTTGTATCAGTGGACAGAGGTCTGAGCACTTTTAATATTGATACAGTCTTATTGTGTCAATATAACAAGCTAACATATGATATTTGATAATAACTTGAGGCAACCAATCAAAAATAAATCTAATTAAAATTATAATACATAATGATGAGACCAGAATTTAAAAAAGAGTTAATCTTACACTACAGCTTATTGCGAAAACGAAAGTAGAAGAAATTTAATTTCACCTTAAGTCAGTGTATATGCTTTAGAAGTCCAATAAGCACAATTTATTGTGAAATACAATTTATACTAAATAGTAAATTTTAACACAAAGGTACTGAAGCACAAAATGTAAAGTTTATAAACAGCTTTATATTCCTATAATGATTGAATCCCTAACCCTGTTAGTCCCGGATTTTCCAAAGACATCTGTTTACGTGTATTAGTCACATCAGTACACTAGTGTTTGTATCAACCAAAAGTGCCACGAGGACGTTTGTGTTTACCTTCAATGAAACACATAAATAAGGACGTAGAACACAAATTGTTACCTTCAATTCCGGATTTTCGTAATTCCAGCTTGCAAGAGTTGTCGTTCGTGCGGGACGGTATACGACTTCCGGTTTCATTATAAACAATTGGGAAAGACTACTGTTGCATATTTGAATGCCATAATTTCAGTGGTAGGGTAGGTAAATTTGGAAAGAAAGTCACGCTACATAAACTTTCTAAAGAAAAGTACACAAGGAAAGCGTGGATAAGAGCAATCCGCCTGAAAAATCGAAAACCGACCTCATATACTCGTGTTTGTTCGGACCACTTCAGGGACGGTATTGGACCTAACTCAATTGATAAAAATAAAGTACCAACAGAAAACTTGCCACAGAGGGAAACAAGGACAAATCATCAAGCAAGGCAACCACGCACGAGAATACAAAACATGGACAACGCTTGTCATGCTTTACAACATCATTCGTGAGTATATTTTTCTTGTTTGTCCATTTTTCCCATCTGTTATTCTGTCAATTTGTGTAGCTACTTTGTCTATATGTCACATCACCCAAGCGTTTCGATACCAGCAAACTAATAAAAATCTGGACAGTTTGATTAAATGGACAGGCTTCTTCCTATTTACACAAGTTTTTAATCAGATGCCCTGTTTATTTGGATTGTTTAATGTTAGCATCGCACACAGATCAAACGTTATGTAATTAATATGAGTAAGGATGCTGTTTGCGACTTTAAAGATGGCATCCGACAGTTTGACCATATCTAATATATGTAAGAAGATCTTGCCCCTGTTCTGGGGAAAATGTGTAATTGCTGCCAAAACTTAGTACCTTAGTTTAAGTAAAACCTTTTACAGAATTACTCCAATTGTAATGTAGTACATATCATGAAATATGCCGCTTTAAATGTCAATTATTTCCAAATCTATAAATAAGCACAATGGGGATCTTAGCTAAAAAATGTTGACGTCAGAGCTGATAATCCCGTAACGTGATCTCAAAAATATGGTGTCACGTTGTTTGCTTAGTTTGAAAATAGCGAACTGTGCAACATGGTTTGGATAGGAAATACATTTTTATAATGGCGAGTGGAGTGTTATGCTTTACATTTCCCATGGTTGGTGGGCACTAATAAGCAACATTTCGCGGGATTATTTCAGGTAATAATAATCAATTGGTTGAATGAGAGAAAGAAATGGTCCAATTGTAGAATACCACATTTAAAGCTACGTTTAACAACATCATTATAAACACAAAGTAGGCATACTCTAACTATAAAAAAGAGAGAGGGTGCCTGTAGTTTATTGGTAAACTTTCCAACTGTTACTTCCCTCACCATTTAGTCCCATACGAGTTGGTTCTAGACCCGATCAAGATAGGGGTGAAGGTCTTAATGTGATAAAGTGTCTAGGGTCTTTCTCCGCAAAAATAACTAGACGTACCTTAAATAACGATAATTGTGTTGCTGCGATGTATTCAAAAAGAAAAAAAAAACAATAAAAAGTTAAAATGATTATATCTTCAAGTAAAAAATAAAAGATGCAATGAAATGGAATGAAATGGTCACACATACGTTTATTAACAAATCACAGCTTTTGGGCTGAATATGACACGTGATTAATTCAAAATGTTGTGATCGATTGTGAAAAGGTTTGTTTTACGGAAACCTTTCTAGGGCAGCTTAAGGCATTTTTTTCCAATATACTGACAATCAAAGTTATTACCACTGAATGTATTTAAAAGTTATAAGCTTATACGGAAGTGTAAATTTGATGCAATACAAATCTTAACTGCTACACAATATGTTTTTTTTTTCGTTTTTAGATCCTTTTCATATTTTATGTATGCAAATGGATTTTTTAAATATGCTTTTTACATAAGGGATGTTTAAACCCAAGCAATAATAAGTTCAGATTAAATCTGTCTATTCTTTTCGTATAACCGCTACATGTACGTTCTTGCATCAATTCAGCCCAACTAAAGAAGCCTCACGAACAAATGCTGCTTGTTGTCCACGTGATACCACAGTGAAGGCAGCACTATATCTGCTGTAAATAAGAACCGTCTCCAGATAATTGTAAGAGTGTTAGTGGGCGATACAGCCAATTTACCTGCAAACAATGTACCTCTAGTGTGAGTATCGCAAAACTATTTTCTATATTGTATTCCAATAATGGGAAATAACATCTGATTGTGAAGCAAGATATTCCATGATTCCTAACTTTCTATCTTCCATCAGTTTATCCTATTATGTTCTACTTTTCATTTTCCATAACTATTGGTTCATTCTATATTACATTATAAAAACTCATAACAAAACGAATTCTTCCCTTAAATCTTAAACTATGTTCTAAATTTATGTTAAAATAAATGTCGACGTCAGATCAGATTGCCTAGGTCATGATACAGTATGATCTCAAAAGTAAGTGGTCAATTTATTTTAAAGATTGGTAACTGTAAAATTTTGTAAAGATGGGAAATATTTGTTTGAAATAACGACTCGGGTGTTGTTGTATTTTCGCTACTTATTAATATAAATTTGGCCCAAAATGTTGAATACTACGTTTAAATCACATGACATTTTCATATTTCTTATTGAATAGCATTCTGTATAATTGCAGACCCTTACGATTGAGAATTGAAGGACAAGGGAGACAATCCCTCAACTATTTCATACTTACCTGCAAACAACAGAGATAAATAGATTTAATGAGTTTTATTGATATTCTTAAAACTGGCCCAATACAAGTATAAAATGTTGACGAAGGTATATAATGTTTATCTTAGTGTTACATTTAAATCAGGCAGCTATTTCTACGCTTCTTATAAACGTTTGTTTATTTCAGAAAGTGGACCGCTAGCATTGTTCTCATAAAAACCTAGTGATTTAGTATTAATGAACCATAGAAGCCAAACTTAGAGGATTCCATGAGCAGCTTTATATGGAAAGAGTCTTTTAAATTGTCCTAATAAAGTCTTTATAGCGTATCCACAGTTTATGGTGGTTAGTGTAGGACTGCTCGACCCGTTATTATAAAATGACAGATCGAGAGTAAATCACCGATGTTATCTTTAACACATATTTGCTGAAGTTGACCGCCATGTCTGTGAATATAATGTTGTTAATAAGGTAACCTGAACAAGTTTGTACAAGTACAGTTACATGCAGCTTCCCAATAAACAGCGAGTTATTTTGTTCTATGAGTTCTTGATATCTCATCTTAAGCGAATACTACAGGAACTGACACGCATTTTTTATGGTGACAAGGTTAAATTAAATATATTCCTTTTTAATAGAGTTCGGCTTTCCATCATTTGCTAAGCAACCAGCCTGATTCTATAGTTCTATAAACCACGCGATTAATGTTAAAGAGTGGATTGTAATACAAACAAGTAATAAACATTTTTTTTTTATTTAAAATATATTAAAAAATCATTATTTTAGAGAAAACATGGCAGCAGGCCTAAAACTTATGTATTTTAAAATATCATAATTGACCTCTAAATTTGGTAACTTTATAAAGGATTTATCTAATAATCAAACCGCTTCGCAATTGGTTGTTTTAAATTAAATATTTTTTCAGCTATGTGTCAGACTTTAAATGTGGTATCCGACTGTTTTTTTATATCTAATACTTATAACAATATAACAATATGTGACCCCTTTTGGGGGTATCTGTGCATTTTATCTGCGGAAATTCGTACTTTAGTCTTAAAGAAGATTGTGAACACTTCCTCAATTGTCAGACATTAGAGCATGTTAAAAAATCTATCTATTTGTTAATTCTTTCCAAGCCTATAAATAATCACTATTAGAAATTCTGCTAAAAATAGACATGGGCGCCAGAACGGATTCCTCGTATAAAGATTAAAACGTTATCTCAAATCTGCTTACTCTATTATCTTAGTTTAAAAATATCTCACTGTGTGGCGTGGCTCAGATAGGGCATAGACATTTGTAATGACGACTGGGGTGTTTACGTTTCACAAAGATATAGGACATCAACAAACAGCATTTCGCGGGAACTGTTCATGTAACAATATGTTTTGGTTGTTGTTGGAGGTAAGACTTTTTGGTCTAAAATGTCTTAAAACTCCTTTAAGGTAATCTGTATATCAAGTTGTGTAAACTGTGAATATTGTTTTACATGTAGTTTGAATGTTAAGTTCTAAGTTTTACGTGTATTTGTCTTGTTGTTTAGCAAATGCATGGGCACCAGATATAGGTGGGTCAGGCACGAAATGGATACTTTTCAAAGAGGAAGATCATATTCAAACCCAGTAGGCCTACAACATTTACTGCGCTTACTTCAATTAGCTTCACAACAACATTGACACAATTGCATATTCTTGTTTAATTTACATTAATTCGCATCGATATTATATTATTAACGGTCCCGACGCGTATTTGTTAATTAAAATCTGCTAAAATATTCATCAGTTATTATACAACAAGGGAAGTAATCGCGACTGGATTAAACTGCCCTGTACACGGAGTTGTCTACCTTGTAAAGAGTGAAATTTAAGGTATTGGGTGTTTTATATCTTAGCTAATTACATTGCATTTAACTATTTGGTGTTATAAAGCATTTAAAGCCTGTTTTGATGCAATCGTTTAAATGATACCACTTTTGATGACATTATTCTTTTCGTTTCAGTTTTCACCTCATGTACATCTGATTTGAGATGAACAAAGGAGGGAGGGCACTGATTAAGCTGCTCAGTAGTCATGAGGGCATTCATTTCAAAATGCGAGAAGGGTTCATTTAGTTTTGTATAATCTTAAATAAATAGAATAAACACAACAACGCTTTGGAAACTTTATTGTGTTTTATATCACGCATTGTGAAATTTGTGGAACATATTACTGTGATGTTCTATCTGATGGGTACACTGTCCGAAAGGGCCATTAAGGCGTATGAAGCTTTGATATTATTCATTTCAAACCTAATGCAATCTGATCAGCACATACAGAGAGCCTTTGATTGTGTTCGTGTTTAAAGAACACACGTGTGAAATTAAAAATCATTATTTGTTACGAATCGTAGTTTGTTCTACATTTCCGATACGAGCAGAGTAGTCTATGGTGTCCCTATTCTGTAAGTGAAAACCTTAATCCTGGAATCAGACCTCTTTGTACAACCGTGCCATTAGTATCTTTAGAACTGTTGGCAAAGGTAAACTTCACTACTCCCGTCGTAACCCCTGATTTGCCATTCTTATCAAAGTAGGTCTTACGAGCCGCGATAGTTGTACATACGCTGTACGTGTGACCAGCTCTAAGTGTAATACCATGGTTCCCATTGTCCTGCAGCACTTTCACTGGAACAAGGTCTCTGTCTGGCGTGGGATGTGTACTCGAGCATTGAACTAAATCATGACCGTCTTCACTTATGTTCAATGTCACTGTCATGGACTCCAGACCTGGATATAGCAGTACATATAACAATCTGATATTTTGATTAACTGTCACATCAATGGCGTCTGAGTTTCCACCATGGCCCCAACCTACCGGGCAAGATCTTGCGTCAAACCGATGTACTTCGAACTCCTCGTCAACTTTGTCAAATTGTGTCGGCATCAACTCCTGCTGCGGACTGTTTAAAGTACCGAACTTTTTCACCTCGGTTAGAACCTTCGCCAAAGATGTGTTTAGAGTAAATTCAGATTGATTTACACAATTTCTTGTTTCAGCTTCTAGTAACCATTTTTCTACGTGTTTTGTGTCCGTCTCAACCGTTTTCATAGCGATAAACAACTCTCGTTCATTTTCAGATTTAGTATAATGTCTGGCCAGTTCATGTCCAGTTGCCAACGAAACATAAAAAGTTCTTTGTGCATTGACTGCAGCGCAAGCATGTTCTCCATTTCAGTATCTTTAATTTTCTTTGCTGCTTCCTTTATCTCGTGGACAAGCTTTTCTATGAATGCCTTTAAATTCCTTTCAGCGTCTTCAATTCTAGCAATAGTAATTTGTTATTTACAACGCTCTCGATATTCTTTTTCAATCTTTGTTCCAACTTCAATAAGTCTTCCATAATGTTTTTGAACTCTAAGGTTTCTTTCAGTTTTATTCCTGAAAGATTCACTATATTGTCACATTTTCGATGTGTGTCGATAAAACAATCACTGCCCCCGAGCTCTTTGTGATCCTCACAATAATACTTTAATGGCTCCCCTCCGTGAGTGTCGCACTTCGTCACAACGTGTTTTAATTGTTTGTGGGCCTTCATAGCTTCCAGATGTTTTAGCTGGTGGTTGCGCATTATTTTTAGCCTACCGTGTCCCTGGTAACAATCTCCACAAAACAATTCATCACATGTCCCGCACCAGCCAACTGCTGGCTTCTTGTTATCCCCACCTAGGCATGGTTCGCATAGATCTCGGACATCTTCATATTTTCCCAGCTCGGTGTCTGAGCCCCGAACTTGCCTATGAACCTCATAAGTCATTGTCACTACAACAGGTAAAACAACAAGTAAAACATAATATAATTATTATGTTGCCTACCTCCAATTTTGTATAACCATATGTGTGCAAAGAGTTAAAAAAATTGACTCTGCATTTAAACCTTCTGTAGCAGAGTTTATTGAATGGCATGCTAGATAATGGACTGGTAATCTTTTCTGGCGGCGTGAGCTAAAGCCACAATATCTCCGGCTATTTTGCGATGTTACTTTCCAAACAATAATGTTAGCAAAGGGACAAAAGAAAGACAATTGAAAATTAACGTCATCTAATTAATAAACCATAGACCTGATCCGGTTAAATGCACATGGTGCATCATGTATGTGGTGTATTTGTTGACAAATTAAATGTATATTAAATGTAAGAATATTATATATTATGCGTTATCTACGTAACTTTCCAGGTAGAAGTTATCTCATTCATACTTATCATTGATATATTTGAGTGATCATGCCGATTTAGTTCCGAAGGTCTCCAATTTTCTCACCATCTTAAGACAAATGTATACACGTGTGCGTAACGCTAAGACTTAAGCTAGTGCTCTACTTTTGAGTTCTCATGACCCAGTAACGACCTCCAAGATTTTATACAGGCAAACATTCTGGCTAAGTTTCGTGAAGATTGGACTATAAGTATGGCATGAAGCGTATTCACAAAGTTTTTCAAGATTTTAACCTAGTGACCTACTTTTTGATGACACGTGACTCAGTCAGGACCTCCTTCAAGTTTTATGCAGTCAAACCATGTAACTAAGATTGGTAAAGGTTGATCCATAAATGTGGCATCTATGGTGTTCACAATGTTTTTCTTAAATTTGACCTAGTGACCAAGGTTTTACCACCATGGGGCCCAGTTACAAATTCATCCAAGGATTCTGGTAGACACACAATCTGAACAAGTTTGGTGAAGACTGGATACAAACTGTAGCCTTACGACGCCGCACGACGCACGACGTGGTTTCAGACAAGCTCACCTTGAAGACATTGTGCTAAAGTGACCCAAACATCAACACACGGCCAAGTCATTAATTTATTCGACACTCATATGGTAAAACAAAAGCAAAATATCCGTTTCAACTTGCACATATTACAGCCTGTTGTTGAGCAAAGAAGGGTCCTACAAACACACATCACCTGAATACATGAACAACATACTGATATGATTTATATAACTACAATGAAGCTTAAATATAAACATACATTTATTATTTCAGTGTTTTATAATTATATCCATGGACTGGGGTCTGAGAAATTTTAATATTGATAGAGTCTAATTTTGTCAATATAACAAGCTATCATGTAACATTTGATAATAACTTGAAGCAACCAATCAACAATAACATTAAAATTATCATTCTATAATGGTAAGCTCAGAATTTGAAAGAGTTAATCTTACAGCTTATTGCGAAAACAAAAGTAGAAAAAAAGATTTAATTTCACCTTAAGTTAGTATATATGATTTGTAACCACAATTTATTGTGAAATTCAATTTGTATTAAATAGTAAATCCAACACAAAGATACCGAGATACAACATGCACATTTGAAGTTTATAAACAGTCTGTATTATCCTATAATGGTGGTATCCCTAACCTTGTTTGTCCTGGACTTTCCAAAGACGTCCACTTAGGTTCATTAGTTACATTAGTACACTGGTGTTTTGTTCAACCAAAAGTGCCACGAGAACATGAGTGTTTTTCTTTAATAAGGACATACAACACAAATTGTTACCTTCAATATGGCTGCCGTGTATGTCCTTGTGGACAGAGACTTGTTTGCTTACTTAGTACTCATACCATATGAGCATAGTCGATGTTACTAATAATAGACGTACAATAAAATCGTATTTCATGGGATGTCTCGCCACCAAGGTGTAAACGAATATTGTTTTTCTACGCGCAAAGAATCAAATCTGTTATTTAAAAAAATGAATAAAAGTCTTAATTTCCATCGGTGCTAACTTATGCGCTTCCGCCTGACGTATGTAGTTAAGTTTGTAGTTAATCATTTTCATCTTTCAATAAACGATGTTTTGTATTTAGAAGCATGTATTGCTTAATATGGGAAATAAGAATTGCATATATTATCTTTATTAACGGTGTTTAATTACAAAAGTACATTTTCCTTCACTTAACACATAGTCAATTCAACAATTGACATGCTAATATTATGTAAAATTTGACAAACATACAAAGTCTCTTAAACATCAACGTGCTTTTAATTAGATAGTTTTATCGGTAAGAGAGAACTGTAGAACTGGGAAAAATGTGTAATCTTCTTATTTATAGCCAATTAAGGCCGGATGAATAATTTCTTTCCAAGACGTAGTTGGGATAAGTCCTTGAAAATGCAGCCCTATTAAAGCAATTGTTCCTTAATTCAAAGCTTTATTTTAGCTGCTCTGCCAAAGCTTTATCATAGTAGTCGTTGTATTTTAATTACACTCCCTTCGTATTTTGTATCCAAAGACTTGTAATAACATCGGATTACAGACAACACATACGACCAGAAAAATGCGCTCGAATGGGTAATAATGAAATACGAACACACCGTTAATTGAAGCATTATTAGCATTTGTCTAACGGGTAATATTTGTCTTTCCGACCACACACTTTTGGAATGTCCTGTATTACGTACGTTCAGAACAAAATAACTTGATTATATTAATGTTGTATTTGGATCAAGCATTTGTTACTTTCTTAGTACACTTGATAGACATTGTCTTGTTAGTATCTTGTTAGGTAAGTATGGCTCTTTTGTAGGGTTGCAGTTAAATAAAACTATGATTATCTTTTGGATGTAATATTCAAGCAAATTCACATAGCATGGCTGCATTACAGCAAATGTGAAAATATACATTCTGATTGTCTGCATGCTTAGCATTACATTTCTCAAGTAAATGATTTCATTTATATAATTATATATTTCAACTTAACTTTTACTATCATTATTGTCATACCAATAGTATAACATGCAAACTGTCTGTAATTTGTTGTCTGGGTCATTCAATGGTTGCCACATTGAATTTGTTCAACGTTGTATTTCTGAAATATATGTAAGTATATAACGCTTCTTGATCTTGTGTTTAGTTTTGGCAAGGTCACTCTGTAGCGTCCTACCACTGATCATTTGCGTGCCTATATATGCTTTTTTTTTTCTATTTATACTTTACACATAAGTTATATGCATTTGTACTATATCTATATAGTCTTTGTTTGCGCACGCGTTTGAAATTAATTATACCTGTATTGATTCTTCTGCTGATATATATGTATTATTACATCGGCCCTTTATATCTGATTTATCTGCCTTTTTATCTGCCTGCCTGTCTGTTTTGTCAGAATGCCTGTCTGTTTTGTCAGAATGCCTGTCTGTGGGTCTGTCGATGGGTCTGTCTGTTTTCCTGTCTGTCTTTCTGTCTGTCACTCTGTTTGTCTGTTTATCTGTGGGTCTGTCTTTCTGTCTGCCACTCTGATTGTCTGTCTGTCCGCGTGTTTTTCACTGTGTTTATCGATTATTGCGCCTTTTCTTTTCAGGACTTTTTCTGTTGTTTTTTCATGTGCCCTTATATTTAACCGCATTATATAAAAATTGTATCGCCTATTTATTGCGCATTTGTTCGACTGTTTTATTGATCTTTTTAAGTGTTACCCTATTTCTTTGTCTTCATATGTTGTTCTTTCTGTAATTTCTTAAATTTATACATGCATAAACTTGTTTTTCATTTGTTTTTCTCAGTAAAGTTGCCTGTTATCTTAAGTTTGTAAACGTATATGCATGTATTTTTTGTATCTTCTTAAATGGAGGAATAAAGATATTTCGATGCGGGTTTATAGTTTACTTTATGTAGAGTACAAAATATGTTCAAACGGACCTTTTCGAACATTTTGTATATGTAGCTTAAGTTTGAAATAGTTTATTTATATCTTATTTGATTAAACATTATATACATTTGATATGAAATCTCTATATAAACGTAAGAAATGTTACGCTAGTACGTTGTAATTAAATGTTAAACTAAGAATGGTAACTATAAACCACTCACAAGTATTAATTTTGCAAGATCGTGTAAAAGAAATATGTCTGTTTGACTCTTTAAAGGTGGTATCAGATTGGTTTCCTATGGTCTTCTTCTAAAATTGATATTTAAAGTGTGTCGTTTATAGAAATTTGAAAACTCCAAATATTATGTTATAGCCTCTTAAGTAGAACTGATTTGCTATTGAGTATCGTATGAAAAATAATAGCATTAGTCAAACTAATCAGACGTGTTACTTGATTGGTTTGAAGCAAACTATCCCAAATATGTAATTATTTGTTAACAAACTTAACACATTTTAGGTTGATTTTCCCTTTCTCTGCTGACTGTGATTTATTAAAAATCACCTTGCTCTTGTCTGCCAAATGATTTATTTCAGAGTTACCCAAAATGTTCAACAAAGTATTGTAGTTGATGCTGCTAAATATAAAATACTTCCACCAAATGGTTTTGATTTTTAGACTTTGAATATATATAGGTTATAAATTTGTAATGAAATTTCGCACATCCTGCTGTGAAAGCATTTTATTTCGTGGGGCAGAAATTTCGTCGTTTGACGAGGACGGGCATATTCGTGGGTCCTTGACTTCGTGGATTGCCCTACCCACGAAATTACAAATTACTTACAAAATAAAAATTGAAAACTAAACATATTTTATACTACATCGGGTTGAGTGATGCAGAAAAAGATGTCAAAGTGAAAAAGTAGGGGAAAAAATTGACCATGTGTGCCCATTCTTGGATTAGAACCATCAACACCCAGATTTGAAGCATTTTAGTTCTAATTTAGATATTCTTTAATTGGAGGTGCAACATTACATTTGCTCTACCTTAAGGTAATAGCACTGTAATAAACTTGTTCAATATTCGCCACATTTTGCCACCTTCCTCACCTCCGAAATAAGCCGGAAAAGGCCGAAGGTTTTCTCCGCCGTTACTATTTTAAGAAACACCACCTGGAAGTTTTCCGAAAACATGATGTCATTCTAAGTTTCAACATGACGGCTCAAGTAGGTCTATAACTTATGATTTATGTCCACTCTTATCAACAGACGTTTTTAACCCTTCTGGTGTTATTGCCGTCGACGCACTGTTTACCATTGGGTGAAAATGTATTTTCGAACAACTTCCGTCCTTAAATCTAGTACCAATTGAACATCTTTGTATTTATCGTTAATAATTCCAAAAAGCGTCACAGCTCCCTGGGTTAGTCCAAGTTTCTCTTGCAACACAGACACGTCCGAAAATCTTAGTTCTCCAGGTACCGACAAAAAGATTTGCCAAATCATTCAATTTGACGTTCGCGTCATGTGGCGCGCAGACCAGAAACATCTTTTCTTGCTCTGAGAAACAGATTTGTTCGCGAACGTGCCTTCGTATAACTATTTTAAAAAAAATGTTGTGTCAAATAAACGACATTATATAATTATTTTTTTAAATGTTGTGTCACGATTGTGTCAATCAATATACAATATCTTCAAAATGCAGATTGAACAGCCAGGACGATTTTGCTCTAAAGTAAAATGGAATTTGTCAAATGGCTGGATTTAAATATACTTTAAAAAAATTACATATCTACCTCAACAAAACTCAGTATTGGGGTGGCTGATTACATATATTAACATGCCCAATATCTTCGTATGTTGTTTTACAGACGCATGTCTCAAAACAATAATCAATTGGACGCCGTTTGTATACAAAATTAGAGAGATGCCTCTTACGATGTATCACGGATTGTTTCTTCTTAATAGTATGCAACATACCTTACTGCCAATTCCATACATGATACAAAATATTTTAGATAGTTTATATTTAATAGGTAATAATTTAATAGGTAATTTAACAAAAGCTTAAGGTCTCGAGTTACAAAATTAACTTCGGCTCTCCCTATTTAATGAAACTAAATGAAACACAAAATATCGTTAGGAAAAAAAAGTAACTAACATCGTCCAAAATAATCAGTTTGTGATCGTTTAATGTCAGCATTTCCAAATAGATCAAACATTATGTAAGATAGCTAAGCCGGTAGAATATTGTATACAAATTAGTACGACCTTAAAGGTTGCATTCGATAGTTTGTTCAATATACATGGTATACATGTAACACATTCTTATCACTCTTCTGGGGAATTTGTGTATAATTGCTTCAAAACCTTAGTACCTTAGTTTAACTAAAGTATTTTATAATATTACTTCTATTGTAATATAATTAAGATCGTGAAATATGTCGTTTTAAGTGTGAATTATTTCCAAATATATAAATAAGCACAATGGTGATCTCAGTTTGAAAAAGATTTCGACGGCAGAGCTGATTACCCGGATGATGACGTAACGAGACCTCAAAAGTTAGTGGTCACGTGGTTTTATTAGTTAAAAAAATAGCGCAACTCTATGCAAACTGTACAACGTGGCTCGGATAGAAAATGCATCTTTGTAATGATAAGTGAGGTGTTATGCTTTATATTTGTCATGGACGGTGGGCACTAATAAACAACATTTCACGGGATCGTTTCATGTAGTAATAATTATTTTGATTGAGTGAAAGAAATCGTCCAAACAGTAGGATACCGCCTTTAAAGCTACGTTTTACAACATTGCTATAAACACAAAGTTTATTTAAAATTGTGTAATCGATTGTAAAAAGGTTTGTTTACAGAAATCGTTTTAGGGAACTACGGTCATTTCTTCTTTTTTTCGATATATACTGAAACTTATCTGATGTTATTACCATAGTTATAAGCTAAAATACAGGTATAAATTTGATGTAATACATAAATTGCTACATAATATGAATTTTCTTCTTTTATACTATTTTCCTATTTCATGTATGTAAATGGATTTCTTTTCAAGTATGTTTTTCATAAGGTATGTTTTAAACCAAACCAATATCAAGTTCAATTTAAATATGTCTACTTTCTTTCGTATAACCGCTATGTGTACGGGCTTTCATCCGTTCAGCCCAAGTAAAGAAGCCTCACGAACAAATGCAGAATGTTCAACACATGTTACCACAGTGTAGGCAGCACTATATCTGGTGCATGTAAGAATCGTATCGCATCGTTTACCATGTTATGGTATTCATATTATTATTATAAAATGTGGGGTATTGATGTAAGTATAGATAAGTTAGCTGTAATTGTAGTTAACAAGGCAAATAATCATGTTGTGAATGTTGTGAAATATCTTTTAAAAAGGAATTACTCAAAATGAAGATGCATTTATATACATTGTACATTGGTGTTACATTTAAACAAACTGTTGTTACTACGCTTCTTAAAACATTTAGAAAGTGGGCTGCAATCATTGAAACTATGATTTATCATTGGAATGGGGTGGGGTGGGGGGTTTTGCTGGGGGTGTGGGGGGCATATGAGCAGCTTCATTCGGAAACAGTCTCTGAAATTGTATTGATACATCCTTTCTAGCATATGCACAGCTTAAAATGGTTGTTGTAGGACTTCTAGACCCGTTATTATATTGACATGACTGACAGTCTGGACTGATAACCGCATGTTATCTGTATCACAGTGAAGGCAGCATCATACTTAATGAAGTTCACCAGCATGTATGTGAATATAATGTTGTTGTTAAGGCACCCTAACCCAGTTTGTACAAGTACAGTTTTATGTAGCTTCCCAATCTACGTCGTTTTGTTTTTCTGTTCTAAGAGATCTAATATTTTTATTATAATATTATTTTAATTTAATATCACATCTTAAGCGCGTATTGCAAGCAATAGCACTCATTTTTTATTGCAACAATTCTAAATGTAATTTAACATAAATATTTTTTTTTCAAAATTGTGTAGTTTTATAAAGAACAGTTCTATAAAGTACATAATTAATGCCGTAAACTGGATTGTTATTAGGAACAAGTAATAAACAAAAAAAATATTTCTGATATGAATGTGAGACATTATTTTATGGAAAATATTACAAAACGCTTATTAACTTATTTATCGTAAACTGTGATATTGGACCTCATCATTTAGTAACTTTCTAACATAAAATAATTAGTGATCTAAGCTATTTGCTCTTGCTTTTTAATATCAAAAACATTTTAAGCTGTGTGTAGTAGCCTTCAAAGGTGGTATCAGTCTGTTTGGACCAACATATTCTTTTCTTAAATACTCAAATAAGTCATTGTTACCTGAAAAGATCTTGGGAAATGTTGCACATTCATGATCTAGATCAATGAGAAAAGAGAAACATAAATCATCATTCCCCACTGCAAACAGGCATTTCCTATCTGAGCCACGCTGCAGAGATAACTACCAGGAAAACCACGTGACAACTCACTTTTGAGGTTACCTTATATCGTCATTCGGGTAATCCGCTCTGACGTCGGAATCTTTTTTAGCAGAGATCACAAACGTGCTTATTTATAGATTTGAAATTAGTGTACTTTGAGAGTGTTATTTAAATAAATTTGTACTGTGTAACAATATAGACAGTCTTCGAAACTGTCTTTAATTATACTTAAAGTATGAGTATATGCAAAAATTATGCCCTACTTCCCCAAAGCAGTGGTACGGTATTGTTACATGAATTTGATAAAGGCGAACTTTCGGATACCACGTTTAAAGGTGGTGATTAATTAATTAATTACATGTTACAATATATGACCTCTGTTTGGATTTTTGAGCACGATATATGCGGAAATTCACATTTTATTCTGCGCAAAAGCGATTGTGAACATTTTCTCAAGACAGTAGTACTCGATAAAACTCCCTCTGAATGTTCATTTTTTTTTCCAAAACTATGAATAAGCACTATTTAATTAATTAAGCATTTAATTGAGAGATAAAGCATTTATCATTTTTTGGATGAAGAAGTAGTCGCTACTTTTCGGCCTAAAATGTCTAAAAACACCTTTAAGGTAACGTGTATCCCAAATTGTGTCAACTGTAAAAATTGTTTTACAAGTAGTTTAAATGTTAGCTTCAATGACGTTTTACGTGTTTAGCAAATGCATTAGTAGAAGATACAGGTGGGTTAGGCACGCAATTGATACTTTTCAAAGAGGAAGATCATATACAAACTTAGTACAACATTTACCGCGTCTGCTTCAATTAGCTTCACAAAACATTGACAAACTTGCATATTCATATTTAATATACATTAATTCGCACCGGTATTATATAATTAACATTGAAGAATGTATTTTTTTCATTATAATTTGCTGAAAAATATTAGTTATTTTACAAGGGAAGTAATCGCAACTGGATTAAAGGGCTATGTACCCTGAGTTGTCTACCTTGTAAAGGGTGCCATTTAAGGTATTAAGTGTTTTGATCTTAGCTTATGACATTGTATGTAACTATTTGGTTTTATAGAGCATTTAAAACCTGTATTGATGCAATCTGTTTAAATGATATCACTTTTGATGACATTATTCTCTTCCTTTCTGTTTTCCCCTCATGTACATCTGATTTGAGATGAACAAAGAAGGGAGGACACTGATTTAGCTGCTCAGAAGTAAAGAGAGCATTAATTTCAAAATATGAGAAGGGGTCATTTAGTTTTGTCTAACCTTGAAAAATAGAATAAACACAACAACGCTTTAAAAGTTGTCATTTTAGTGTAAATGTGTTTATATATCACTACATAACATCAATATAATGTTAAAACTGAGTCATTTGTGGGTTATTTATTTCCCATGACATGCATTTAAATTTTACTGTGTTTGGAAACTTTATTGTGTTTTATATCACGCATTGTGAAATTTGTGGAACATATTTCTGTCATGTTCTATCTGATGGGTACATTGCCCGAAAGTGCCATTAAGGCGTTTGAAGATTTGATATTATTTAATTAAAACCTAATAACAATTTGAAGAGGCCGTCCATATAAGCAGCAAACTATCCACACATCGCATAAAATATATCAATCTGATCAGCACATACAGATAGCCTTTGATTGTGTTCATGTTTAAAGAACACACGTGTGACAGGACACTTCTAGTCTTGTAACTTACATATGGTGTGTATCGCCAACCCTATTGAAAGATAATGTATATTATTACAATTGCATCAATATTTGTATGTGTATAAACATTAGGTTTCCTTTAATACTAACGTGTCTTTTCTAACATTGTCACGTAATGAGCTTTTATATTGGTTAATTTACACAGACAAGATTTCAATATTATGCTTTTTGACCTGCATATGTGTTATTTTTCTTACCATAGCTTTCCATTAAATTCGGAATGGCAATGGCATTTATAATACATTACTCTTTTGAAGGCTGAATATAATTGACTTTTAATAAAACAGAATAATATATTCTATCCGTAAATAAAACATGACGTAAAGTATCATAACGCACTTTATTTGCATAAATTTGACACGCTTCTATAATCTTAATACAATGAGAGACATTTTCGAAATTATTGTCGACAATTAATCGGAATAATTACGAAGTTACTGGAAAATCGAACAGTAAATTTTATTCGAAAACATATTAATTAATAACCATTTGAGTTCCGTGGGAATTTTATAAATGCAGCTTAATTTCCATCAATTTTCATAAATTCGGACCTATGAGAGACATACTTATAGTAAACAAGGGACATCGTTAACTTGTTATATAACTCTTGTGCATGTGCAGATTAATTTGGGGCTTACAATGGTTAACAATTAACGAATAATAACTTAAGGCGAACTGTGAATAACTCTAACAAGAAACAGATACATATTTAAGATATATCATAATGGCAACCTGTCCTTTTATTATTGTTTTCACCCATATATTTTATTATATAAAAAGCTGGCATTTAAAATACAAACTTAACATATTATATCCTACATAACATTACAATATTCAAGACTTAACATACATAATTGATGTTCATGAAATCTGCGGATAAAAACCTTTATATCCATAACACAAGATAAGGCACAAATAACAAATGGTTAAAGGTGGTATCAAACATTTTGCCTATATCTAATATATGTAACAATATCTGACCTCTGTTTGGGGTATTTGTAAATGATTTCTGTAGAAAAAGATCATTCTTTAGTCTAAGCTTTGACGATTTTCGGCAGTATCTCGTTAATCAACGCTTAAAATGTTATTTATTTTCAAATCTTTAAATATAAACAATTGGAACTTCTGATAAAAACAGACATCGACGTCACCGCGGATGACGTGGATGAGCTTAAATAAAAGTAGTCAATTGGGTTTCTTAGTTCAAAATAGCTAACTGTGCAGCGTGGCTCAGATAGGAAATACATGCTTGTAAAAACGATTGTTTGGTACACTTTTCAGACAGGTGTAGGACATCAATAAACAACATTATGCGAGATCTCTTCAGGTAACAATAGATAATAAGATGTTTGCTGAAAATATTTTTGGTTCGAACTTTCGGTTACCACCTTTAAATGATGTATTCATATTAAAGTAATACATATATAAATCACTAAATATATAAGCCCTAATGTGTTTAATCTTTACGTTGTTTTTTTCCTGTATTTTTTTTGTTTCACATTTTGTCCGTTACCGTGTCCAGCTTGTGTTCATCACGTTTAGCTGTTTTAGCACTTGTGTTGTATTCGCCAAGAAATTATATACTGAAAAATTTAAAGTGTTACTTCATGAAATGTTAATTATTTAAAACCAAATCTGATATAAATAAGCCATTTAAGATGAGTAAAAAATGAAAAATCTTTTTACGGCATGACGAAAAATAACAAGTATATAACAACATTTTACAATTTACATTTCTATGTTGATACATGTTGATACTACAGTGGTTTGGAATAGCTAATGGTGATGACTCATCTGTAAGCTTAAAAGCTGAATGCAGATATTTATACAGACACTAGATAGAATAAATCGAGGGATTTGTCATTATTTTCTCTAACAAGTCTGGTATGAATATATATTTATACAAACAATCTGTTAATAAATTAAAAATCACAATTTAAGTCGTAGTTTGTTTTTCATTTCCAATACGAGCACTGTAGTCTATGGTGTTCCTATTCTGTAAGTGTAAACCTTAATCCTGGAATCTGACCTATTTGTACAGACGTGTCATTAGTATCTTTGGAACTTTTGGCAAATGTAAACGTCACACCTCCCGCTGTAACCTCTGATTTGCCATTTTCACCATGGTAGGTATCGCCACCCTTGATAGTTGAACATACGCTGTAGGTGTGACCAGCTCTGAGTGTAATACCATGGTCCCCATTGTCCTGCAGCACTTTCACTGGAACAAGGTCTGTGTCTGACGTGGGATGTGTACTCTTGCATTGAACTAAATTATAACCGTCTTCAAAGATGTTCAGGGTCACTGTCATGGACTTCGGGCCAGGATATAGCAGTACATATAACAATCTGATAGTTTGATTAACTGTCACATCAACGGCGTCTGAGTTTCCCTCTTGGTTCCACATTACATTGGAAAATCTTTCTCCAAACCGATGTACTTCGAACTCCTCATCACTTTTGTCAAATTGTGTCGGCATCAACTGCTGCTGCAGACTCTTTAAAGTACCGAACTCTTTCACCTCGGTTGGAATCTTGGCCAAACATGTGTTTAGAGTAAATTCAGATTTATTTACACAATTTCTCTTTTCAGCTCCTAGTAACCGTCTTTCTACGTGTTTTATGTCCGTTGCAACCGTTTTCATAGCGATAAACAACTCTCGTTCATTTTCAGATTTGGTATAATGTCTGACTAGTTCATGTCCGGTTGCTAAAGAAACAGACATTTCTTTGTGCATTGACTGCAGCGCCTGCATGTTATCCATATCAGTGTCTCTAATTTTCTTTGCTGCTTCCTTTATTTCGTGGACAAGCTTTTCTATGAATGCCTTTAAATTGCTCTCAGCGTCTTCAATTCTAGCAATAGTAATTTCGTACCGACGTTTGGCAATATCAATGTTATTTACAACGCTCTCGATATTCTTTTTCAATCTGTGTTCCAACTTCAATAAGTCTTCCATAATGATTTTCAACTCTAATGTTTCATTTACTTTTATTCCTGAAAGATTCACTATATTGTCGCATTTTCGATGTTTGTCGATAAAACAATCATTGCACCCGAGCTCTTTGTGATTCTCACAATAATACCTCAATGGTTCCCCTCCGTGAGTGTCGCACTTCGTCACAACGTGTTTTAATTGTTTGCGGGCCTTCATATCTTCTAGAGGTTTCAGTTGGTGGTTGCGCATTAATTTCTGCCTACAGTGACCCTGGTAACAATCTCCACAAAGTAGTTCATCACATGTCTCGCACCAGCCAACTGCTGGCTTCTTGTTATCCCCAGCTAGGCATGGTTCGCATAGATCTTGGACACCTTCATATTTATCCGGCTCAGTGTCTGAGCCCCGAACCTTCCCATGAACCTCATCAGTCATTGTCACTACAACAGGTAAAACATAATATAATTACATATCATGCAGAAAGACAATATCGTATCTAGTTGTCGGTTAACTACGACGCAAATGGATAAAATTAAAAATGAGGGTTATCTAGTAAATAAACCAAAGACCTGATCTGGAAGAACAAAATAGACCAAGTTATGGGTTATTTACATTACTTGCTAAGGAGAAGTTATCTCATTCATTAATATCATTTATATATTTTAGAGATCATGCGGGTTTATTTCCGAAGGTCTCCAGAGTTCTCACCATCTTAAGACAAATGTAAATATCACAATATGTTTCAATGTTATGCACGTGCGTTGATGCTAAACGCTTAGACTTGAGCCCACGTGACCCAGTAACGACCTCCAAGATTTTATGCATACCACCCTTCTGGCCAAGATTGGTGAAAATTGGGCCATAATTTTGGCCTCTAGCGTGTCCACAAAGCTTTACTAAGATTTGATCTAGTGCCCTACTTTTTAATTACACGTGACTTAGTAAGGAACTGCTCCAAATGTTCATGCAGGAAAATCATCTAACCAAGATTTGTAAAGATTGGTCCATTAATGTGGCCTCTATGGTTATCACAGAGTTCACAAGCTATTATCTTAAATTTAATCTAGCGACATTGTTGTAACCCCACGTGACTGTGTAATTAACTGATTGAAGATTGCATGTATACAAACAAACTGGTCAATGTAAATGAAGACAAGAAAAAGTTGATGCAGAGAATCAAAGTCGCCGGAAAATAATGTAAAATAAAATGATGTAAGAGAGCATACAACAAAAGAAAATGTTTTCGCCATGCATATGAGCCTTGTGATCTTATACCTTGACCAACATTTGCAATAATAATTAACAGAATATCCTGTTGTAATTTATGTATCATTATCCAAATCAACCATCTATAAATACCCTTAATGCACAATAATTTACCCTTTAATACTTAAGAAACTTTCCCGACCTGTTGGTCTGTGCCTGTCTGTGTTGATCGTTTTCGGTCATTACAACATCAATTCGTAACGATGTTGTTTCGTATACACATATATGCTCACTGTGTATGTATTGATCCAGGTATGTACGTAAGTGCGCATTTAAGTTGTTATTATTTGCCATAAAATGTAGACATATGTAAAACCATATAAAATGTATCCCTCTGTTATCCATAACACATCAATTTCAGTCGGAAACAATTTGAACGAGGTATCTGTTAATTTATATTTGGCACATTTAACATTAGCTAGAACAGAACGGCGATCGAATGAAGCGATAAATGTGGCCTCTACTGTGTTCTCAAGTTTTTACTAGAGTTTGACCTTGTGGGCTATGTTTTACCCCACCGTTACGAATTCATCTAAGAGTTCTTGCAGACAAACATTCTGGCCAAGTTTGAAGAAGACAGGATACAAACTGTATAGCATCAAGAAGCCGCACAACACACGAAGGGATTTCAGACAACCTCACCTTGAAGACATTGTGCTTAGGTGACCCAAACATCAACACACGGCCAAGTCATTCAGTCGACACTTGTAAGGTAGAACAAAAGTAAAATATCCCTTTCAACTTGCAAATATTACAGCCTGTTATTGAGAATAGAAGGGTTCTACAAACACACATCACTTGAATGCAAGAACAATTTACTGATATGAATTGTATAACTACAATAAAGCTTCAGTTATACACACACATGTATTATTTAAGTGTCGTATAATTATACCCATGGACTGAGGTCTGAGAACTTTTAATATAGATACAATATTATTTCGTCAATATAACAAGCTTACATATAACATTTGATAATAACTTGAAGCAACCAATCAAAAATAAATCTAATTAAAATTATTATATATAATGATGAGACCAGAATTTAAAAAAATAAGTTAATCTTACAGCTTATTGTGAAAACGAAAGTAGAAAAAATAAGAGATTTAATTTCACCTTAAGTCAGTGTATATGCTTTGGAAGTCCAGTAAGCACTATTTTTTTGTGAAATTCTATTGATATTAAATAGTAAATTTCAACACAAAGATACTGAGACACAAAGATACTGAGACACAACATGCAAATTTGAAGTTTATAAACAGTCTATATTATCCTTTAATGGTTGTATCCCTAACCTTGTTAGTCCCGGACTTTCCAAAGACGTCAGTTTACGTGCATTAGTTACATCAGTACACTGGTGTTTTGTTTAACTAAAAGTGCCAGCAGAACACGAGTGTTTTTCTTTAATAAGATACATAAATAAGGACGTACAACACAAATTGTTACCTTCAATATGGCTGCCATGTATGTCCTTGTGCACATAGACTTGTTTGCAAACCCACTATACTCTTATCATAATATCCGACGTTACTAAAAATAGATGTATAATAAAATCGTATTTCAAGGGTTGTCTCGCCTGCAACGTCTAATCGAAAACTATTTTACTGAGCGATTCTGTGTTACTTTAAAAAATCAATTGAAGGTGTGATTTGAAAAAGGTGTTTAATAATTACATATTAATTTTTAGCTTTAATAACGGTGTTTAATTACATATGTACATTTTTCATTCACTTAACATATGGTCAATTAAATAATTGGCATGCTTATTTTATGTAAAATTTGACAAAACATAAACAGTCTCTTAAACATCCGCATGTTCTGAATTGGATTGTTTCATTTGAGAGAAAGGGATAAATGGGGAAAGTGTGGAGTCTTTGGATTTATAGACAATTAAGGACTGGTGAATGTTTCCTTTACAGGTCGTAGTTGCGATTAACCCTTGAAAATGAAGTCCTATTAGTACAATCGTTCCTTAATTCAAAGCTTTATATCAGCATCACTGCCAAAACTTTATCATAGTAGTCCTTGTATTTTAATTCGACTCCCTTCGTATATTGTATCCCAAAAACGTGCACTAACAGATAACACATACGACAAGAAAAATGCGCTAAAATTGGTAATAATGAAATACAATCTCGCCGAAAATTCAAACATTAGTAACGTTTGTCTCGATACGGGTTTACAGTTTCCTTTATGCAGAGTTCAAAGTAAGATCAATCAGGTCTTTTCGAACATTTTGTATATACATGTATAGCTTTAAATTTGAAATTGTTTATTTATATCTTATTTGATTATACATTAAATACAGTGTATATCAACATGAGACATTTGACGCTAGTACGTTGAAATGAAAGGTAGAACTAAAAACCGTATTCTTAAACCACTCTCATGTATTACTTATGCAAGTTTTTGTAGAAGAAACATGTCTGTTTGACACTTTAAAGGTGATTACCTAAATGTGCAACATCAACTTATCCCTGGTCTGGGGAATTTGTACAGCATTGCTGCATAAATGTATACTTTAGTTTAGGATAAGATTTTCTATGACATAACCTCATTTGTTATGCATTACACATTACAAGATATATGGCTTCAGAATTACATTATTTAATAATCCATAAATTAACACGATAGGGATTTCGGCTTAAAGTAGATATCGACGTCAAAGCTGTTTACCCGGTTGATTATGTAAATTGATCTTAAGGATTACGGGCCCTAATGAGCATTGTGAAAAAGAAAATGGTCGACCATACTTTATTCTAATAAATACTAATAAATATTATAAAACAAATTTATTTTCTAATAAAAAACACTTTTACCATGTTTAACTCGAGATATTTATATTTGATCATGGTAGACCCCAGGCTTTCAAAATGAAGAAATTAAGGAGAATATGTGCATTACAAAACAAGGTGTGCTTTTTCAAATGTAGTTCTAGAATATCCAAGTTTAGTATATACCTATGAATGTTTGTCTTTAAAATTAGTTTGTATTTTCCTGTTTAATACATACAGTTGTATTCCACTCTCCGTATTTGATAAAACTCCTTGTATTTTACTTGTTGCTTGTGTAAACTGAAAGTGCCTACTATGACGGACTACTTTTTCTATAAATAGAACAGATCGGTACTTTCCAGTTATTTCCAGTTGTTTTCTTGTTAAACACTTGTTGTTAACTTTAAATAGGACCAATAATTGTTTGTTGGTGGTATTATTCTTCAAACTTACGAAACAAAGAGTGTAAATAGATTTAACGCAATATATGTCAGCTTTCTGCGAGATGTGTAATGGAAAAAAACTTACCTCGGTAAGGTTATCCGTGGTAAAAATAGTTCCAACTGAAAAAATGTATTTATGGTCGAGAAAAAAGTGTTCAGTGTTTATTAAAGGTATATAATAAAAGGAATACTACGTCAACGTGCAAACCGCCGAGCCGGATTGTTCTCGGTGGCTGTGCAATACCCGGATTGTGCTCGAGTCTACGCCTCTCGCTCAATCCAGGTATTACACAGCCAACTCAAACAATCCGGCTCGGCGGATCGCACGCTAACGTAGTATTCCATATATATGTTTTATAGTGTACTTTTACCAATCTCATGAAAATAATAATGCAAAAAGTAAATTGGAATAATCTTTTTAACTTTCATTGTAATATAATATGCTGTAAAAAAAGTTCTGGCCATTGTCCTAATACTAAAACCAAGCGCTTTTTTCTTTATCTTTTTTAAATATCAGTTTTAGTACAATCAAAATAGAATAGATATTTCATATCTACAACTTTTTAGAAAATGTGTGACCAGATTACAGAAGATGTTACAATGGTTATTTCATTTAATAGCTTTTCTCTAAGAAAATATGTATCAGTTTTTAAAAATGTCGGAAATTTGCCAAAATAGTTTTGATTCAATATTGATTCAACATCTTATTTTGTAAGAAAGGACAACATAGTAAGTCATCTAAGATTTGTCCCACATTAAATTGTAAACTTAAAACACTTTTAAGCAGGAAATAATTAAATTCGATAACTTTTGGCCAAAATGGGAAATTAATTGTAAATTGTACAACAAAATAGGTTATTTCACAAAATACTGCAATCACGTAAGCAAAATTACATTATTTCTTGTAATATTCACAAGGTTTTGGTATCACTTTTGCTAGCACTATTTTGGTATAAGTAAAACGAGGTTTTTCTTCCGAGTTCCTACAACGTAAATATGTTCTGTAAGGAGCTTGCCCCCTCTCACGACATCTTACGATAGGATTATTATTTTCTTTTGTTGTCCACCGGCAACGCTTGTTGCGTATACGAGCCGCCATACTGGTAAAATAATTACGTCACAGTGGGAAACACCCCGCTCACGTGACAAAAATTTACTAAAAATACCTATTATGAAAACTGTCGAAAGAAGATGAGAGCTGCTTCGGGTTTATTACGATATTACCCGATATAAGTCAATATTTACCGATTCATTAGGGTCCGTCATTCTTAAAGATGGTATCTGTCACATTGGACCAAACATTTTTATAAAAAACAACAACAGCAAATAAGTCATTGTTACATGAAAAGCTCCTATAAAATGCTGTTTAATGATGTCCTAGATCTGTGTGAATAGTCGAGCTTACATCACTACTCATTATTGCAAACAATTATTTCCTATCCGAGCCACTCTGCAAACATAGCTATTTTTAAACTTAGAATACCACGTGACCACTTACTTTTGAGATCACGTTATATAGTCATCCGGGTAATTCGCTCTGACGTCGATATCTATTTTTAGCATACACAACCATCGAGCTTTTTATACTGATGGAAAGAATACACATCCGAGTGATTTCCGCCATTAGTTCTGTTTAATAATACAGTTAGTGTTATAGATCGTATTTATTAAGACTAAAGTATGGGTTTTACACAAATTATGACCAAATTCCTCAAAGCAGTGGTTCAGCGTTGTTATATGTATTTAATGTAGGCAAACTGTCGGATAGCACCTTTAAAAGTACATTGTGACGAGGTTGCCTTAGTTTATAAAGCTGACTGTGCAGACTGGCTCGGAAAGAAAATATATTTTTGGAATGACAATTGGGTGTAATGCTTTACTGTTCACATGGATGTAGGACACCTATAAACTGCATTTCGCTGGATCTTTGCAGTTAACAATGCTTTATTTGATTGCATAAGAAAACATGGGTCCAAACTGTCAGGCAGTTTCATTAACTGAGACAATCACAACAGAATTACACAGAAAGACTAATTTTATTAGTATCAAATAGTAACTTATGCTCATGTTATGGGCTGGTGTGAATTCACAAGTTGAAACACAATATCACTCAAACTAATAAAATGTTTATATTTTTAATTACATTTAAATGTTAGCCTATTCTTGCTCAAGCTATGAGATCCATTTTATTATATTCCTGGTGTTGAAAGCATAAAGAAGTTCTATTGATTAGAAAAACTTCAAAATCCTAGAGAAGAAGCTTACATCAACTTAAACAGAGAACATCCGAAAGCATTCCAACATGTTTTACTAACAAGGAGGTTCTGATAGTTCTATAACTTTTGGTTCATGTCCACACTTATCAACAAACGTTTTTAACCCTTCTGGTGTTATTGCTGTCGACGCACTGTTTACCATTGGGTGAAAATGTATTTTCGGACAACTTCCGTCCGTAAATCTTTTATCTAGTACCAGTTGAACATCTTTGTTTTTATCGTTAATAATTCCAAAAAGCGTCACAGCTCCTTGCGTTAGTCCAAGTTTCTCTTGTAACACAGACTCGTCCGCAAATCTTAGTCCTCCAGAAGCTGCGCCAATCAGTTTTGCCAAATCATTCAATTTGACGTCCGTGTCATGTGGCGCGCAGAACAGAAACAGACGTTTTTTCTTGTCTCTGAGAAACAGATTTTTCGCGAACATGCCTTCGAGGTGGGAGACGTGAGGTAAGGCTTGTTCTACGGTAAATACCTGCAAAAATAAACAAACAATATATTTCAAACAATATATTGTAAAAATATGTGACATGGCTGGAGATCAATCGTAAAACTTCGGGTATTTCCGTATGGTTCGTAAAATACACCTCGTACATAGCTCTAGAATACACCAAAGTGCGTCGCCTGAGTTATGAAACAGTGTCCGTTCGCGAGAAAGTAACAAATTATATATATATCATTTAGTTGAGTATATCTTGCAATAACAACGATTTTTTTTATCAATACAATCTATATGATTTACGGAAAACTGAAAAGCCAACATTAAATACCCAGTATTAAAACTAAGACACACAAAGTAGATCCAAGATGGCGCCTTATTATGTCAGAGGTCTCTTGCATAGCATAAAGGCCGAGGTGATCAGATTGGGCTGGAGATATAAGCCGCCTTTTCACAAGCTTGTAGGCGACATATTGACCCACACGCTCGGCGGAATATAAATACTTTTTTAAAAATACTGTGTCACAATTGTTTCAATCAATATAATGTTTATGACTGAAATTCACATATGTATTATTCTACAAGCTCAACTTGAAGTTATGCACGTTTGTTGAACTTTAATTGGTTATAAAACTTAAAACCCGTTGCAACGTGTTTGTGTCTCCAGACCTAAAGGCAAGACAACAATGGGTAAACGGAAAACTATTCTGACAAGATTTTTCATATTTTACAGAAGTTGGAAAATGTGTTTTTCTTTTGACCTTGTACATACAAAACAACATTGTTTTTTTCTTCTATTTGTTATATAGTTATTTTACCCTTGTTTAATTGTTGTATTCTTACTGCAATTGTTTGTTGATAGAAAAGTTTTGTCTATGAATTATGTTAGGATAGTCCTCCGTTTGATCTATCAGCAATCCTTAGAGAAACAGCATGTTCACATACAGTCAACAGATCAGATGTCATATTTCAAGACATGATTTATTGTGATTTAGGAACATTGTGCTATATTAAAGTTTCTAAAATGTAAATTGACGAACGAAGACCAAGTTGCTTAAAAATAACATGGTATTTATTGATTGTTCAGTAAAACTGAAAAAGTTAGTGCCGATACTTTGACATATCTCTGACAATAAAACTCGGTATGGGAGGGGGCGGAAGGCATATATTGACATGCGCAAAATCATTGTCGTTCAACAACGATTATCAACAGAAAACTGTTGTTGTTGTTGCTGTTGCTGTTGCTAAATATTAGTATACAATTAAAGAGACACGCCTTTTGCGATGTTTCATGGACTGATTCTTTAAATAACAACATACATTAAATCGTCGCTAAAGGACCACGCCTCTAAGCAGGGCAACCCGTTGCGCGGGACCTTTTTTTCAAAAACAATAAGTAAACTTAAATATTAAAACATTGTAAAGACAATATAATATTAAAACTTATGTATAAGCAGCAGTATAATGAATTGATAAGTATGTGGACCCTTTAAGAGGACCACCTCGTTAAGTGGGACACTTTAAAAAAAGAACCACAGATGTCCCTCTTTGCGAGGTTTTACTGTATTTTGTGATCAAAAGTTGTGTAAGATAGCTAGGCCGGTTATATATTGTATACAAATTAATATAAGTAAGGATGCTGTTTGCGACTTTGTAGCTGCCTCCGCAACATCATGATGAACACAAAATAAAAATTATCTAACAATAAAAGGTGCCTGAGGCACGTGTCTACAGATTATAACATCTCGGACCACTAAACGTCTTACCGCGCTGGTTTGAGTCCCGGTCAGGGAGATGGACTTAGGGTGGAACTTCCAGCTGACCTGCGGTGTACAACTGGTTCTACCATGACGTTTGTCCGCCAAAATATTTTTCTTATTTATTTCTTAAAATATAGGGCAAACGAACATTGTTTTCGCCTAATATCGATTAAAAAATAATGTAAATATTTTTTGAACAAGAACAATTATCAAACGACTGGAACGCAAGACCAGACACCATAATGACCATGAACACGTGCTACTGTAAGGAGAAACTGACCGTCTCAAGAGCCGATCATGTGATATCCTAAACGGCGGTCGAATTTGGAACGTCGGTGTCGGATGATTTTAGAAGATGAGAATATATTATGCATACTCAAACATGTTCATAGGTTAACACATCATGATACTTTAATCTCCTCATTAAATGAAAACTAAAATAAATGAAGATTAAAATAGCGGATCTTGACTGGCGCAGCCAGCGTGCACTCTCTCTACAATACCCGGACCTTACATAAGATCTTTCCATTTTATCGTATCAACTTGGTCAAGTCACGTGTAACGACGCATCCCTGGCATATAAGAATTAATCATTTTTTGGAAGCATTCAATTTTATCACCGTCTGTATGTATAACTGTGTATATGTACCATCACTGTAAAAACTGGAATTAATCAGTACATTTTCAACGGTAAACTCATTGATCCGCTCCTGGTGCGTGAACTGTTACAAGCGAAATAAAAACAAACATTACGAAAATGTGGCTATTTATAGTAACATTCTACATTCGTATTGGATTCTCCGTCAGTACATGTTATAATCAGTTCGAAGACCGATTGATGTTATTTCTGTAATAATAAGGAGTGGTTTATAAACTACTAAAATTACTTTGTTTGTAGATCGTGAAAATTAAACTTCCAAGCAAGCATAGTGTTCTGAACTGATGGAATCACATTCAGTGATAGACAATAATTGAATAAACAGACAATTTATATGGTTGGATCCAGCATTTAACTTATCACTTAAAGAATGAGCTTGTAAGTAACTTAGTGCAGGGTTGGAAAAATAAGTGCAATATTGATACCTCGGGGTGCTCCACGGTTTCAAACTCGATCCCCCAATCGCTGAGCTGCGCTTCTAACTCCGGCCTGCCAACGTGTTTCGGACTTTCCGCCATATTGGATACGGTTGGTTACAGTACGAGTTGTGTCCCTTTGGTAGAGTTCGAGTTAGCTAGCGTTCTAGCAGTTTACAATGTAATTGCCTTCTCACACACTTACACACAAATAAGTAGTATTTCATAGCTATACGCTAAAACGCAGGTATAAATGTGATAAAAAAAAATCTTAATTGCTTTATATGTAATATAAGTTGTCTTTTTTTAGACCCTTTTCAAATTATAAAGGAACGCAAGTGGATTTCTTTTCAAGTAGGTCTATTTTTATCGAAAGGTGTGCTTAAACCAAACCAATTTCACATTCAATTTAACTTCGGCTATTAAATTTATGTCGTAGACCCCTTAGATGTACGTGGTGTTACCACGATAGGCAGCTGAAAGTGAGCATTGTCTCTGGATAGCTGTAAGATTGTTAGTAGGCGATACAACCAACTTACCTGTAAACAATATAGATAACTGGATCAAGTGTATCACGAAATTAATGTCGCTACTGTATCCCAAAAACTGGAAACTGATTTTTTTTTAAGCAAATTATCCCATAATTCTTAACTATAACCGACCTTTATATTGTTTTCTCATTAAAATTGTCAGATTGGTTCATTTAGCTGTCGCCGGTGGTTCTACACATTTGTGTGCTGACTCCCTTTACCAATAATAGTTTGACGTCATCATGATATCATTATAGGTTAAGTATTCAGGGCAAATATACAAAAAGTCTGAGCCAAGATGGAAATCAAGTCATTTAATGGTTGACATGACAACTGTGACAATGAAAAAGCGAGCTCCATTTCCAGCATTTCGTTACATTTTTTATTATTATTCAAATTAAAACAAATACCCATGTTGGCCTTGAATAAATAATAAGTTTTGAATGATTGAATCACTAGCAGTTAAATTATAAAAAAAAATTCTTTTAATTATTTTAATTGTTACTATGGTGAATTAATATTGACAGTGTTATTTTGCCTTGGACGGTCGTATTGGTCCCCGACCTACGGGCTCGGACAAATGCGACAATCTTGGGCCAACGAACTATGCTATAAAATAACCCAAATTAATAATATCATGCTTTTGGACTTCAGTAAAGTATTAAACTAACTTTTGGTTTATACACGATTTATTAATTGCAATTCATTTATCTTGTTATCTTTGACGGTAATATATCGTACGCAGAAGGTTTTTTGTAGTTTTGTCTTTAATTAGAGAACAAATCATCTTAAATATATTTCCTTGTTTATATTATGCAGTTGAAATAAATTAAGCAATTTTATGAACGAACGTATATTTCAAAATAATAATCGGGTCACTAGTCAGAATTGAAATCTTGGGCTATAAATAATCCGTGGATATGATTGGTATTCATACAGTATGACGCGTTCACAGTTACTAAAAATAACATTAGCCTCGAGTGATAGACAAGCCATTCAGACTTGCTCGAGTACAACACACACAGTACGTTTACAAGTGGTTAAAGCGTGAAGGAGTTATCCGAAATACTGTCGCATAAAATCGGAATACACATTTTCTTGGTGAAACTTTTTGGATATTTATATTTTGTTCTAAACAAAAATGGCGGAAGACGGAGGGGAGGAAAATAAGTTTATAAAGTGTGTTGTGGTTGGAGATGGCGCTGTCGGGAAAACGTGTATGCTGATGAGTTATGCTACAAACCGCTTCCCGACAGAATATGTTCCGACAGTGTTTGACAATTATGCAGGTAAGTTTGAAGTGGTTTGTTTGGAAAGCGGAAGAGAAAATAGGTCAACTTTGTTTGTGTATTTATTTCGTTAGTGTTAAATTAGATTAAGTTGAATTTACAAAAGTTATTGTCAATTACAGGAAAATAAAACCTCTATTGGTTGCATTTAAATATATTGTAACTAAATATGACGTTTGTGTGTTAAACGTCTGTGTTTATGTCAAAGTTAACCTTTTGTTTAAAGCTTATCTCATAAATAGTATGTCGTTTTGACGAACAATGAAGATACTCTGGTTGGAGTGAAGATTAGCCATGTTTGTATAACCTTATAGTGGCTGTAGTACTTACAAGAGTGACTTGCCTTGCCATTAACAGACCCATACTTTACAATTGAACGGCTAAATTTTGTCCATTTAACTTAATTTCAATGGCATGTAAATGGTAATTTCTTTTTCGGAAACTGTCGTGAGATTCCCTTTTCTACCTTCTGACTTTTGTTAATGACATGTAGGTCTATATTTGGGAGTGCAAGACAGAGAGAAGAAATTCTAGTGGATATGATATATTTATAATAACTTTATATACTTGTGTGTATTTATAATATTGTATTCACACGAATGTTGGAAACAGCTATTTTGTTTGTTGGGTTTATCGTCCCACCAACAGTATTTAAGTTATCTGGAGACGGTATTAACTTGATGCAGATATAGTGCTGCCTTCACTGTGTATAACATGCCGTGAACTACTGGCATGATACCACACCCAGCCACATTATCCAGACACAGGACCAACCACTCAAGGAACTACCCTAATATTTGCTTGAGCGTTAGCAAGGGAGCTATACCACTACCATTTTTAAGGACTTTGGTATGTCGAGGCCCGGGATCGAACTCGGGGCCTCACGTACCTGGAGCAAACGCTCTATCGATTGCGCTTCCAGGTCCGATGGAAACAGCTTTGAAATAGTGGCAAAGAGAGATAGACGGAGAGAAGTTTTGTATTGGCACAATTTGCCATTATGATTTATATGACAAATAATTAAGTAAATATATACAGCGTGCAATAAATCATTTATTGACATAACGACAGATAAGTAAAAACGGACAATTTTCACGTGTGTGCGAATATACTTACTTTAGCCTCTAGCCCTGGTCATATTATCTCAACACTGAACTGTGTAAATAACAAAGTATGCGATATCACGAGTAGAAAATGTTGGCAGGGCAATTTAGCCCTGGCCATGCTGCATTGTAACAACAATGGCTAAATTGCGTGCATAAGGTCTCTACTCACAACGCCATATACGGGTAACAAGAGGCATTGTCTGATAAACATCCAGTCGCCAATAGTGTAGATCCTGATTAGACAGCTCCCATCTTTAGACAGCTCCCATCTTTAGACAGCTCCCATCTGGGTCTAATATGTTCACTTTATGTTTAGCAGGCTAAGAGTGTGCTGTCATAAATCGTTGATGGAGATTTTCATCGTTAAATGGTATGTCATTGGTGAGCGTGTGTAACTGAATCTGACCTGCGTCAGGTTAGGTTAGACTGCACAGAGGGTGTACACACATTGGGCGTGATTTACGGATATACATCCCATAATTCTCACACCATACAGTTGGTGATTTACTACCTAGGCATGTAGTTGTTAGAGTATAACTAATAATACATGGGTTGTTACCAGTAAGGCAGGCAAAGACGAAGTACTTTCATAAATCAATCATTGAGTTTGGCAGGTGTAAGTGATATTCATTATGTGTAAATTAACATTTTGCCTGCAAGACACGATTTGATCAGGATCAGGCAAATTGTGCAGATCTAGATGAGCCAGGTTCCGCCGCCTGGCACTATTTGCCATTTGTTGTTACTATAGATATAGTAGATGTAAAAAGTAAAAAAATACGTAGATTTTGTAAGTAAAGTTATGTCATTCAGTTTAAGTCAATATGATCGAAAGGTGGTGTGTATATCTCATTGATCACATTATCTATGCGCTGTATTTTGTTTACACGGCCATTGAAAACATATCCTATGAGTCACGTTTGATTCAACTTGAGGATTGGACAGGACATGTTTACTTCTCTCGGGACAGTCTCCGCAATGAGTTGGATACGAATACACACGCTATAATTACATATGATTTTAGCGATTAGTTATGGATGATCATAATGAACATGATGTTTTAAGTTATTATAGTGACTTATATTGGCCATTATTTAAATACCTAGAGAAAATTAGAATGTGTATATCATTTTAACATTAGAAACAACAGCATGTCGTGTTCCGTACATAGGAATGATCTTTCTTTGTACGCCAATCGGGGATGGTCTGCGGTTGGACCGGTCACTTCCTTGCACAATAGTATGTGTACTAACTGTTAGAACTGCTTCAATTTAGGCAATATATTCAGTGATGCATTCATTTGTTTTAGACCGGTTGTTATCTTTTTTTCCGTTTTCCGTTTCCATTTTTTTTCCGCCGTTCGTGGTGAAGTTCTCGTTAAGGAAGTTTCATTTCATTACATTTTCATTTTGATCAATCGTGCTTGATACAGTCATTTTAGATTTTGTGTTATATGTGAGTATTCAACTTAATTGTACGAGGACGACCAAATACAAGTAATTTAAATCTTTTTTCTATCGCTAGAATGATACAATAATCATAACGTATGTAATTAAAGAGGATGGTTTCGGGATCAGAGAGTAACGAGTTTAAGCACCATACCTGGCATGAGGTTTTACTATTTGTGTACGGCTGTTTACTTACAAGTCTTATTGCTCCATGTTGTAATATCAGAGTACTGGTTCTACCCAGCAAGTGGGTTATATGGACCACAGTAGAAATAAGGCCTAAGTGTTCTTTCTTGTGCTATCCATGAAAAATAAACAAATAAATATATCATTCCTCTACTTCCGGAGATTATGACGGTACATCCGCTTAAGTTATGTCTCCATGCCTTCAGCTTGTGTTTCTTCAGTGCAATTATTTGCATTCTAGGTGCAAACCTAATACGTTGTCAAGCTTCGGTTGAGTAACCGTAGCGCCATCTATAATCCAGACAGCCATTTAATGCTAAATTAAATAATAAGAGTAGCGTGAAATCCTGTTATCCCTTGTGTAAACTAGGGATTAGAAGCTCGCCACTCACATAAACAATGTGTCAGAACAATCAAGGGCTTGTTGATCAAGCTATGTCTAGAACAAATGTTTGTTTGTGGACTTCACGAACACAATGAAGACGGATTGAAAGACATGTTTAAATTAGATCGGGCTTTAAAAGTGCCCTTCTCTGTTCTGTTTGTTGTTTGTCTATACTGTTTTCTGTTTGTTTATTTGTCTGTTTTTACGACTCTAAAATAACCATACGTTTTCTCTACTGGTTGGGCCGGTGTCAGGATAATATGACAGGGTGTTTATCATGCCAGGTGTTCACGGCATGCTATACACAGTGAAGGCAGCACTATATCTGCTTCAAGTGGACACCATCTCCAGATAACTGAAATACTGTTGGTGGGACGATTACAATAACGCAAACCATATATAACGACGCGTTAATTGACAGACAGCACCTGGGCTATATTTGTATACGCAACATAATTGTACCAACATAATTGTACCAACATAATTGTACCAACTTTATTGTACTGGCTTTATTGAACCAGTTTCATTGTACCAACTTTATTGTGACAACTTTATTGTACCAACTTTATTGTACCAACTACTTTTTATCAGCATCACTGAATCAACTTTATTGTACATGAACCATTGTGGACCCACTTTCATCTCTCTATGAGTACTTTATCGTCAAGTTATCATCAGATAACAACGATATCTAACATTCGCAATTTGTCTCACCATTCATAGGTCATGTGGAATTTTGTTGTTTCCCACATAAAAAGGTGAGATAAGAACAAATCGCATGCACGATGGTTTGTGGAAGATATAGATCACACGTCCACATACATGCTGATCGCCGTTATCTCGTTATCTCTCGTCAGTTGTCAGACAACAAATCCATGCGATGATACAGATGACATGGGATGCCACACTCGAAACTTTCGGTTTATACTGCTTTTGCTGATGTAGGATGGCGGAATAGTTCGAAGAGTTCCGATTGGCATTGCCGAGGTGCTCCTGCTGGTATTTCCCTCGAACGTTACGTGCAATAACGAAAGTACTAAGTGAAAGCAAATGAAAACGATCGAAGAGCTCTAACCTTTTGCTCACGGCCAGTGTCACGCTTTGTTCATTTTATTTACATGTTTTTAAAATGTAAGACATTCTTTTAAATACTGAATGTACGATATTTAAATTTTGTCCTGATAAGGCACGTCCCCTCTGTCGAGAATTGACATAATAACATGCAACGCATTGTTCAATTAATTGTTTTATTTAATAGAAACATGACGTTTTAATGTTAAATACTTATGTTTTTATTGTATTTCTTTCATCCGTAGTAATGAACGTGAAGTGCGTAAAGAATATCCGGTCCAATGCAACTATATAAAACTTCCCCCTTTTTTTGATTTTGTTATAAAACGAAACTTTACTTTTAATGTGAGACGACAAAGGGTTTTCAGTGCGGCGTTATTTTGCACAGTACATGTTAAAGTCTACATTTGCCATGGTTGAACTGAGAACGTAAGTCTTAATAAAAAAGCGAAATATTTTCCCAAAATTTGTTTTAAACACAACACAAGTTAAGTTACTACAGGATGTTCATGTGGTGAGATCTTTGTGACGTCACATTGACAACTTAACCAAGCGTACAATGACAACTACTTGACAACACTTTATTGATAACTTGTCAATAAGTGAATAATAAAGATATGAAGATAACATGAGGATGTTTATCCTGAGTGTACTGTTATAGAGCATTGACTTATACGCAATATAATTATGTCAATAATGTTAAGATCGACCGATAAAGAACGTCAGTTGTCATGGTAATTTAAGGTTGAGCAAATGTAATGCTCAACCTTCAGTTGAAGAGTATCAACAGTAGGGTTACAATACTTCAAGATTTGGAGTTGAGGGTTCGAATCCCGGAATGGGCAAGAACCTTTTTCTTTCTATTTTTTCACTTTGACAATTATGTCGTAATCGCTCATCCAAATTCAAACGAAGTTCAGTTTTTAATTTTGTGTTGGTAAATTAACTGCAATTGTATGATTTGTGCTAAATTTGATTATAAATTCGTTACCGGGTATATTCAATGTCTAAACAAATCAAGACCATGCGGTCGAACCCCGTTTGGGGCGAAGGACTTAATGTGGGAAGGTCTTCCAGCTGACTTGCGATGCGCCAGCGGTTCTACACAGACATTTGTCTGGGGTCTTCCTCCACCAAATAGCTGATTGGAAGAGCGTCGGCTTGCGGATCGGGAGGTCGCGGGTTCGAGCCCCGGCCGGGTCAAATCAAAGATTTTAAAATTGGTAGTAGTGGCTTCCCTCCTAACGCTCGGGGCTAAGGGTACAGCATTACGCCTGACTCGTCGGTGTCAGTATAATGGACCGGCCGGGTTCAGTCCCTGGGCACCTCATAAGTGTCCTTGTGCTATAATGATAGAAGTGTCGCTGCACAGTATCGGCAAAAATGCCGGCAAATCCCATCCCATCCCATCCCAAATAGCGGAGCGTTGATTTAATGATCATTATTGGTCGCTGCATTGTATCTCAAAATCAAAACAAAACAAAAACAAGACCATGTGGTTAAATTATTTTTTTTTATTTTGCAGCATCAACCAAATTACTTTATAGATAATTTGGGGCAACTCTGAAATAAATCGTATGGATATCAAGAGCTCAGAGCCTTTTGCAATAAAAAACAGTAAGCAGAAAAAATAGGGAAATCAGTCTTAAACGTGTTGGGTTAGTAAACAGATACATATTTGGGATAATCTGAGTCAAGCCAATCAAGTAACATTTGTTTCGTTTGTCTAAAGTTATACGTTGTGTCCAAATGATACTCAATTACAAAACACTTCTCATAAAGAGGACATAACATAATTTTTGGAGTTTTCTTTTTTCTAAAAAAGGGACACCTTAAATACCAAATTTAGAAGACACAAATATTCATAAATTCAAAACTGGATGGAGAATTTTCTTAAAGTTTGGCATATATGTCTACATTAAAGAATACAACTCATCTTTTGTGTTAGTTTTTTAAATTCTATATATTTTCTATTACACTTGCTTTACCTTAAAGGTTATATCCGACAGTTTGGACCAAAATATTGGGTTATCTTCGTGTTTCTTATCCTGTATCTGGCACGCTACGTTTTATTGGTTAATAAATAACCAATTCTAAATTCTAAGTATATGCAACGATGTGGATCTACTGACAAAAATGGAGTCCTCGAATTTATCGCAGTTTTACATCCCAAAATTATTAGATAAAGCCTACTGTTATACTGTGGATATATATTAAAATGGCGTGTCGACGTGATGTGTGAAAGGTCTTGGGTTCAGCGCCCAGTCGGTTCTCTAGGTGTATATCGAACATGTGTCTTGGGTCGGTGTTCAGCGCCCAGTCGGTTCTCTAGGCGTATATCGAACATGTGTCTTGGGTCGGTGTTCAGCGCCCAGTCGGCTCTCTAGGTGTATATCGAACATGTGTCTTGGGTCGGTGTTCAGCGCCCAGTCGGCTCTCTAGGTGTATATCGAACATGTGTCTTGGGTCGGTGTTCAGCGCCCAGTCGGTTCCTAGGTGTATATCGAACATGTGTCTTGGGTGTTTAGCGCCCAGTCGGTTCTCTAGGTGTATATCGAACGTGTCTTGGGTCGGTGTTCAGCGCCCAGTCGGTTCTCTAGGTGTATATCGAACATATGTCTTGGGTCGGTGTTCAGCGCCCAGTCGGTTCTCTAGGTGTATATCGGGCATGTGCCTTGAGTCGGTGTTTAGCGCCCCGTCGGTTCTCTAGGTGTATATCGAACATGTGTCTACTTTACTAGAGAGCACTTTTACAATAAACAAGCCAAAACTTTAACTGCACAAATATCTTGGTAAGTCTTATTAGGTAAAAAGAAGCGATCAGCTCGTATATATAAAAGTTCAAACGGTTTTAAATCTTTTAAATTCGTAGCATATATCGTTATAGACAATAAAACGTACACCGTTTCCTTTTTGCCAAGGGGCCTTGCATGCTCTTTTATTGTGATAAATTAATTTCAACACAACTTCTAACATACCACCGAAATACGCCATCAATCACATTTGTTATTAAATTTATATGAAATTAAGCAGTTTAAGTAGAAGTCCACATCAATTGTAAAGCTTGGCTTTGAAATCGAAAAACAAATGACTTGTTTAGAGTATCCTGGCTGTTTCAAAATATAACTCATGATCCGGAAGGAAAATGTGCTGTAAGTGTGGCTATATCTCGCTTGTCACATCAACGCGCTCGATTGTCAATCGGAACTCTTCGGGTAATTCCGTCCTCGGGACAATCATCCATCGGATGTATCTGGTGCAATGATACTTAATGAAATCATGATCGTTTTGTTCGCCGGAAATCGGAAGAAGAATATGCCTAAAATGTAGTTCGCACAAAACATAAGCAATACCATCGTTTGACAGCTGCGTATCTGCTGCGCTGGGTAAATTAAAATTGGATGATTTAAATGTGAAGCCGCCACAAATTAAAGTTTTACAGGCATCGTGCTGTAGTGAGCTGTCACCCGAGCTGCCATCTTTGTTTTGACATCTGTCTCAAAAGTAGTCCCATTTAGGGAAATGGCCGAGGTGATCCGACTACCTTCATTCATCCGACAGGTGATTTTGTGAATTATCCGAGGTGTTTCGATTGGCTCGATTGTCTGCTTTTGCTTAACATTATAGTGATTTTCTTCCGCGCAGTTTGAAGTCTATCTTGCTGCATTTGTTTATGTGTTTCTGAAAACCATATGGACAGATTAACAGCCTTAGATTGCAGCAAATAGTGCAGATACGGATCAGAAAGGTTCCATGTTGCCTGGTTTATCTGGATCCACACTATAGTTTTTAGCATGGCATACATAAATCACACATAGCTGGCTCAGAGTGAAGTTACATATTCCCACAGTGCGTCTATACCAAAACTCTTCATGATATCTTAGGCATATTTTTTCTAAGAAAACCTGAAAGACAATATGCTTAGCGCATTATTGAGCTGTCTGATTGCATATTACCCCCTGGATCTTCACCTAATGCAATGTGTCCAACAAAATTGCAAACGATGAGTATATCGCGTCATCTTACGTTTGCTCCAAACAGGTGCCTGCGTGGAGATCTGATTTAGTCAATCGCGTAATTTACACGCTCACGGGGAAAGTTGTTTTGGGGGTTGTTGTAGTACCGGCATTGGCCCTAGATTCGGGAAGTAGCAGGTCCATGCCAGGTCATTGACTGGTGGACCCTGTAATGATGTTCTTTATGACGGTTTGTGGCAGCGTGTCAAGTGTTTATTAAACTTAACTCACAAGGCAATGTAGCGATATGAATAGCAATGTGAGTATATTATCTACTTTCTGTTAGTTTTGGAGCCTCGACTCTATGCTTGATTATGGTCAAGTGATAGTACACCGATACTAAGAAATAAATTGTTGTGTGATAGTACACCGATACTAAGAAATGAATTGTTGTGTGATAGTACACCGATAGCAAGAAATGAATTGTTGTTTGATACTACACCGATACTAAGAAATGAATTGTTGTGTGATAGTACACCGATACTAAGAAATGAATTGTTGTGTGATAGTACACCGATACTAAGAAATGAATTGTTGTGTGATAGTACACCGATAGCAAGAAATGAATTGTTGTTTGATACTACACTGATACTAAGAAATGAATTGTGTGATAATACACCGATAACAAGAAATAAATGGTCATGTGATAATACATATATTTTAATAAATAAAGATAATCCTTTTTTAAATTGTTGACTCAAAATCCTAAGAAATTCGTAATTATCGTGCTGCAAATGTTAATTTTAGTACATTTATCTAATAATGCCGTCATGTTGTTAAGGTGGTGTCCGACAATTCCCGAAAACAATGGTGAAATATTGTTACATGCATTCGATATAGGCTAACTGTCGGATACCACCTTTAATAAGTCAGGTTTTATAAATTCACGAACTTTCATAGCTATACTATGTGTAACAATTGCATTGCGGTTTCACAGGTAATAGCTAACATGTCAGTCGCCAATGCTAATTGTCCTTGAAACTTGCACGTGTCTTTATAATTAATTGTCATAAATAATTTACGAAAATATGCGTTAGACGTCAAAAATTGTTTGTCCGTTAGCTTCTTTACAACTGTTTGTACGATTGTCGTTTCACATTGTGTTGTACAATGATGCAACAAGAAATCTGTTGATGCGGAGGCGACGCAAACGCTTAAAACAAATTTAACAGAAATTGTAACATACATTTTTTAAACTTAAGTAGAGATGAGTTTCTTAATTCAAATACATGTTAAAATAAATAAGAAAATGAATAATAGAACTTCATGTACCGAATTATGAACCCTCCCCCCCCCCCCCACCCCCCCCCCCCCCACCCCCCCCCCCCACCCCCCCCCCCCCCCCCCCCCCCCCCCCCCCCCTGCAAATTCAGTGAGCATTCCAGCGCGTCGCCAATGATGTTATGAGATAGCCAGCACATGTCATAATGTAGAGGAACCAGTGAGCTAACTGACAATGAGAGTAGCAGAGAATGTACGTTTAGATTGAAACAGTCGAATTTCGAGAGAGGCGCCCGAGGCCAAGCAGATAGTTCGTCGACTTGTACCTGCTAAGTCCCTCAACGTTTCGGTTCGAATCATGGTCGGAAGCGAGAAATTTAACGTGGGAGGTGTCCTACTTGCTGACCTGCGGTGTTGGTGGTTCTAACCAGACAGTAGACCAATGATAACTGAATTTCGCCAAAATGATCATGGGCGTGTGTCGGTGCGATCTATAAAAATGAGCAAAAGCACAACAAACTAATGTCGAATACAAGAAAGACTTATATAAAGATACGATTCGATAATAGTTTGTTATAGTCAGATGTCTACAATATAGCGAATAAGTGCAGCACTAGCAGCAGTATTGATCACATACCGACAACAACCCAGTCTAATGGGCCTATAAGTCACCTTAGGATTTTTACGAGCGATCATTATGACAGACTGGCATATAGATAAACAGTACAAGATAACTAGTGTGTTATTTTATTGTCTAATTAATGTATGTTTATGCATGGTACAATTGGTAATGTATAATAATGTGGGTTAATTATTTTATTCTGGTTACAGATTTGAAACTACCTGCACCTCAGTGCTAATGGAATCAAAACACTCGCAGTTGTTATTAGATCGCACAAGGCAATGAAATAACATTACGTTAGTTATGAATAGACTGTCTAAACATTGTCCCCGTCCAGCCTGGGTCTAGTGCCGACACGAAATCATGACATATGTCATGCCTTCGGGGTACAGTTTTACATGGTGTTTGCATTCAATGTTGTCCTTTTTCATTATGGCTCGCGACAGGTAACGGAATCCTTTTATCTCCATTGACATCATTAATTAACCTGTCAACATGGCAAAGAGAAGTTTTAAAAGAGATTGTGATGAAGATGTTTGTTATTCTCAACGATGAACTGTTCCATTTTCCAAGTTAAAGAAAAAGTTCTGACCTACTTTTAATTGTAACCAATACGTTAATACTATATACTCATCTCAATCTTTTTAGAATTTAGTACTATTGTTCGTGAACAGTGTGTAAATAGTTTGGATTTCTGAGTATTTTTTGTAAAATGGTGCATGCAAAACAAGTCAAGGATAACGGTAAAAAAAAATAATGGCTTTATTAATTAAGTTTAATACCTTTGTTATTGGCTATGTTTAAATATCGCTGTAATTCCCTAACGTATCCTTGTCCATTTTACTTATTTAAAAACCAACTGGATCTCGATTGTTTGTTTTTAAAACTGAACGAAAAAACATATTGGCAAAACAATGGGCGTCTCATTTGGGTTTAAAATTCGTCACAATTTTAATAAACGTGTTGCGAATTTTCGCCTCGGGTACGTGCGCGTTTTGATCCTTTCTGATTGATGTACGCACCTGTATATTTATGTTCCAAGCTACAGTCTTTCTCCTGTTCCAGACGATTGTTATAAACAGTGTGATACGAGATACGAACCAGACGCTTTGAACATTCCACATCCGAGTTCTGTGCACTTGGTTCTAATCACAACAACTTGGCCCCATCTAGACGAGTACGTGTAACAGAAATGAACAAGGCCGTTCGAATACTTATACAAATACAACACGTATTGCATTTCGAAAAAGACCATAAGATATTCTAGATATTTACATTTGTTTCTATATAATAATGGTCATCCTGGCAAAGTTGCCCTATTTGCAGAATCATTTCGCAGACAGATTTTGCTTAGGCTCATAAACTGCCTCCAAGAAAACATATTTTAAAGACATAATGTTTCTTTTTTTAAATTTATATGCAATTAACTTGAAATGGTTGTGGCTTTATTAATCTTTTAAAAAGAATGGTTTAAACTATTAAAAATAGTGTGCAATCAAATATTTAATTTTGGGCAAAATCTCAACTGAGAAATGTTTCTGCTGGTGATGCCAGGTTAAACTTTAGGTGGGGCTACAGAGGTAAGGGTCAGAATCATGACTTTATACTACACCTCTTTACGTGTTCGGCACGACTCGGAGTCAACTCACATTGCGAAAAGTGTTGTTGTAAGACAAACCAAACTGGAAATGTCATTGTTTCAAAATGATCTGAGAATATGAAGAGCTTGATTATCTTATCATGTGTCATGTTTGTTGAAAAACACATGTACCTCGATAAAGCGCGCTTCAATCCAGACATATAACAACAATCAATTTACTTTTAATTAAGATTAAATATTATGATTATGAATTACACATTTTTGTCATAAAGGGGGTATGGAAAAATTATATATACTAATACGGCATTGAGTAAATGATTTTAAAATGGACATTGTTTACACGAGATGTTTTAAATTCATTTATTAGCGAGATAATTAAATTGAAAATAGTAATTAAAAAGGACTTGAAATAAACAATATATTAAAAATTGATTTACATAAATGAGGTAATCAAATGGACTTTAAGTAAATGAGTGACTGTTTTTAGTGGTGTTCCCAGTAAGTAGTTTCTCGTTGAAGAAATTTGTTTTTGCAGCTAAATATCTTCCTACGAATACTGTGTCCTCCCACTAACAGCCGTACATCATGACACGACAGTTTTACTTGCATGCCTGTCATACACTATTAATCTACAAGATCTGTGTTGATCACATTCGGGTTCCTTTAAGACCTAACACTTCATCGCCTTCACTTACGTTATCATGCAATCTCACCGTTAATTGATCATTAATTGACAATTATTACTTACCACTGATTGACATCTATGACATCTAGAGATCGTTGCAAAACGTTCCCGCCTGCATCATAGTACTTGACGTAACCTGACTTACGATACGTTACGTAACGTCTATGTAAACGTGCGCTCTGCTTACCTGGAGACGGTGTACTGCCCCGAACGTAACCTTGTGGTTAACGTGTAATGTATCTAATGTCTGAGCGTAAGGCAGAACATGTAAATTATTTACATATTAAATTATATACAAACGTTGAGTTGAGCTCACAAACTACCGGATGTTAGTACACCAGTATTTCTTTTGTAACGTTTATTGAATTGATGACATTTTGTTTGCATTATATAACCCACCGTATTTCGAGTTTCTAATAGAAAGGATTCTAATGAGTCGATTTTTTTCAAGCATTAACTATAAACTAACTATTAAAGACTGCTTATAGGGACGTATTGTTTCTTTGAATCTATGTCAAGACAATGTTAGTGTGTATCACGTCAGGTCCGTTGCTCTCGATTGGAATTCTGCACTATGTCTGCTCCAAATCTGCTTCAAATAACACAGACTAAGAGCAACTAAATGAATGTTGGGAAACCCAACACAGACAGCAGGGCGCCAGTGGCCGAGGGGTTGACTTGCCGATTTTAAACTTTTCTGACTCCTGGGACTATTAGCGCCTGGGTTCGAGACCACTTTCAGACCCTGTTGTGGAAACTCTTCATTTGACAAAGTCCTTTTATAATAAAACTGATTGTCTAATCGAAGTTTGATCATCACACACGTGGCTTGAGGGAAAATAATAGTCTTGACTTTATCCGCTTAGTCTTTCTCAGTTTTGAGTTTGAGATCCAAGAGGACCGAGAATGTGTTGCAGCCATCTAGGTTGTTCTACTACAGAAGTGCTATGAGTCGCCGTCAAATGATTTTATGATCTTATCAACCTTTGCATCCATCAAATGCATAATCACTACACTTGTTAAAGCTCCAATTTTCGTAAAATGGTAGTGCATCTGCATCATGTATCGGTAATAAGACATGAATTGCTAGATCCTTAACGACAATTAACACAGGACCTGGTCAGACAGCTAGCTATACAGCTGGATATACACTATATGTCTAAGCCTGATCTAGTTGTACTCAGCAGGCTAAACATTAGAACCCCAAACCAGCAGTTAAAATACACGACAACTGTACTTGCCTTGGAGGTAAAGGCCATTAAAAGGACTACAATCCGTTTCAAAAGTAAGCTGTCCATGGGCACAAACAAGACAAGGCCATCCGACAGAGACACTGTAAACAGAGAGATACAAATTACATCCCAGACGCCAGAGGTCTCTGTGTTGCTAGACAATACTTGATCAATCTATGGCAATCATTTTAGACCCAGATGAGACACCTTCCTCTGGCAGCTGTACAATCAGGGTCTACACTGTTTGCTGCAAAGTCTTTGGCTTTATGTCTTGGCGCCATCACATGTAGAATATATACGAGTTCGGTTAATAAACTGCGACGTGCTAAATGTTCAAGAGCATGAGGCGATGCTGTCGTTGAGCGGGGTTAGAGAATGCTTTACAATGCACATACATTATCCACGGGCACTGCCCAGGTACTTGCATATAAATGTTGTTATAACGTAGCGGATGTTAACCAATCCTTACACTACTGCTGGCTTTCCTTAAGAGAACATTTCAACAGTAAACTAACGCGTGTTTTAAACGTTTGAAAAAAGGTCCATTGGACGAATATTGTAAGCTTAATTTGAGTTTGCGTATAGGTGCCGTGAAGTTAGCACAACTAACGGCGTTCGACATTAGCACGACATTAATAATGACTTAGTCCGATGGGAAAGTCCGAATGTTGTGCCAGCTCACATTTCGGCACGACATTCGACTCGTACACTGGTAATCGAGGTTGTTCTGATGATATTATAACAACAGACTAGAATACAATGTTTATTTCGGCATAAAATATTACATTTATAGCCAAGAGGTGCATTATCACAACGATGTGCTGTATGTAGGGGTTAGTACATGTGTGAGACTGTGATGTTTCTATCTCTACATAAATTATGTTTAAATTTTTAATTTGGGATATGTCTGTAAATTCCATTAAAATATTAAATTATTGTTATTCATTCTATCTGATACCTCACTTGTGTGGTACATATTGCTTCTTGCATAAATAAATTCTTTAAATCCTTATATTCTTAATTCATATGTGTTAGTAGTTGTACACAAAATATTTACATACAAGTATTAAAGCGTTGTTACAAGAATCTAAATTATAACACACGTTCAATGTGTTGTAGGGTCAATTGAGCTGCCTCTGGGTCTCAACATTATTGTATTATACAGTGTAGTTATAACAACTGTCTGCTGCGGTCAAACGAAGATAAGAATACATGTACCTATTGAAGAATAGTACTGGTAGTTTATTGGAACTGGTTTAAATTGTCAATTAACTTTTACGATAGGCTCAGAAACATGGAAAAAATGAACCACTTCAATCACATATTCACACTTGATTGAATATTGTATCCTGGTTGTGTTACATTGATTTAACTTTTAAGTTAATGTTGTTTTAAGCTAACATATTGTTTATCCATTAGATATCGTAATAATCCAAGACAAATTGTCATGTTTTAAGGATAGTATGCATGTTTTGAAGAAAACAGTGTCGGAAAGCGTATTTAACCAGGAAGTGGTTGTTCGCTAATGATAATACATGTGCACGTGTCATTTCTTTGTCGGCATCTGGTGTTCACATGTTAGTAAATGACACTCAGCCGTCTGTTCATAGCAAGCCATATTCACATTCATGATGTTACGTCCCGCCAACCGTCCAAGACCGGACCTGGTAGCGCAGACAGTTGAGCGTCGGCACCAGGGACTGGACGTTTTGTGTTCAAGCCAAGACCGTGACCTACCACAGTCATTTAAATGGAACTGGTCCTTGCTAACGCTCAAACAAATATAAGGATTGGATTGTTCCACGACTGCTCGGCCCGGTGTCAGGATAATGTGGTTGTGTGTGGTATCACGTCCTGTGTCCACGGCATGCTAACAAAGTGATAGCAGCACTATATATTGCTACTAGTGAACGCCATTTTCAAAAACTTAAATGCTTTTAGTGGGACGCTAAACCCAACACACTTCTTTTTAACAGTGTGGTGATAATAATGTAGAATTATGTAACGTTCGTGTGAATGAATGCATTAAAGTGAATAACAATGACTGCCGTACGAACAGGTCGCAACAATTATAAATTTCCCCAAGAAAGGTATTTGTCCCGATGTTGATCCAAAAAATCAAATTATTTCTATCTTTCAATAGTCATGGTAAATGTGGCGGTACATTACCAGGTTTGAATTGGCTCTAAAGGGAGAAATCAACAAGTTCAATGAAAATTAAAAGATTGTCATTTTTTAAATATAAACATGACAATTGGGCGATATAACTATATTCTAAAAACGCTGTGCAATAAGACAAACTAGGCACCGATTAGCAGTAAATACAGATGTGTTAACATTTCTTTTGAAACAACCGTTTCAAATCTTCCTTGAGTATTCCCCCCTCCCCCACCACAGCTCTGCTCCACACGCCTTAACCTGCGGCATTTAAGTAAACCCCATATTAGTACTTTGAAAATTAGCATGAACTAGATTCTAAGTTAGACAACATATTGCTAGAAACTTGAGTGCTAGAAACTTGAGAATAAACAGTACACCCTTATAAGGCAGCTTCCAGCAGGTATTGGCTGGACGATCCACGTCGTTTTTCCAGGCTTGTCATCTCAACATCGCGATTAGTAGGTTAATAACCCATGAAAGGTGTGACACTTTGAAAATACTTAATTTAAACGTACTTCCTGACTGAATGGTGATTGGCTTTAAGGTATGCTAAATTGATTGCATTTAATTTTGGTCGAATATTATCGCTGAAAAAAAAAACATGGAGTTTATAGAATACTTTTTTTAACGACTGAAACCTGGTTACTTTTATAAATGTTCGTGTTAATTGCAACTGCACCTCTGAGGGGTCGCTGTACATAGGAGTGCATATTGACAGACACAGAATGACGAGAACTGATTACTGTATTTTCATTTCTTAATATTTAATTCTTACAGTTATACTTGGATAGTTTGTACCGTACGATTTTGCCATGGGTCTATGGCCTTTTGGTACTAAATTAAAGTTGTCTCTCATATTGAATTGTGCAAGTTAAGGAAGTGATCCGAATATTTTATTGTGCAGTCTAAATCCGATAGCTTTTTGGACCCCCCCCCCCCCCAACACACACACACACACACACACACACACACACACACACACACACACACACACACACACGTCATGTTAGTCAATTAAGAAGTCATGGTCGATGTAAAGATTAGAAGTGTTGTTTTATTGTCGTAAAGTAATTATAGTTTCATAATCTTGTTGATATTTTGTCAATCATATTGAAGCATTTAGGCAGAGTTCGGAATTGTCGGTAAATTAGGAAAAGGCTTGTTTGATGTAATTGATTGACATGTATTGACTTTTGTTGTTATTCTAATTTGTAATTAAAGACTCCAATGGAAATAGTGCTGACACTGAAAGTGATCTAAATCTTAACTTTTCGCCAGGGATTGTTCAAATGTACCGAACAGGTTCAGAATAAATGTTGAATTGTATGTTGAAGAGGTCTGGCCAGTTTAACGAATGTGGGACTGTACTGACTTCATTCCCAGCAGAAAACAGTCCTACCCCTCTTCACACACTTTCAGCTTCCTACTTCCTATTAGGGCACTTATTGTGTGGACACGTGACCACGTTCTGCTGTTTGTTGTTGTCCAGCATCATGTACATTAAGTTATCATGTACGCTATGACGTGTGGTTGCATTGTATGTACGACATTAAGATGGTCAAGCTTCATATTGTCATAAATACAAATATACAATCTCCCATGCAGAGTTGTCGTTCGTTCATGTATGAGCCGATGGTAGAGAGTGACAAATATAGTCACGCTCGCGCATTATATTCTTATTGTATTTCCTTCTGTAGATATGCTCCATTCGTTTTGTTCGGGGTGTGGTGGAGTGAGAGGTGTGTTGTGTATATTGTTGTTGTTGTTGTTTTTCATTTTGAAATACATTGCAGCGACACAAGTATGTTTAGATGGTGACATTTGGCTATATTTGGCTGAGAAAGGTCCCTCTGCAAGGTTTGCGTAGAAAAAACTTGCACATGTCAGGACAGAAGACCGCCACACATGAATGATTTCACTCCGACCAGGAGTAGAACAAGATGAGTTACAGGCGTTCTTCCTCGTAATTGATTATCGACTCAGCCATTACCCTGGTAAAGCTGTTTTATGTTAAACGTTGCACAAAAGGGGCGACGTTTATATGAATCACACCGGTTCTTTCCTCACTGAGTAACGCATGTAAAAACTCTAGTGGTTCACAAAGAAGAAAAATACAGCACGAAAAGGGTATTTTACTCAAAATACTTGTTGTTTTATAGATCAATTTACAAAACGTTACACAGGTTATGAAATACACTAGGACGTAAAGTATGATTTTAATTTGAATGAAAGACAAGAGAGTTCATCAAAACCAGATGTTTGAAGCAACAGAGACACGGCAATAATAATTAGAACAGGAATATTTAAGAGGAAGAGCAAAAATGGAAAAATGGACAAATAATATTACATAAAGCAAAAATAAATTTAACGATACCCTTTTTTGTTTTGATTTTAAAGTACATCGTAGGAACAAAATTATGTTAGGTATAGTGTTATCAAGATGGAGAAAGACCAAGGTCAACTGTCTGGTTAGAACCACAGTCCCACCGCAGTTAAGCTGGAAGACCATGGTCAACTGTCTGGTTAGAACCACAGGCCCACCGCAGTTAAGCTGGAAGACCATGGTCAACTGTCTGGTTAGAACCACAGGCCCACCGCAGTTAAGCTGGAAGACCATGGTCAACTGTCTGGTTAGAACCACAGGCCCACCGCAGTTAAGCTGGAAGACCATGGTCAACTGTCTGGTTAGAACCACAGGCCCACCGCAGTTAAGCTGGAAGACCATGGTCAACTGTCTGGTTAGAACCACAGGCCCACCGCAGTTAAGCTGAAAGACCAAGGTCAACTGTCTGGTTAGAACCACAGGCCCACCGCAGTTAAGCTGGAAGACCATGGTCAACTGTCTGGTTAGAACCACAGGCCCACCGCAGTTAAGCTGGAAGACCAAGACCGAAGGTCTAGGTAGAACCACCAGCGCATCGCGGGTAAGCTGGAAGATATTCAAGATTCATATCAAACGAAAATCAAACCCACGAGGAGAGCGGCCTCAGTTGTGGTACTAAGTCCAAGACAGACATGCAGACATACAGGAAGGCAGACAGACAGACATTCAGGCAGACAGACAGACAAGCAGGCAGGCAGGCAAAATAAACAGATACGCATGTGTACGGATAGTAAAAACGTAATTTGTTTATGAACATAACATATAAGTAATACTGTGATCTATGTAAGAAATAAGGATATATGACAAAGGCGATGACAAAGACAATTCAAGTAAGTAAGGTTTGAGTAAACGAGTCGCAAAAATCTACCACATCAAAGTAAGCAGTTTCGTACCCGAATGCACTAAATAACATAAACACGTCCATATAAAGCCGAAACGAATAAGCCGATATAAACTGATTTGTCGGCGGATAGGTCGGCGGTCGGCTGATAGGTCGGCGGTTGTCTGATAGGTCGGCGGTCGGCTGATAGGTCGGCAGATTCAACAAAAAGTATCTGCCTACTACTTGGGCTTACTCACATTTGAAACACTAGATCAGTGAAACGTTCACATGCATACAGTTATGACTCTTTTAATATAAGTCATATTGATATTGTCCTATCACTGTTTTATGCATATATTGCATCATTAGTTATCAACGATTATCTGTTATATGTTTGTTTGGGATGATAAAGATGTGAAATATATTGGTCTGTATATCGTAACAGGACCGCCATGTTTGTATTTTTAATCAACAGTACACAATTGTAAACGTATTTTTAGGCGTAGTTGTCTGACCCGACTTGTGATTATCTTCTGCGCGAATAAAACATACATACGTAAATACTGTATAACCAACCGACCAGTCTTGTCTGGATTTTCACTTTTTGCTGCTGGGTCTGTAGAAATATATTTGTTACCTTTGCGTACAAATGTACATGTAAGCCATTATCTTAGTTTTTGTATTGCTTCTTAACACATATATCATAACAAGGCTAAACATCTCCCTCTTTGTAAGTCATTGAGCAGAATTGGACAGTGTCCAGACAAACTGACCTATATAATGCCGTGTCCGTGGTGGTCGGTCAAGCAAGGTAAGGTGTGAGAGAGCCAATGTGTCCTGGTCGTAAATATGTCAACTCGACAAAGATGCTGTTTATCTTTCATTACTGTTATTGAGTCCTGACAGCGGGACAAAAGGACTTCAATGGCGGAATGGCATTACGGCATCGCATCATTTATTGATAATTCACTCAGGCAGTCTTTTGTTAATACTGGAATGTATAAGAGTTGGATCCAGGTCAAATGTGCATTGTTCAAACACTTTATATCGATTAGTGTAAACGTCCACACCCGTAGGTCCAGATTATGTCTGAAAACATCATCATTTACCGCAGTAGCCAGTTCTTGATGAAAATTTCATCGCAATCATCAACATTAAAGGTGTCATTCGACAGTTTGTCTGTACCAAGTACTTGTAACAATACCTTACACTTATTTGTGTGAATTTGGGCATCATTTCTGCATATCCTCATAACTTAATCGAAGTAAACACAACTTTGGGGGTTTATGCTATAGTTATCCACACCAGAGTGGATTACCCTGACGACGATGAAGTATCGCGATCTCAAAAGTGAGTGGTCACGTGGTTATCTAAGTTTAAAAGTACATTGTAGCTTACTTTTCAGCGTAACTCTGACAGAGAATGCATCTTTTGTAATGATGCTGGGGTTCATTTTCACACAGATGTGTTACATCCATAAACAGCATTTTGCCGGATCTTTAAAAATACCAACAATTTATTGTCTGTGATAACAAATTCTCAGATCTGTCGTGTACCATATTTAACACCACCGTCATCAACAGATGCAGCAAAAGAAGAAGCGTTATTTAAACGAAAAACTCCATTAACAGCTTTGCCATTGTCTTGCCCCACTTTCACTTTTGTCACCATCTCAGAATGGACATTTCATTCGACCCTTACAAATGCCCTTATCTGACCTGGCAAACAATATTCTTTTCATTTGAAAGTAAGATTGCAAAACAGGTTAGACAATGGAGGAAAGATAATACAAAACACGAATCATCGGACTGTCATACAGTGTAGATCCAGATCAAACACTGCGAGCTCCTTGATGAAGGTCTGCACTAATTGCTGCTATGCGTAGTAATCTGTACCATCCAGCTGCATGTAGTTGTAAACAGAGAAGGAAAATATGAATTGCTTATGAAAGATGATCAGAGTTAATTTATGTTGTTCGACGGTCAAGTTTGTTTTTGTTTTTTTTTCAAATACTTCGCAGCGACACAATTATGGTCACCATAGCGACCATCAGCTACCTTGGTAGCGTAAGAGCTATGGCAGATTTCTAAATAAAAAATGCCACAGGTCAGCTGAAAGACCTTCCGCACATCGGCTAATTCGTCCCGACCGGGACTCTAACTCACGCGGTGTGAGGCTAAGCAGTCCGGCAATTGGTCACATTGTTCAAGATAAAACCAGATTGAATGTTTATATCACCATCACTGCTGCATTAGGTCAATGGATATTTTACGAATTATGCATTTTAATTTTTTCCCAAAACAATGAGTTCACGAAGCTTTTTGTTTTTGTGTATACGTGCTCGTACCAGCTTGCATGAGTGCGCGTGCGTATGTACGTGTGTGTCTGCGCGTGTGCGTACGAGTGTGTGACCGTGCGTGTTTGTAATGTGTATTATTCACCACCAACAATGATGGCCCAGACCTAAATGCAGGAGTACACTGTCTGTGCTGTTAGAGATTTAGTACTTTTATATTCATAATTTGTGCATGTAAATATGTGTGTTTTACGTGTAGACATCTTTTCGGCGTCTCGCTATTTTTGTTTGGCAAGTAGGTAAAAAGCAAAAGATTGCGCACGAAAAACAACAAAGCAATTATCAAGTTTGTGAAAAATAAGACATTAACTCATGTGTTTGTGTTGCTTGTCTTTGCTTTACAATGTGACATGTCACGAATTTTTCCGCTATCGTGAGACATTGCTTTCATTTTGTGTGTCATTTTACAAAAGTCGAAAAAAGCTCATTTACAACGTTGCTTTTTTCTTACAAGCAGATGTCAAGTTTTTGTACCTTTTAGTGCAGGGAACTATGGATCATTTAAAGATGGCACGTAGAGCTAATTTTTAATTATATGATTATCACTTTTATGTCTGATTGTTCAAAGTTAAGATGAAGCAATACATGAGTTGAAGGACTGCTAACATGTAATTACATTGAAAGCAGCACTATATCCGATCACGTGGGAACCAGTCACATGTGACACGAATAACAAACTTTCCTGATATTCAAAAATTTAAAAATGTCTTCAAACTCAGTGGCTTCAAACATGTTCTTCCTGGTCTTCTTTCAATTATATGTAATTACGTCTTTCGATTCTCTGATCATTCATGTTCGAACGTTCTTTTCGACCTTAATGCTGTAATTGGCATGGATTTACTTGCGGTCTTTGTCGATAATTGGGTAAGTTAGTGAAAGATTTCCTTTGCCCTATTGTACGCATTCGTTTAATGTCCGACAGTTGTTGATATTCTTGTATGATCTGATGGCAGTTAGGAATTTTTCACCGTGTAAAATCAACTTCGATAAATTTACCAGTCTGCTCGTTCAGGCAAATCAACACGTGTTTATACATTCTTGTCGCATCATACATTTTAATGACATTTTCTATGTTATTGCAAAACACGCAGTCATATACAAACACACGATATTTAATATAATAAAGCGATTTCCAATTAGCGATGTACATTTAGGAACGTATTGCAACGATACTTGCAGTTTCAATGGATGGATAATTGTTATTGTATTACTAAGGTCAACTCAATCAAATGTCAAAGGTGTACTGGAAACTGTGTTTTTGTAACAATTGCAATAAACTACGATTTAATCACGTACTGATGCAAGTAAAACATTTTCTTCACTGACAATACACGTAATATAACGTTGTCAGTCATTAGTTCACAGGAGAGGATCATGGTGAATACAGCAGCCTAGGTGGGACAGTCTTTTAATTTCCGCTCATATCCGCCCATTTCCGCCTATTTCCGTGGCTTGTTTGTGTTGAGATTCTGATATAATTCATTGTTCTAAATCATGCTCGTACTTTCTCGTCATGTTGAGTAACGAAGGTTTAATGGCAACAACAGGCATTGTATTTCTCTAGACTTTGGTCAGCATTTGGCCATCCAGGGTTGTAAGTCCTTGATTGTTTATTGGAACATTGACCCACTTGCCCTTAACAATTGGCCATACATGGAAAAGCTCAATCCTGCCTATAGATCTTTTTTAATCGACCATGCAGGGGTTAATTCCAGGGCCAGTATACTGGATGGCATTTGGCATCTCATTACGGTCAGTGCAGGGCCAGTATACTGGACGGCATTTGACACCTAATGACGGTCAGTGCGGGACCAGTATACTGGACGGCATTTGACATCTCCTGACGGTTAGTGCGGGACCAGTATACTGGACGGCATTTGACATCTCATGACGGTCAGTGCGGGAGCAGTATACTGGACGGCATTTGACATCTCATGACGGTCAGTGCCGGGCCAGTATACTGGACGGCATTTGACATCTCATGACAGTTAGTGCAGGGCCAGTATACTGGACGGCATTTGGCATCTCATGACGGTTAGTGCAGGGCCAGTATACTGGACGGCATTTGGCATCTCATGACGGTTAGTGCAGGGCCAGTATACTGGACGGCATTTGACATCTCATGACGGTTAGTGCAGGGCCAGTATACTGGACGGCATTTGACATCTCCTGACGGTCAGTGCAGGGCCAGTATACTGGACGGCATTTGACATCTCCTGACGGTCAGTGCAGGGCCAGTATACTGGACGGCATTTGACATCTCATGACGGTTAGTGCAGGGCCAGTATACCGGACGGCATTTGGCATCTCATGACGGTCAGTGCAGGGCCAGTATACTGGACGGCATTTGACATCTCATGACGGTTAGTGCAGGGCCAGTATACTGGACGGCATTTGGCTTCTCATGACGGTTAGTGCAGGGCCAGTATACTGGACGGCATTTGACATCTCCTGACGGTCAGTGCAGGGCCAGTATACTGGACGGCATTTGACATCTCCTGACGGTCAGTGCAGGGCCAGTATACTGGACGGCATTTGACATCTCATGACGGTTAGTGCAGGGCCAGTATACCGGACGGCATTTGGCATCTCATGACGGTCAGTGCAGGGCCAGTATACTGGACGGCATTTGACATCTCATGACGGTTAGTGCAGGGCCAGTATACTGGACGGCATTTGGCTTCTCATGACGGTTAGTGCAGGGCCATTATACTGGACGGCATTTGACATCTCCTGACGGTCAGTGCAGGGCCAGTATACTGGACGGCATTTGACATCTCATGACGGTTAGTGCAGGGCCAGTATACCGGACGGCATTTGGCATCTCATGACGGTCAGTGCAGGGCCAGTATACTGGACGGCATTTGACATCTCATGACGGTTAGTGCAGGGCCAGTATGCTGGACGGCATTTGACATCTCATGACGGTTAGTGCAGGGCCATTATACTGGACGGCATTTGGCTTCTCATGACGGTTAGTGCAGGGCCAGTATACTGGACGGCATTTGACATCTCATGACGGTTAGTGCAGGGCCAGTATACTGGACGGCATTTGACATCTCATGACGGTTAGTGCAGGGCCAGTATACTGGACGGCATTTGACATCTCATGACGGTTAGTGCAGGGCCAGTATACTGGACGGCATTTGGCTTCTCATGACGGTTAGTGCGGGACCAGTATACTGGACGGCATTTAACATCTCATGACGGTCAGTGCAGGGCCAGTATACTGGACGGCATTTGACATCTCATGACGGTCAGTGCAGGGCCAGTATACCGGACGGCACTTGGCATCTCATGACGGTTAGTGCAGGGCCAGTATACTAGACGGCATTTGGCATCTCATTACGGTTAGTGCAGGGCCAGTATACTAGACGGCATTTGGCATCTCCTGACGGTCAGTGCAGGGCCAGTATACTGGACGGCATTTGACATCTCATGACGGTCAGTGCGGGACCAGTATACTGGACGGCATTTGGCATCTCATGACGGTTAGTGCAGGGCCAGTATACTAGACGGCATTTGGCATCTCATTACGGTTAGTGCAGGGCCAGTATACTGGACGGCATTTGACATCTCATGACGGATAGTGCAGGGCCAGTATACTGGACGGCATTTGGCATCTCATTACGGTTAGTGCAGGGCCAGTATACTGGACGGCATTTTGGCATCTCATGACGGTTAGTGCAGGGCCAGTATACTGGACGGCATTTGGCATCTCATTACGGTCAGTGCAGGGCCAGTATACTGGACGGCATTTGACATCTCATGACGGTTAGTGCATGGCCAGTATACTGGACGGCATTTGGCATCTCATGACGGTTAGTGCAGGGCCAGTATACTGGACGGCATTTGACATCTCATGACGGTTAGTGCAGGGCCAGTATACTGGACGGCATTTGACATCTCATGACGGTTAGTGCGGGACCAGTATACTGGACGGCATTTGACATCTTATGACGGTTAGTGCAGGGCCAGTATACTGGACGGCATTTGGCATCTCATGACAGTCAATGCATTGACTACTATCTTGAGAAGGGTTGTAAAATGCTAAACGACAAATGTTAAGATTCAACCATGTACAAAATGTCAATATTGGCCCTGGTAGCACAGTTGGTATAGATCCGGGTTCGGCCGGGTTCATACCAAAAACCACGACAGTGATTAAGCTTTTTTGCTAGGGATCATGCAAATATGATGGTCGTTACGCGACTTGATCCAAGTCTCCGGATAACGGAGAGGTCGATGGTGATACCATTCTACCCCAACATCCCCGCAGTGTCAACTGTTCCATATGAGGAAGTAAGGCAACAAGTATGTTGTCATGCAGTGCTAGAAAATTTACTGTGATGTTTCGGTAAGATGCCATAAAATTAGAATTGTGGAAATTAAATGTCATTAGATACATGAGTATTTAAAGTAATATGTACAAATGAGGACATTTAATGGCGGTTCTTTTAATGTTCTGTTACTTTCGTGGTATTGTTAACTATCGCACGCGGAAGTTAAAACATGTAAGCTTGAGAAACGAAAACACACACTCCATTGTTTGGACTACGGTGCATGAATTGCTGTTAGTATGTTAATTGATATAAGTATGTAATTTATATAAGTATGTTAAATGATATAAGTATGTTAATTAATTTGTACTTGATCCAGAGAAACGACAACATCCAATGGTTAAAGCGGTCAAATTCCTTGTGTTGATGTATTTGTAACCCCATAGTTTAAATGAAGCAAGCTTCCATTAAACCTAGTGCCAGCTCTGGGAGGAACAGAATGTTTCTGGTCCTCTGACCGAGGCATGGTTGTGACTGGTCCTCTGACCGAGGCATGTCTCTGACTGGTTCTCTGACCGAGGCATGTCTCTGACTTGTCCTCTGACCGAGGCATGACTCTGACTGGTCCTCTGACCGAGGCATGGCTCTGCCTGGTTCTCTGACCTAGGCATGGCTCTGACTGGTCCTCTGACCTAGGCATGGCTCTGCCTGGTCCTCTGACCTAGGCATGGCTCTGACGGGTCCTCTGACCTAGGCATGGCTCTGACTGGTCCTCTGACCGAGGCATGGTTCTGCCTGGTTCTCTGACCGAGGCATGGCTCTGACTGGTCCTCTGACCGAGGCATGGCTCTGCCTGGTCCTCTGACCTAGGCATGGCTCTGACTGGTCCTCTGACCTAGGCATGGCTCTGACTGGTCCTCTGACCGAGGCATGGCTCTGCCTGGTTCTCTGACCTAGGCATGTCTCTGACTGGTCCTCTGACCTAGGCATGGCTCTGACTGGTCCTCTGACCGAGGCATGGCTCTGACTGGTCCTCTGACCTAGGCATGGCTCTGCCTGGTTCTCTGACCTAGGCATGGCTCTGACTGGTCCTCTGACCGAGGCATGGCTCTGACTGGTCCTCTGACCGAGGCATGGCTCTGCCTGGTTCTCTGACCGAGGCATGGCTCTGCCTGGTCCTCTGACCGAGGCATGGCTCTGACTGGTCCTCTGACCTAGGCATGGCTCTGACTTGTCCTCTGACCGAGGCATGGCTCTGACTGGTCCTCTGACCGAGGCATGTCTCTGACTTGTCCTCTGACCGAGGCATGGCTCTGACTGGTCCTCTGACCGAGGCATGGCTCTGCCTGGTTCTCTGACCGAGGCATGGCTCTGACTGGTCCTCTGACCGAGGCATGTCTCTGACTTGTCCTCTGACCGAGGCATGGCTCTGCCTAGTCCTCTGACCGAGGCATGACTCTGCCTGGTCCTCTGACCGAGGCATGGCTCTGACTTATCCTCTGACCGAGGCGTGGCTCTGACTGGTCCTCTGACCGAGGCATGTCTCTGACTGGTTCTCTGACCGAGGCATGGCTCTGCCTGGTTCTCTGACAGAGGCATGGCTCTGACTGGTCCTCTAACCGAGGCATGGCTCTGACTGGTCCTCTGACCAAGGCATGGCTCTGCCTGGTCCTCTGACCGAGGCTTGGCTCTGCCTGGTCCTCTGACCGAGGCATGACTCTGAGTGGTCCTTTGACCTAGGCATGGCTCTGACTTGTTCTCTGACCGAGGCATGTCTCTGACTGGTCCTCTGACCTAGGCATGGCTCTGAGTGGTCCTCTGACCTAGGCATGGCTCTGACTGGTCCTCTAACCGAGGCATGACTCTGAGTGGTCCTCTGACCGAGGCATGTCTCTGACTGGTTCTCTGACCGAGGCATGTCTCTGACTGGTCCTCTGACCTAGGCATGGCTCTGACTGGTCCTCTGACTGAGGCATGGCTCTGACTGGTCCTCTGACCGAGGCATGTCTCTGACTTGTCCTCTGACCGAGGCATGGCTCTGCAAGGTCCTCTGACCGAGGCATGTCTCTGACTGGTCCTCTGACCGAGACATGGCTCTGACTGGTCCTCTGACCGAGGCATGGCTCTGACTTTTCCTCTGACCGAGGCATGGTTCTGACTGGTCCTCTGACCGAGGCATGGTTCTGACTGGTCCTCTGACCGAGGCATGTCTCTGACTGGTTCTCTGACCGAGGCATGGCTCTGCCTTGTTCTCTGTCCGAGGCATGGCTCTGACTGGTCCTCTAACCGAGGCATGGCTCTGACTGGTCCTCTGACCAAGGCATGGCTCTGCCTGGTCCTCTGACCGAGGCCTGGCTCAGACTGGTCCTCTGACTGAGACATGGCTCTGACTGGTCCTCTGACCGAGGCATGTCTCTGACTTGTCCTCTGACCGAGGCATGTCTCTGACTGGTCCTCTGACCGAGGCATGTCTCTGACTGGTCCTCTGACCGAGGCATGGCTCTGACTGGTCCTCTGACCGAGGCATGGCTCTGACTGGTCCTCTGACCGAGGCATGTCTCTGACTTGTTCTCTGACCGAGGCATGGCTCTGCCTGGTCCTCTGACCGAGTCATGTCTCTGACTTGTCCTCTGACCGAGGCATGGCTCTGCCTGGTCCTCTGACCGAGGCATGTCTCTGACTTGTCCTCTGACCGAGGCATGGCTCTAACTGGTCCTCTGACCTAGGCATGGCTCTGCCTGGTCCCTTACCGAGGCATGACTCTGACTGGTCCTCTGACCGAGGCATGTCTCTAACTTGTCCTCTGACCGAGGCATGGCTCTGACTGGTCCTCTGACCGAGGCATGGCTCTGACTGGTCCTCTGACCGAGGCATGTCTCTGACTTGTCCTCTGACCGAGGCATGGCTCTGCCTGGTCCTCTGACCGAGTCATGTCTCTGACTTGTCCTCTGACCGAGGCATGGCTCTGCCTGGTCCTCTGACCGAGGCATGTCTCTGACTTGTCCTCTGACCGAGGCATGGCTCTAACTGGTCCTCTGACCTAGGCATGGCTCTGCCTGGTCCCTTACCGAGGCATGACTCTGACTGGTCCTCTGACCGAGGCATGTCTCTGACTTGTCCTCTGACCTAGGCATGGCTCTGACTGGTCCTCTGACCGAGGCATGTCTCTGACTTGTCCTCTGACCGAGGCATGGCTCTGACTGGTCCTGTGACCGAGGCATGTCTCTGACTTGTCCTCTGACCGAGGCATGGCTCTGACTGGTCCTCTGACCTAGGCATGGCTCTGACTGGTCCTCTGACCTAGGCATGGCTCTGCCTGGTCCTCTGACCGAGGCATGTCTCTGACTTGTCCTCTGACCGAGGCATGGCTCTGACTGGTCCTCTGACCTAGGCATGGCTCTGACTGGTCCTCTGACCGAGGCATGTCTCTGACTTGTCCTCTGACCGAGGCATGGCTCTGACTTGTCCTCTGACCGAGGCATGGCTCTGCCTGGTCCTGTGACCGAGGCATGACTCTGCCTGGTCCTCTGACCGAGGCATGACTCTGACTGGTCCTCTGACCGAGGCATGGCTCTGACTTGTCCTCTGACCGAGGCATGTCTCTGACTTGTCCTCTGACCGAGGCATGTATCTGACTTGTCCTCTGACCGAGGCATGGCTCTGACTTACCCTCTGGCCGAGGCATGGCTCTGACTTGTCCTCTGACCGAGGCATGGCTCTGATTTGTCCTCTGACCGAGGCATGTCTCTGACTTGTCCTCTGACCGAGGCATGTCTCTGACTTGTCCTTTGACCGAGTCATGGCTCTGCCTGGTCCTCTGACCGAGGCATGTCTCTGACTTTTCCTCTGACCGAGGCATGGCTCTGCCTGGTCCTCTGACCGAGGCATGTCTCTGACTTGTCCTCTGACCGAGGCATGGCTCTGACTTGTCCTCTGACCGAGGCATGGCTCTGCCTGGTCCTCTGACCGAGGCATGTCTCTGACTTGTCCTCTGACCGAGGCATGGCTCTGACTTGTCCTCTGACCGAGGCATGGCTCTGCCTGGTCCTCTGACCGAGGCATGACTCTGACTTGTCCTCTGACCGAGGCATGGCTCTGACTTGTCCTCTGACCGAGGCATGGCTCTGACTTGTCCTCTGACCGAGGCATGGCTCTGTCTTGTCCTCTGACCGAGGCATGTCTCTGACTTGTCCTCTGACCGAGGCATGTCTCTGACTTGTCCTCTGACCGAGGCATGGCTCTGCCTGGTCCTCTGACCGAGGCATGGCTCTGCCTGGTCCTCTGACCGAGGCATGTCTCTGACTTGTCCTCTGACCGAGGCATGGCTCTGACTTGTCCTCTGACCGAGGCATGGCTCTGCCTGGTCCTCTGACCGAGGCATGTCTCTGACTGATCCTCTGACCGAGGCATGTCTCTGCCTGGTCCTCTGACCGAGGCATGGCTCTGACTGGTCCTCTGACATTTGAAGTACTAGTCACGTATTTAGGCGATGCGATAAGTAAATATGAACACTCGGTTGCTTGTTCAAAAAGTCCTTATCTTCTTCCGACCATGTTAACAAGCGAAACTACAATTAGGAAATATTTTGTCTCGCGGGATCTTTCGGAAGAACACTGCTATAAATGTGAATCTGACATTTATTACAAAGAACTTAATACCTTTTACCATTTGTCGGGCAAGGATACAATGAAGACGAAATGTGCCTTATAGAAAGTTATATGCTAGTGGTATCACCTATCCGCTCGTTTTACATACTTAGTACACTTAAGTTAGGGAACTGGGAATAGTGCATTCATAGTAAATTTTAACAGACCGATAGTTTTTTAGAATGAACAATAACAGATAATTATTAACTTGTCAGTGAGCAGATATACCACCGTGCCAATATAATCACTATAAAACTGTATATCAAAAGCAGCAGCATCCCAAATAGCAACCATTACAACACAGCCGTACTGTGTGCGCCTATGCCCTAACGGTTCTACTTGCCGACTTGTTCCTCCCCAGCCCCAGTCCCATACCACATAGGTTCCTGTCAAGGTCGAGTGAACAACTTTAATAAGGCAAGGCCTGAGGTGCCTTGCTGGTTCTACCCAGACATTTTCTACCGTCTTACTCAACCAATAATAGATGTCGCTTTAATTACCATTATAGGATCAATGCAACGCATACAAAATAAATCGCACCATGCAATAAAAGCTGGATGCCGTTATGATAACCAGAAAGTGCGATGTGTTCATAGGCAAACACAAATACTTAAAAAAAATAACAGCAAAATGACAAAATAAAAGATATGGATAACCTGGTTTTGGATACCAATGGCATGTGCAGCTGGACTCATATTGACCTAAGAATGGTCCAAACATCGATATGCCTGAGCATACATTACTGAACAGATCGATAGTTTAGACCTTATGGTCTATAACTCACTGTAAAGCGAATAGTTTCCTTTGTTTCAGTAGCAGTTTATTTTTCGAGTGAACATTTTCTTTTATATTTTTACTAATTAACATGCAGAGCACCGTGATCCGGATTAGGCAAAGATTGCAGATCCAGATTAGTCTGGTCCCGCTGGGAGATCAGTCTGGTCCCGTTGGGAGATCAGTCTGGTCCCGCTGGGAGATCAGTCTGGTCCCACTGGAAGATCAGTCTGGTCCCGCTTGGGGATCAGTCTGGTCCCACTGGAAGATCAGTCTGGTCCCGCTGGGAGATCAGTCTGGTCCCGCTGGGAGATCAGTCTGGTCCCACTGGGATATCAGTCTGGTCCCGCTGGGAGATCAGTCCGGTCCCGCTGGGAGATCAACCAGGTCCCGATGGTAGATCAGTCTGGTCTCGCAGGGAGATCAGTCTGGTCCCGCTGGGAGATCAGTCTGGTCCCACTGGGAGATCAGTCTGGGCCCACTGGAAGATCAGTCTGGTCCCGCTGGGAGATCAGTCTGGTCCCGCTGGGAGATTAACCTGGTCCCGATGGGAGATCAGTCTGGTCCCGCTGGGAGAACCAACTGGTCCCGTTGGAAGATCAGTCTGGTCCCGCTGGGAGAACCAACTGGTCCCACTGGGAGATCAGTCTGGTCCCGTTGGGAGATCAGTCTGGTACCGCTAGGGGATCAGTCTGGTCCCGCTGGAAGATCAGTCTGGTCCCACTGGGAGATTAACCTGGTCCCGATGGGAGATAGGCCTGGTATACGTTTTTGATAGAAGCAGCTTAGTTAATTGTAAAGATGTTCCATGTTTGGCTCAAACCAAAGTTTACAAACATATAATATTAAATAAGATAAAACCGCATAAAAACAAACTCTTAACATATATTTGTTGTGGACAATTCATTTGAATGATACAAACTTTACATGTTTTTTTCGTTGTATGGGTTCTTTTGAAATTTTCCGTCTTAAAATCTTTTATTTTATTGTTTCAGTGACGGTTTCAATTCGGGGAACATCATACCAACTCGGTCTTTTCGATACAGCCGGACAGGTAGATGCATTTTATGTTCTCCTCCTTCTCATCCTCCTCAACATCATCATAATCATCAACAGCATCAATATAAGCTGGATAAGCTGCAGCATAATCATCGACTGCACCATTCAGTCACATCATCATCTTCATCATCATCATCATGAAACCATTAAAAACATTTATCACCAATAACATAGTCATCACCATTTTAGACAACATAATAATTATCATCATTATCATCATCATCATCATAATAATCACCAATGCTATAATTTTGTAGATTATTGGAACAAGTGTAGAATTCTGTCTTTTATAACATCAGATACAGCATCTTATGATGTCTGATTTATTGTATATGAAATATTTTGCTTTCGTTTTAATCGATATAATTATGTTCAAATTAAGGTACGGTGGTAATTTTTATCAGAGATATTTGTTGTTTTTAAATCCATTGTCTGATATGCGATATATAAAAGATTCAAGCTTTTGGGCATTTATATAAATTTGAAACATTTTGCCACATTAATATTAGTTTGTTTTTGTTTTATATAATTGTTACACATTACAATCTTAATGTGTTAATAGTGTATATACATTTTTCTTACATATTTGACTTGTATAAATACATCGTACCATTGTTGGACCAACCTCAGACAAATGTCTTGGTACGACTACGGTACGCCGTAGAACACTTGGAGGAGAACACTGTGAAAGAGCTAGTCCCGTACTGGGAATTGACCTCACGCTTTGGATAGAGGATGGCGGATTTTAAAATTAAAATTGGTGTATCCGTTCGACCTTTGACACCGCTCACTTATTTATTGATGTTTGTTTACGAGAATCCAATAAGAGTACTTAACCTTTTTTTTTACTATTGTTTTCAGGAAGAGTATGAAGGTCTCCGACTATTATCGTACCCTGGTACCCACGTGTTCCTTATGGCATACTCTGTTGTGATGCCGGACACCATGAAAAACCTGGAAATGAAATGGCTACCGGAAGTACGCAATAGTACACCTATGGCTGCTTTCCTCATCGTTGGCACGCAAACTGACCTTCGAGAAGATGAGAAAATTCGCCAAAAGTTACAGAAACGTAAACAGAAGCCTGTTACACCAGAAGAAGGTATGCGATTAGCGAAACGTTGCGATGCAGACTGTTACGTTGAATGTAGTGCGTTGACCCAACAAGGCCTTAAAGACGTTTTCGACGAAGCCATGTTAGCGGTGCTAGAACCGAAAATAAAGCGTCGCGATCCACGACGAAGTCGGGGAAGATGTGTAATATTGTGAAGTGAATTGCTGTATTAGTAGTGGTTCTTTAATAAGTATGAAATTATGCTACCAGGTTCCGATATGGTTCTATTGTATCAGCGGTCTAATGTATGAACACCGGTATTGTGCTTACGGCAGACTTTTTTGGCAATGTGAAACCTTGTGTTGAATGAACAGATATATGGCGGAATGTGAAAATGTGTAAACTGGCTACGCCGAACTAGGGAAGAGTGCATACTATAAGAGAATCAAATGGACTTTCAGGGCTTGGAACTGCAGTGGTGCCTTTCAACATTGACCATCTAGTAAATCAACATTCACTCGTCAGTTACCTCCTGTTATCAACTGTTCATGGACATGATCGGACATTACCAGGGCACGTGTTATCAGAATTTATTAATTCCGGTGTTAAATTTCATAGAAAGTTCAGATAAAACTTTTCCTTCCGAGGTTTTTGGTTCATAGTTTTTTACTTTAAACTGAGGCTCATGCCCCAGTACTTGTTGATCTAGTTAAATGATGTTTACACCTGACCAAGTAGAGGTCTTAGACACTCGCAGTTGTTACACCATCAAGCACGAGTCCAGTACAGCGGTATTAAGGACAGTTGCTTGAATTTATTTGCTTTAAATACACAAGTTTCTTTGTCTTATTTTAGCGATTCAATATACATTATTGCTTTACTATAAGTGTTTACTTATAATAACAATTTATTTAAAGACATCTCTGTGTTCGTTTTAACGATATAACCTTGACATATAAGTGTTGCTGTATGTATTAATATGTTTATATTAAGTATTACATATTTCAGAACAGTTTATATGCTCAATATGAAGTGGACATATTCTAAATGCTAAGTCGTTTATTCCTGTCATTGACATGTCTTCCAGTACAATGTTAAACATAACAATCAATTCTTGTAATGTATGTAAGATTAGTTTTAGTCTAATAAACATAACAGACAATTGTAATAATATATTTAATATTATTGGTAGGGTGATAGACACAACAATCAATTCTAATAATAGACCTAAGTTTATTGTTAAACTAATAAACATAACAATCAATTCTAATAATAGACCTAAGTTTATTGTTAAACTAATAAACATAACAATCAATTCTAATAACAGACCTAAGTTTATTGTTAGACTGATAAACATAACAATTCCAATAAAAAAGTCAGATAATTGGTGAACTGATAAACAAAACCGTGGCTCCTTCTCCTAACAAGAGATGGCTCCTTCTCCTAACAAGAGATGGCTCCTTCTCCTAACTACAGATGGCTCCTTTTCCTAACAAGAGATGGCTCCTTCTCCTAACAAGAGATGGCTCCTTCTCCTAACAAGAGATGGCTCCTTTTCCTAACAAGAGATGGCTCCTTCTCCTAACAAGAGATGGCTCCTTCTCCTAACAATAGATGGCTCCTTCTCCTAACAAGAGATGGCTCCTTCTCCTAACAAGAGATGGCTCCTTCTCCTAACAAGTGATGGCTCCTCCTCCTAACAAGAGATGGCTCCTTCTCCTAACAAGAGATGGCTCCTTTTCCTAACAAGAGATGGCTCCTTCTCCTAAAAAGAGATGGCTCCTTCTCCTAACAAGAGATGGCTCCTTCTCCTAACAAGAGATGGCTCCTTCTCCTAACAAGAGATGGCTCCTTCTAACAAGAGATGAATACTGATAAACAAAACCGTGGCTCCTTCTCCTAACAAGAGATGAATACTCATTTAAATAGTCACAACTGTAATATGTGACAACGACAATACCTGTGTGTGACAACGACAATACATGTATGTGACAACTAAACTTAATGATGACTCAAAGTATGAAGAAAGTTACATTTCTATTGTTTGGTTCATATCGGGGATATATTGTACGAGGACACCACAACTCACGTACATTATATAGACCTCTGCTAATGTATATTGAATAAGTGAATAATATATTAGAAGTCGCAAGCTTTTTACACACAATAAATGTGTAAACGCCTTATAATTTTTATGTTAAATGTTAAACTTTTATCCAGCTTGTTTCAGTACATTATCTCTTACTTACAATTGTTGTTTTATTATTATTTTCATTCCTTTCATTCGAATTATTACAATACCAAAAGACGAACATGCTATGTAATTTGGATACCGAACAATATAAATATACACGATGTAACAGTGCTATGTAAAGTTTATACTGTATTTTTCATCTGGATGAAATGCCAAGATTAGTATCCTTGTAGTATTTACTCTTTTTTTAAAATCAGTTTATCTCTGGAGCACAATATACTCTGGTTCATATACATGTAAGGTGCACACATTTTTACATGCATCTGTGTTGGTTGATTTTTGCGTGTTTACTTAAAACAGTTCGCACCTACGTACTGCCTTTATAACATTACCCCCAGGGATCCCCGTGGCCGAAAACTTAGAGAAACAGACATACCACCCAGGCACTGACTGGTTCAAGTCACAGTGGGGATGAAAGGTTTTATGTGGGAAGGTATAACTGCTGGCTTGCGTCGCGGCGGTGGTTCTACCCAGACTTTATCTGGGGTCTTTCTTTACCAATCCTAGCTGGTCGTCGCCAATAACATCATGTCAGTGCGATGTAACAACATAGACATTGACCTATGTTTGCTTGAGTTATATGAGCCTGGGTTCAGAAAGATTGGTTTATCTGCATGCAGGTAATAGTTTTGCGTCCAAGTACTCTCGCACTTACATCCTACAGTCAAGCTCCTATAGTCGAGCGAACTGGCCTATGACCGCTCTTGTTTGCCCACGTGTGGTGCTAGATGGCAGAGTGGTGGGGGAATATGTGGACAACTATATCTTCTTAATCATCCATATTTTTGAATAAACGCCAAGAAAATAATGCTATCATAAATAATATTTTTAATGTATGGTGTTCATATTTAAATGATTGATCTCTGTTTTTATACAGAACTATTTTTATAAATGTTCTGAAAATTCTCCAATGTGTATCATGAATGTAACACTGTTGTATACCAGTACATGCAATCTACAGACATGACCTGTGTATCCGACTGTCTGTAGCAGTTGTATGTGGTGGGGTTTATTTGTTGTCCTATCTTGGAAGAAATGTGAACAGAGATTCACCAGTACGCCTTGACAAACTCCAAACTGTCATTACTTGATACATCTAAGGGAGGTTTAGATATGTTGTCAGATAATTCACTCAATATCACGTGATCGCTGTTGGATATGCACTCCTTTGTGATATATTTCACTGCTTATACATGCATGTGTGTCCTGTTTTTATGTTTTTTAGATAAACAATATCAGGTACATGTTGTTTTTTTTGTTTTGTTTTTTTTGTGTGCTTGAAATGTTGATTCAATACGTAATTAAGACAATTTGAATATGCTCCTTTCTATTTGCTGTAAGATTTTTTTCTATATCAAGACCGATAAAAAACAATTGCTTGCGTAACATGTAATGTTGTTCGTTTTCGATGTTACTAACCTTTGTCTTCACATTTTGTATTTTTCTAAAACTCTTGGGTGTGTTTAATCATTTCGAGGTTAAAAAATAAGCTTGTGTTTGTTTAAGGTTCACTATGGAGCGATTAATTGTTGTTTATGCGATATCACGTGAGTTAATTAACGTATGCATCATGCCTTTAATGTACCATTTATGTCATGTACAGTAAGCGATGTTTACTTGATTCTGTATATACTTGCAATGTTTATTCATTTCATTCTTTTATTATCGTTCTATTTGAACAATGTTGATGATTTTTATATGAATATGAGTCTTTTATTTGTGATGAGATAATAGAATATATTTTATTAAACATTTCTGCTTTTTATGTATACTGTTGTTTTGTTTATCATATATAATGTCTGTAAACGAGACACGTGTGTCGTTTTATTTATTGAGTTTTTAATTCAGAATACAGTGGATATTTAATTGGAAGCCGCTGCTAAGGTCCGACTAATTAAACTCGATCTAAAGAAAATTAATTTTGGGAGAATTTGGACAGAACGTAAAAATGTTACCCAGCCTGTACATTATTTTGAGATAGTCAAACAGCATTATATTTGAATACCGTCAGATCTAGATGAAATTTTAAAATAGTAAAGCAATACAATATTGTGTACATTTTTCGATTATCGTCATTTTAAGTTGAGACATCAGTCAAGACACATCAAATCAAGAGATGGTATATTCCTGCATAGGAGGTTTGTCTCATGTATTTACACTACACACTACTGATTAAAACTCCACTCTTGTTGTCTTTCTTGGATCTTCATATGTCCTCATCTCGTCTGTGGACATTACTGTCAACAATTGTTTATTAATCAGACCAGCAGAAGTTTCATCACAAGGGTCTTTGTACCCCGCGTATTGAGATGTTTTCTGTCACACATTTATAGTGCCAAAAGCAAAATAAAAGCCCATGAACAGCCAGCTGCTTATGGAAACTGTGTGATCAGGTTCTACACTTGATGCAGAGATAAATAGAAATATGTTCTATAACATTGTAGGTAATTGGAGTTATCTTTAAGTAGAGAGTCATATTTTCAAGGTCTTATTGGTCTTAACTTATACCACGAACAAATATAACATGTCCCCAATAATTTCCAACTTCAATCGAACAAGCACACGAAGACTATACATGTTTTCATTTTTGTTTTAAACATAAACAACATGTTTGCTAAAAACAAGTAGGATATTTTTATAATTTTCTTCCTGTCGTCTCTTGTGCATAGTTTTAAAAGTAAACTGATTTTAACATGATAACTGTAGTTTATCAGTTAAGGACAGACGAACAGCAATGTAGATAGATATCTTAAACTAGAAACAGATAATAACGACAGCTTTTCTTTATACTTTATACTGGTACGTGCATGTTTCTCCGACGTTCTTTAGGCTAAGGTTATTATAGATCATCAGTTAAAACGTGTATTCACTATTCTAGACCTTTGCGGCTAGTTCAATTTGTAATATATTTTTGTCACAGGAATTGTCATTATTCTGTGTGACAATCTGCTACAAGTCGAAAACTTATCAAGGAACATTAAGGAGCACAACTAAAATTAGTCTGCTTCCCAGCGTACTGTTCTGCTGCATAATAACAATCAGCTGACAGGGACAGGTAAACCTGACAGGACTCAAGTATGTCATCAAAGTTATCTCCCTTTAAAGTGGATAAATTATTTTTATAAAATTTGAAGAAACAAGTCTGTATGCCCCTGAATGATAAATGTGCATGTCTCCCTGTTTGAAATAATGTTTATTGAATAGTTATAGTCTGCATAACATCACCATCAAAAAGCGAGTATAATTGTCAATTTAGAATATTAGCCATATTAAATTAATCAGTTTCAAACTTTTAATGTTTTTATTGAAGGATTAAAGTTGTATCGTTATGTTTGTTGTTAGCTTTTGCCAACCTAACCCAGTATATTTATCTTTAAACTTATTGACGTCTATTTCATTTTAAAATGTTTGTTACGATCTCTATTTCCACGTTTTAATATCAACTTTTAATAAATATATATATATTTAAAAGCTAAAACTTCATCATTTTAGGTTGGGTTTTGTTTAAGGTAATATAATATTTGCTCAATTAATATATATTGGTAGTCATTTCAGAAAAAGGAAAACGAACACTGTTGCTTTGAAGGAAAATAAAAAACAGAACAAAGTTTGTGATGAACGTATATTTCATACAAAAAGTTGTACGGATGTATAATCCAAACGAGAACACAAATGGCTAGTAAAGGAACAAAGACAAAGGAAAAAGTAGAAATAAATCAAATATTACCAAAGTACCGTCAAAAGTCGACGCTTCATTTCATTGTTTGTAGACAAACAAAGTTGAAATCGTCAAAACATGTAGACAATTGAAGTCATTGTCGAAAAGTGCTTTCTTGAGCGAATAAGATGAAAACAAACATACAATATGCATTCTTGTGAAGTTCTGGAAATGTATTAAAATATTTAAGTAGGTGTAATCTTATACTTATTGTTTGTTCCCAGTGAATACAATAAGGTAGCACCTACAATCGTTAATAATTCAATAGAGAATCACCGTTATAGCACTATTTGAGATTTAAGATGGTTCACCAGGCAAAGTTGTCAATTATATAGTGTTAACTCAGCACTATTGCACTAAATAATTATTTATAAAGCACCTTTTTATTTATATCTTTATATATTTTTAGCACAATTTGCGACGTTTAGTCGCATTAAAGCACAATTTTGCGTGAGGGCTCCGTTGTCATAATCACGTAATCAAAAGATCCTGGAGCAAAGTCCCCTTGCCCTGGGATTGGGACAGGGTAGATCATATGTGACCGCTACACGATGGTCCCCTCAGTGGCCCCTTCCTCCTCGTCACGTGGCCACAGCTGGGTTGGATGGAGGGACAGGTGACGCAGGGTGTGGTGCTCACTGATGCCATGGAAACTCTTGTGGGAGTACTTCTGGTGGGCTCCCTGACAACGGCAAATGATGTTACAGAAAGATAAGAAAAAAGTACTCTTGCTATTATAAGTTTGCCTTCGAATGTTAATTGCTGCATGTATCGCTTACAACATGGCAAATCTCCTCAGGGAGTCATACCTGGTTTTACCACACACACACACACACACACACACACACATCACCAATATTATACCAAATTCTATAAATGATGAAACCTTGTGATCTTCGACAACCTTCTATTTCCAACAAGGCAGTTTTTATTAATGTTCAAGATATTTTGGATAAATTGTCAGAAGAAATTATTATGGAAATTTTTTTTCAGAATACTCTACCTGTCTAATATTGTCGAAATTTACCAGTACGTCAGGCTTAAAAACACTCGCTTACTGCAAATTGATGATCCCCCATCTTATCTCCAATATAATGGAAAATAATAAATGTATATAAAGATATCTTTGATAAATGCACAAAACACCATTTTCAATTATTACCCACACAGATATAAAACTCTGAATGTACGTTGTTCAAGTTAGATTTTTTAAATTGTAATGGAAAATGCAAATTGGCTTAACGTCTAGCTTTCAGTCTCCAAGTCAGTGGTCACGTGAGATCACAGTAAAGAAAAAGGACAAGGTGAGAGGTTTTAAAGTTATGGGTTTACTTTTCATGTCATATCAGTCCATAACATACCGGGTTTTATCAATTAGATCTTGGGAATGTTTATATTAAGTTGTTTTTTTATTAAATTACATTTAAATCGTATGGAACATTTGACATCGACATCGCTGTACATAAGCTCGATCCCACTATGGTCACGTGCTTTGCGAGACTGCGTGGAAATTTTTGTACTTGTCATGGAAAATGCCAATTAAGAAAAGCTCGAGTTTAAGGAACTTTACATTTACCTGGAATTTGGACTTGTGCATCTTGCTCAGAAGACGTTTGAGAGCTCGGATGCAAAGGTCAAGGTCGTTTAGGGAGTATTTTGTGTAGTGGGAAAACCCCTTGTCCCAGGCAGGCTCGCAGCCGAGAAGATCACGTGACAGACAGATGGCGCCCGCGGCTAGCTGAGAGGACTGGAAGTGCACCATGGGAAGTTCCGTAAGGGTGAGGTCAAGGATGAACATCGACATGCTTTGGACCTGTAGAAAGTGAAGGGAATACATCTTTACAAGTCTATTATATACAAATTTATTATAATAATATTAAATTGATATGGAAGTGTGTATTTTGTTTTGCAATATCCTGATAAATGTATGCTTCTTTCAAAGTTATCAGCCATTTTATGTTTAAAGAGATGGTGTAAGCATTTAATAATATTGAATATTTGTTAACGTTAGTATGTTTTATTTGGAATTACATACATAAACACAGATCATCATAACAAATATCCGGCCTGCATTATCTGCGGACAAAAAAGCAATTACCCTTACTTTGAAAATGAAAGTAGGCGACAAATTATGAAATGGTTTCATTTTGTAAACCTAAACGTCTGTATATGGGGCTTAATCAAGGAGACGGACATATAGGTGTATTTAGGAAGCTTATTGGCATTGTAGAAGGTAGAAAACTAAGAAAATATACTTGTATACATACCAGATGGACTTTCTTACACTCCCGCACTAGCAGGAACCGCTCCAAGAAAACTATTGGCCCAGGGATATTGACGTCGAAGTCTAGTTTGCGGAGGATGGTTCTCTCCATCCGGATCACGTGATGAGACGAGTAAGTGTTGTCGGTCAGATGACAAAGGTCGGCTACCTGAGAGGTGTAAAAGAAATACATGGTCATAGACGAAGCCGAAAAGTTACCGCTTGCTGCAAGGAATGTGACATTTTGAAAGCGCCAGAGTTTATATTAAGGTTAAGTTTAGTTAAAATAAACATATAAACGAATTCCTTCTGCTTAAGGATGGACACTGAATGGTCTAACTGAAATAATCTGTTCTAACCGAAATAATCTGTTCTAATGTTTCGGGAATCATTGGTATACCATGACATACAGCTGGTGTTGTTGAAACTTCTTAAAAGTTGAAACCCTGCCAATGATATTGTGCAGCCATTAAAGCTGGTTTACCAGCATTAAGTCGACGCGGCAATGACAAAAGTGGCAATGGGATTGTGGGGTCTAAGTTGCTAATCTCTTTATTACAAATGTCGGAAACCAAGATTTTTTTTTCAAATTATAGCTATGTATACCGACAGGAAACAGTCAAAATACCTCCGGCGGGAATCTTTCAATGAACTTGGCGGCGATCCAAAGGGACGTGATCCCGACAAGTTGCAGGGCGCTCAGTTCCACAGGCTGTTTAGTCAGGAAGCGATCAATAAGGCCAACTGCAAGGTGAAGTGTCGTCTGATGTAGCTCCAGATGAACCTGAATAAATTGTAAAGAACCCAGTATTTATTGACTGTTTTGTTTTGATTTTTGTTTTTGTTGTTTTATTGTTGTTGTTTTTGCTAAACTTTACAACTGCTGCTTTTTTATCATTAAGTTAAACACTTACTTTTGGATCACACATTACTATCGAGTCACGTCATGTTCACGTTAACAGTAAGCATTTAAAACTATTTTTCAAATATACCTCGTATCACATATCAGCAGGATGATCCATCACATGAAATATGTTGTCCTTACTGGACTTAAATGAGCTTTAACAGGTAAATATTGATTTACATTCCAACTGCTAAGAGGTTATGACGAGTAATTCTGAAGCCGTTTGTTCATAGTGTAAATTACATTAAGATTTGTTACTTTTGGTGTGGTGACCAGTTTCATCATTCATACAAACTAAAAGGTAACGAGCTGTTGTGCTGTATGTGTTACCTGCACTTGGATGAGCCAGTCTACAAGCACACTGCGCATGTGCGGCGTTATTTCTTTGTTATTGATGAGGTAGTTTTCTGGGAATGTCCAACGTCTCTCTACGGACTAGAAATAAAATTGCTTTTGTTAATTGCAAAAAAACCCACCATTAAATAAAAAATATAAAACCACATACAAACTTGTAAATATACAAAACCCATCAAGTCAGCTAGATGACCGCTCTTCGTGACATTTCTCGCCCTGACCTGAACTCCAACCCATACTCGACCATGGATGCCCGCCAGTTATATAAAATTTAAGATTTTTTTGTCCGAATAAAGAAAGCAACAAGTTGTAGAAAAAAATACAATATATATTATATTACAATTAATGTCATAAATAACAATAAAGGAATAAAACTCTTACCAGCAAATAGTCGCAGATGTCCTGAGCGTATTCTGTGTTTTTGAGCGGATCATTGACCGCGTCTATATCGATGACTCCCCTCGGGACCCGCGTCATCATTTGTCGGATCCGCACCTGGGGCTCATCCGTCTCCATGGGAGACAACTCTTGATCGGTAAAAGAGATAAGAAGATTAGAGTTATTTTTCTTCTTTATATAAGAAATTTAATTTTAATGGACTATGTTTTATAATGTAAATGTTGGATATAAAACTTTATTCGATATTACAAAACAATGGCACAATTATCTTCCGCCTTTCAAGGAAAACAAATCTAAGCTAAATACGTACCGTTCACAACGGTGTAGTCTGGTACACGAACCGCGTACGGTTTCTTCTCTTTTGAGGATGCATGGCTTCCGACTGGTGTAATAATGAAGAATAACATTTTTGTCAATGAAAGTCCTACTGAACAACTAGATGAATAAAGTAAGAGTGTTGACTTATGAAATACGGGTTGTTGTTTATTTTGGCTAAACGGCACTCCGACACTACAAAAGGTCATTTTGAACTCCATGCACAATAGTAAAATGATAAAATATATATATATATATATTGATAAAATATAATCACAAATGAGTATGTTTGAAAATATATATTGAGCTTATTGTCAAAACAGCAAAACAGCAAATTGGAATACCTAATTAATTTGAATTGAAGCCCCGCAACTATCTGTCAGACATCCGGAAATGGTGTTCACTAGAAGCTGTGGCGCAATACATACCGTTATAGCATGTCGCTCAAAAGGGGAACTAAATGTACTGTTAAGAGGTCTAGCTAGGTAAACATTGAAACTGTGATCGATCGAATGATGCTTGATGAATCTAAGATTCGGATGACTGCTTAATTGCATGATCATTGTTACAATCATTGAACAGTGATGTATGCGAATGATCCAACAGTTACATGATTCGATGTTCGAATAAGCGAATGTCGTAAAAAAAATTCGAACGACTGTATGTATTCATTGGTCTTATTAATAATTGGCTGTAGTTGATTACTTGAATGATAGCACAATGTCATGATTATCTATCAGAACGATATGATTGCATGGATAGATTTACCATGATGTCCCCCGGGTTTGAAGCAGACTTTGTTGGCATGGTTCACCAGTGGAACTTTCTTGGTCTCTTTGCCCTTGGTACTGTCCCGCCGGATCTTGTTGATGTAGCCGGCGATCATTCCATTATTGGTTCTGTCGGACAGACCCTTCTGCAATATCATCATTTGAAACTGTTTACTCAAAAACATTTGTTGTATGTGTACATTATTTGGGATGTTGCTTTACATTTGTTCAAATCAACGCAGCACAACTACATTTCACTAAACTCATTACCGCTGTAAGCGGTTAATGAGCAATTATGTATACAGCACAAATAATAGACAATACCAAATTCCAGTGCAAATAAATCATCTACAAAAGCACGGGAAATCAATGAAAAAGACTGTCATATTAACATCTATGAAGTAACATGTAAACTAAGCGCCTCATGTTCAATTAAACATTTTTTGTGTGCCATATGTAAACCCCGTTTGTTAAAATTTGTGTCATGAATGAAGGTGGTTCCAAATATTCAAGCATTACAGGTGATGTGTTGTACATCTAACCTATTTATACATTAAAGACTAAATGGACGATATGATTGGTGATAAAATCCATAAATACATTATTATAAAGGTTAATATTATTAACTAATTTTGCTTTTGTCAATGGAATTGTTTGTCAATAAAGCACTGTGTAGAGAACATAAATCTAAAATTGGTAGCTAGAAGTCTGAATAATAATTGATGTTGTATCTATTCGCACGTTGAAACATTGCTGTTAAAGAATCAAATCTAAAACTGACAATAAGACATTGAAACATATGAGAACAATTTTATGAACATGGTTACATTAACAAAGTTTGGAAAAAAAGCAGGAATTAGCGTTTTAGCATGCACTTAAGTAATTAATAAAAAAAATAGGAAATTGCTTTTCAGCAGTTCAAATTTTGTATATGTGTTTTTTTTTAAATATAGCGACACAATATGGTCATTATAGTGACGTTATAAGGTTATTGGTAGATATCATCTCTAAATAGAACAACAGGCGCACAACAAATCAGATGAAAGACGAGTAGATTGAAAATAAGGTAATCAAAATACAGATGTGAAGTTTTTAAACTATTTTAAATACGTATGCAAAGGTTTTGTGAAGAATTCTTTCTTCTATTAACGATTTGCCTCCGTATCTCGAATTGAACCGGTTCATGCAAAAAGTGAAGATCAAAACTAGCCATCCCCTATTGAAAGGTGTCTCATCAGCATCTTCACTGTTTGCTGCTGTTTCTGTGACAATTTCATTTCATTTGATCGTGTAGTTATGAGCCAAAAGCTGAGAATGTTGTATTAATAATTACTGAATGAAGCAAGATTGGTGTTAGGAAAGAGCGTATACATTAGTATTGCCTTATCGTACCTTATCAGCTATCTTGATTGACTGGCTCTCTTCCACCTTCTTTAGAATCGCCTTGACGCTGGGTCCAGTTGTTTCCCCTGAGTCCACATCTTTCCCCACCAGGAGACATTTCCCAATTTGTCGGGCAAGGACAGCCTTGGAGTCTTTGTATACAGCACTGGAAGCCATCCTGCAGTAGAAATCGTACCTATAGGAGAGCCATGCATTTAATTTTGTGCAACATTTCTGTAAATCATGTATGAAGTAAAATATTATGTGTTTTTTCCTTTGAAATAAAACTGCGAAATAAAACCATAAAGGCTGGATCCGAGTGTTTGCTCGTATCAGATATAAATAACAAAATCTTTCCCCAGTTTGGGGGAATTTTGGCTATTTTACTACAAAAGCTCGTGCTTTTATGTGTAACTGAATTCGATTTAGAGCACTATCCCAATCGTTAGACAGTACAAACAGTGAACGTGCAGTTAAATTTTCATTCTAAATCTGCGAATAAGCACAATGGTAATTTCTGCTCAAAATAGATAACGACGTCAGAGCAATTACCCGGATAGTGATTTAACGTAATCTAAAAGTCGGTAGTCACAGTGTTTTCTTAGTTTAAAAATAGCTAACTGTGCAGCGTGGCTCATATAGGAAATACATGTTAGTAGTGACGAATGTGGTTTATTGTCTACTTTTCACATGGGATGTAGCACATCATTTTGCTGAATCCTGTCAGGTAATAGTCATTTATATTGTTGTTTAAGAAACACTCTAGTTCAATTTGTCGGTACAGACTGTCTTTGGAGTGGCATTTGGCATCATGTCTTAAATCTGTAATAAGAATCTAAACAACATGTGAAAATCAAACTGTATCTGATGAACCATGTTAACAATCGGCATTTAAAGGTGGTATCCGACAGTTGAACTGTACCAAATGCATGTAACAATAGTTTCCACTGTTTCGTAAACTTAAGCCTGAATAAAGACGATTTTGAACGCGACCTATATGGAGACAGTACACATTGGGGAAAAACAACAACAACTAAATGTTCTTCCTTTCCAACTTTAGAAAGAAGCAAGAAAGTGACTCGACCGTAATGACGATTAACTCCTAAATATTTTCCATATTTTCAGAAATATTTTTCAGATGGAATTTTCTCAAACTCAGATTTTTATGTTGGTAGTTTATTTAGATGTATTAATTGAACCTGAGAAATATTTCTGCAAGTGGTACTTTGGCTGGCTATGTTTGAACGTCATTTGTAAGCAACCAGTTAGATGCCTAACACGGGCCGTTGTATATCAATGTATGTGTACTTTCAGTAGCCTGGGACACGTGTCCGACATTGTTCATTGAGAGATGTTTTCTTGGGTAACTTCATATTGTTGATTATGTCGGCTATTGTGGAACGTAATAAATGGCGCTCACTTGACGTATGATCATTTATTTTCTGTTATCCGACAAGATGATGGTTCAAATCTACATGGCAGAAGACCAGAGTCCTGGTCAAGATTTAAAGAAATGTTGAATAATCACGGAGATAGTAAACCCAATGGACAGAAAACAACAACAATAGGGGTCAATTATTTTTCATTATAATTATTCAGACAGACTTTAACCTAGCGTATGTCTCAGACTACCGGCGAGTAGAAAGGTCTAAATAAATTGGATTTTCGTCTGGACTGTAATCAAGTTATCAGATTCAAAGACATAAAAACTTACAACTGTCAAAAGTCCTGAAGTCCCAGTGGCATGGAACGCGAACCTTTTCTTCAAATTCAAAATAAGACAGGGGGTTGACGTAAAAGAACAGATTTTGAAAGGATAAAAACTGTTTGCTTTATCAGTAAAACTATGCCTTGTTGGCTCTTGACGAATTATTAACTCATTTTTATAAATCTCCGGCCTCCTGAACCCGTACTGAAGCAATGTTCTTCAGCTTATCTCAAATACAGTGCGTTTGTTAATGTACCTTTGGCAAAAATGACACTTGAATTCATGATTGGTTTCCATTGTACATCTTAGAAATATAATTATTTGGATTCACCTGCGTGTAGCTACGCTCTTGCACAAAGATGGTAGTAAGTCAAAAGCATTTTTTCTAAAACAATCGATTAATACATCGTGATCATTAACATCATCGCGGCGCGTCTATGAGAAAGTAAACCAGTAATGCGTAAATAAATGCAATAACGAATAAAAATAAAATGTATCGACTATAACTAAAACACATTTTCCTGTTGTGTTTGCTTGAGGTGTATAAAAACAAAACCCTCACCTGTCGCTCGCTTGTGGTGGAAGAGGATCTGTCCAGTCGTCCCGACCTAGCTCAGGGTCAGAAGGCGAGTGATTCAAAAGACCGCGGAACCTTCTACTTAAGAAGTTATCCACCACAGAATCCACTAAATTACTTAAATACGAAGTCATGGAAAGTTTGAAAAGTTATCACCATCCATTGTCAGTTAGATCTAAGGTACTGGTTGGCTGTGAACACATTTTACTTGAGTTACCTCGAGGGCGATACTTACCTAGCGTTGGGTCATGGTCGCACGAGGAGCACGTGAACATTGCTGGACTGTTTCGACACACGGTCTGCAGTACATTGGTGGTAAACGGGTGTGCAGCGACAGACGACAGCCACTGACCTAATCCAGCGTGTCATTAGTCCGAATTCTGCAAAGTGCATAGGCGTTACAAATAATGTTACGTAATTTGTTATTGAATTATAGAGAATAGGTTTGTTTATACAATTTAATACAAAGAACATTTTAAGCTTTTGTTTATCTTTTTTGATAAAGACTTGTGTTCCTGTTTTGATAAATACTTGTGTTGTCCTGACAATATATTATCTCTCTACTTTTTCTTTCTCTCTCACTTCGTCACTTTTTTCATTCTTCATTATTGTTTCCGTTCTTATCCTCTCTATATCCCTCATATGTATTATTTTATCTATATAACTTTTTTTTTCATTTTCCTCCTCTCATATGTATAATATCATTAAAAACTACTAACTCTTTGCATAATTAAGAAATTTAAGGGAATACTTTAAAGCTCAGTTAATGGTGTAATTCCTCATTCCTTACAATAGTAACCCACCGATACATGTCGATAAGAAGCCTCGCGGGCTTTATTCCTTGCCATGATTTATTAATACAACTCTATACTGCTGACATACGGGATGTCTGTGATTCCAAATATTTGACATGGTTTCCGCCATCAAATCTGCCCTCGGGTGATTCTGTGATTATACCCCGATATTTGAACAGAGTCCGCCATGAAATTTCACTCGGGTAATTCTGTAATTCTATCCAGATATTTAACAAGGGTTTGCCTCAAATCTGCCCTCGGGTGACTCTGTGATTCAACCCAGATATTTAACAAGGGTTTGCCTTCAAATCTGCCCTCGGGTGATTCTGTGATTCAACCCAGATATTTAACAAGGGTTTGCCTTCAAGTCTGCTCTTGGGTGATTCTGTGATTCAACCCAGATATTTAACAAGGATTTGCCTTCAAATCTGCTCTTGGGTGATTCTGTGATTCAACCCAGATATTTAACAAAGGTTTGCCTTCAAATCTGCTCTTGGGTGATTCTGTGATTCAACCCTGATATTTAACAAGGGTTTGCCTCCAATCTGCCCTCGGATGACACTGTGATTCAACCCAGATATTTAACAAGGATTTGCCTTCAAATCTGCCCTGGGTGATTCTGTGATTCAACCCTGATATTTAACAAAGGTTTGCCTTCAAATCTGCCCTCTGGTGACTCTGTGATTCAACCCCGATATTTAACAAGGGTTTGCCTTCAAATCTGCCCTCGGGTGACTCTGTGATTCAACCCAGATATTTAACAAGGGTTTGCCTTCAAATCTGCCCTGGGTGATTCTGTGATTCAACCCAGATATTTAACAAGGGTTTGCCTTCAAATCTGCCCTCGGGTGACTCTGTGATTATACCCAGATATTTAACAAGGGTTTGCCTTCAAATCTGCCCTCGGGTGACTCTGTGATTCTACCCCGATCTTTAACAAGGGTTTGCCTTCAATCTGCCCTCGGGGGATTCTGTGATTCAACCCAGATATTTAACAAGGGTTTGCCTTCAAATCTGCCCTCGGGTGACTCTGTGATTATACCCCGATATTTAACAAGGGTTTGCCTTCAAATCTGCCCTCTGGTGACTCTGTGATTCAACCTAGATATTTAACAAGGGTTTGCCTTCAAATCTGCCCTCGGGTGACTCTATGATTCAACCCAGATATTTAACAAGGGTTTGCCTTCAAATCTGCCCTCGGGTGACTCTGTGATTATACCCAGATATTTAACAAGGGTTTGCCTTCAAATCTGCCCTCGGGTGATTCTGTGATTCAACCCAGATATTTAACAAGGGTTTGCCTTCAAATCTGCCCTCGGGTGACTCTGTGATTATACCCCGATATTTAACAAGGGTTTGCCTTCAAATCTGCCCTCGGGTGACTCTGTGATTCAACCCAGATATTTAACAAGGGTTTGCCTTCAAATCTGCCCTCGGGTGACTCTGTGATTATACCCCGATATTTAACAAGGGTTTGCCTTCAAATCTGCCCTCTGGTGACTCTGTGATTCAACCCAGATATTTAACAAGGGTTTGCCTTCAAATCTGCCCTCGGGTAATTCTGTGATTCAACCCAGATATTTAACAAGGGTTTGCCTTCAAATCTGCCCTCGGGTGACTCTGTGATTATACCCCGATATTTAACAAGGGTTTGCCTTCAAATCTGCCCTCGGGTGATTCTGTGATTCAACCCAGATATTTAACAAGGTTTTGCCTTCAAATCTGCTCTCGGGTGACTCTGTGATTCAACCCAGATATTTAACAAGGGTTTGCCGTCAAATCTGCCCTCGGGTGATTCTGTGATTCAACCCAGATATTTAACAAGGGTTTGCCTTCAAATCAGCTCTCTGGTGACTCTGTGATTAAACCCTGATATTTAACAAGGGTTTGCCTTCAAATCTGCCCTCTGGTGACTCTGTGATTATAACCAGATATTTAACAAGGGTTTGCCTTCAATCTGCCCTCGGGTGACTCTGTGATTATACCCCGATATTTAACAAGAGTCCGCCTTCAAATCTGCCCTCGGGTGACTCTGTGATTCAACCCAGATATATAACAATGGTTTGCCTTAAATCTGCCCTCGGGTGACTCTGTGATTTAACCCAGATATTTAACAAGGGTTTGCCTTCAAATCTGCCCTCTGGTGACTCTGTGATTATACCCCGATATTTAACAAGGGTTAACCTTCAAATCTGCCCTCTGACGACTCTGTGATTCTACCCAGATATTTAACAAGGGTTTGCCTTCAAATCTGCCCTCTGGTGACTCTGTGATTCAACCCCGATATTTAACAAGGGTTTGCCTTCAAATCTGCCCTCTGGTGTCTCTGTGATTTAACCCTGATATTTAACAAGGGTGTGCCTTCAAATCTGCCATCTGGTGACTCTGTGATTTAACCCCGATATTTAACAAGGGTTTGCCTTCAAATCTGCCCTCGGGTGACTCTGAGATTATACCCCGATATATAACAAGGGTTTGCCTCCAATCTGCCCTCGGGTGACTCTGTGATTCAACCCCGATATTTAACAAGGGTTTGCCTTCAAATCTGCCCTCGGGTGATTCTGTCATTCTATCCAAATATTTGACAAAGTTTCGCCATCAAATCTGCCCTCGGGTGATTCTGTGATTCAACCCAGATATTTAAGAAGGGTCGCCTGCAAATCTGCCCTCGGGTGTTTCTGTGAGTCAACCCAGATATTTAACAAGGGTTTGCCTTCAAATCTGCCCTCGGGTGACTCTGTGATTCAACCCAGATATTTAACAAGGGTTTGCCATCAAATCTGCCCTCGGGTGATTCTGTAATTCAACCCAGATATTTAACAAGGGTTTGCCATCAAATCTGCCCTCGGGTGATTCTGTAATTCAACCCAGATATTTAACAAGGGTTTGCCATCAAATATGCCCTCGGGTGATTCTGTAATTCAACCCAGATATTTAACAAGGGTTTGCCATCAAATCTGCCCTCGGGTGACTCTGTGATTCTACCCAGATATTTAACAAGGGTTTGCCTTCAAATCTGCCCTCTGGTGACTCTGTGATTATTCCCCGATCTTTAACAAGGGTTTGCCTTCATATCTGCCCTCGGGTGACTCTGTGATTCAACCCAGATATTTAACAAGGGTTTGCCTTCAAATCTGCCCTCTGGTGACTCTGTGATTATTCCCCGATCCTTAACAAGGGTTTGCCTTTAAATCTGCCCTCGGGTGACTCTGTGATTCAACCCAGATATTTAACAAGGGTTTGCCTTCAAATCTGCCCTCGGATGATTCTGTGATTCAACCCAGATATTTAACAAGGGTTTGCCTTCAAATCTGCCCTCTGGTGACTCTGTGATTCAACCCTGATATTTAACAAGGGTTTGCCTTCAAATCTGCCCTCTGGTGACTCTGTGATTCAACCCTGATATTTAACAAGGGTTTGCCTTCAAATCTGCCCTCGGGTGACTCTGTGAGTCAACCTAGATATTGAACAAGGGTTTGCCTTCAAATCTGCCCTCGGATGATTCTGTGATTCTATCCCAATATTGGACAAGTGCTGGTCTTCAAATCTGCCTTCGAATGATTTTGTGATTCTATCCCGTTATTTGACAAGTGCTGGCCTTCAAATCCGTCTTCGGATGATTCTGTGGTTCTACCAGATAGTTATCAAGGTTCCACCTTCAATTTGTCCTCAGGTGAGTCTGTGATTCTACCAAGAAAATTTCCAATGGCTCTCCTTCAAATTTGCCATTGGGAGAATCGGTGGTTCTACCCAAAGATGTAACAATTGCCTGCCTTCAAATCTGATTCTACCCAGATATTTGACATGAGTCCGAGTTCTCTGCTAACCTGCGATAAATGACTGGTTTAATTACATACGTTCGATACATTTACCGACAACTGCCGTAATAGATTGTTGAATATAATTTACCTTGAAAGTAAGGGTTTTTTTCTTACTGTTGTTGATATTTTCTCCGCAAAGGGTTGACAATGAAGGTATTATGGCATCTCTGTTGTCTATTAAAACAATAAGTCAAGTCGCAACATTGGACTATAAGGATGATGGTCCCATATATGGCCTTAACAAAATCATTACAGTGAAATTTCCCATTGAATATCATAGCATGCTCTGAGTTTCAAAATGTTGCTTGATTGTTTTTTGTTTTTATTGGCTATTGCAACGTTGTAAACATAAACCTGAGGGCAAACTACATTCGTGTAAAAATAACCCTGCTCGCTTAAAGTCGACAGCACATTGCAAACTCATGAAGCCTACAGCTGCAAACAAGATTTGAGGTGACCGTATTACGGACATTACCGTGTACTGCCGAAGTCTCACGAATGCTCTTTCAGTATCCGAATGAAGTATGTGTAACATGTTTAGTCGTTATTAGCTTGATGGTCGACAAGAAACAATGACGACGTATCTAGATGGACGATTGAATTGATACTACAGAATAACCGATCAATCGTTGATATGTATCTTTATTCAGCCGAACTAGTATTGCCGTGAATAAAGACTCCTTACAAACCCCGTACAACGCCATATTTACACTTGTTTTTACGCATGTCTTTTTTTGTTTGTTTGTTTTTAATTAATTTCTTTTTGGTTTTAACACATATACCTTTATTCCAAAATTGGTGCCATAATCTTAAAAATGTTGATGCTTTAAAGTAATTAAATGAAGTTATATAAAAATGGGTCTATAAAATAAAATAATTGTCGGTCTTTTTATGTACAATCATACTAAACTAGTGTAAGGGTCGCATCGTGAATAGAAAATCTCCTCGTTCATTGATGATAAACAATGGCAGATCTTCAGACGCGGCACGGGTTTAGTAATATGTTGAAAAGAAACGAGACAAAGACATGGTATATAATTAAGACAGGCATGTGTTAAACGGGAATTTATAGGAATCTACAAAATGGTACGTATTTATTCATATTTCGATCATTTTACCTTTTTGCATGTTTATGTTTACTTTTATATAAGACGATCTTTACCGACTGATTTATTAAAGCGTGTCGTTTGTCAGAAAATATGTAACACGGTCGTATAATATTTTGTCATGTTGCTATTCTGAAATTCTGAAGTATAAATAAAATAAGAAATATTTTATTGTAATGACATGTGTGTAATCCAAATATATCTTTTATTCAATGTACCCACCTGATCACCTTATATGACTCCTTAACAAACTAGATATAAGTGCGAACAGTTAATCTCATAGAATGCTTAACGCGTGTGATTGATTTCTCTATATTAGCTTCAAAAGTCTAAAACTTCCATTGTAATCATACACTATTCAACCGCAATCGCATGATAGCTTTGCAGTTTAAGCTTAGAATACATTTGAATGTTAGGAAATAAATCGACATACAAACATCGGGTAGCGTTGGGCAAAATACATTGATACAAACACTTTTCAGTTTAAAATTTTGAACATACGATAAGAGAAGGTTGTGTTCGACACAATTCTGTCAAAGTGTTGTATTAACCGTTAAAACAATCATCAGTGTGGGGGAAATGATAAGTCCTGCTTGCAACTTGGCCACAACTTCGGTTGTAAATGTTTGAGCTACAACAATATATAAAATCAACCATTACATCTGATCATTAGACAGTATGTCCATGCACTCTCCATTTAAATGGTATATTGTCTTAAGGTAAGAAGTATCAAAAGTGTCGTCGACTATTTTATTTTATTTATTTATTTATTTATTTATTTATTTATTTATTTATTTATTTATTTATTTATTTATTTATTTATTTATTTATTTATTTATTTATTTATTTATTTATTTATTTATTTATTTATTCATTCATTCATTCATTCATTCATTTATTTATTCATTTATTTATTCATTCATTCATTCATTCATTCATTCATTCATTTATTTATTTATTTATTTATTTATTTATTCATTTTAGCTAAACAACATAGCATATCTCAAATTCAACATGTCATAATATGTTACGTATAAATTTATATGTGCTTAATTTAAATAAAAAATGTTGTGTTTTGTTTGTGTTTTTTTTTTGTTGTTTTTTTAATCGAATGAGATAATATATATCTTTATCTGTTCAATATATGCATTCAATATGTCAATAAAACAATAAAAGATATGTTTTGCATCAGCATATTTCATGAAAATACATATATTCTCTGAAAAAATATTGACACAATTTAAGAGACAAGAGGCACAACATGTTTTATTTTATAAGAAAACAAATAAAAACAGCACAGTAACTAAACATCGCAAAGGTAGCTTTGTTTTTATAGCACGTGGTTTCTTTACTTGTTTTGTCTGGATTGCTTTTCCGTCTGTCTTTACCATATAGCGAGGGATGAGCGCTCAGAACGGGCTTGTAGGAGAGAGGAGCGAGCGAGCGCGAGCGAGCGCGAGAAGAGAGAGAGAGCGCGCATAGCATGAGAGAGAGAAGATGGAGAGAGAGAGAGAAAGTATTAACGAGTCTGAGCGAGCGAGAGAGTAGACAGACGAAGCTATATCTTTATCTATTATATATAGCGATCCTCTCTAGCTATCTACTCTCTCTCACTCTCTCTCTACTCTCTCTCTCTCTTCTCCTCTCTCTCTCTCTCTCTCTCTCTCTCTCTCTCTCTCTCCTCCCCCTTCCCTTATGGTATATTTTATTTTTTATATATTCCACTTACTTTTTCCACCCCCTTTATCACCATTCTCTCTGTGTCAGTGCTTTTCATTCATCTCTTTCCTTCTCTATTTCTCTGTGTCACACTTCTTCTCTATCATTATTTCTCCTTTTAAATTTTACACGCCCCTCTTCCCAACTTTCGCCTCATCTTCACTCCTTTTTTTTCTTTCCATTTTCTTAAGATCTTCCTTTTTCTCAACAAATCTGTACATCGCTGCCCTCTAGTATGAAATACAACTGTGTAAGCATGCACTCTTTTGTTTTAGGCTGACAAATTTACCGAGGAGCAGATAGCAGGTACGCATTAAAGATACAAATAACTTGAAAATATCGTGAAATGCAATTCGATTTTAAACGATCAGAAAAATCCTTTATTCTGGTTAGCCTTTTCAAAACACACAATATATATGTACACTTGTACTTTATATTGTTTCTCTTATGCAAATGTATTCATGTATAATGTCAGCTTAACTAAAACAAGACAAGAGACTATTGACTCATTAATTTTAATTGTGTAACATCCTCCCGGATTACATTGCATGTCTAGGTTTGATCATATTTTTACTAATTATCATTAAACGCTCTTAACCACTGTAAATAGTTTTATAGTTAATACAAGTTTGAAAACAAATAAATAATAAACAAATTAAACATATTATGTTTAGAGTTCAAGGAGGCGTTTAGTCTGTACGACAAGGCTGGGGAGGGAGCCATCGACTCCCGGGAGCTAGGCACGGTCCTCAGGGCTCTGGGCCTGAACCCCAGCATGGCGGAACTAGAGGAGATGAAAATGGAGCTAGAGAGTGACAGTAAGTTGGAGTGGTAACTGAAGGGGTGGAAAGAAGTGGTAACTGAAGGGGTGGTAACTGAAGGGGTGGTAACTGAAGGAGTGGTAACTGAAGGGGGTAACTGAAGGGGTGGTAACTGAAGGGGTGGTAACTGAAGGAGTGGTAACTGAAGGAGTGGTAACTGAAGGGGGTAACTGAAGAGGTGGTAACTGAAGGGGTGGTAACTGAAGGGGTGGTAACTGAAGGGGTGGTAACTGAAGGAGTGGTAACAGAAGGGGGTAACTGAAGGGGTGGTAACTGAAGGGGTGGTAACTGAAGGAGTGGTAACTGAAGGGGGAACTGAAGGGGTGGTAACTGAAGAACTGGTAACTAAAAAAGAGGTGTTAACTGAAGGGGTGTTAACTGAAGGGGTGTTAACTGAAGGGTGGTAACTGAAGGGGTGGTAACTGAAGGGGTGGTAACTGAAGGCTGATAATTGAAGGGGTGGTAACTGAAGGGGTGGTAACTGAAGAAGTAATTACCGTGGTGGTGGGGTGCTTATGGAGCGGTAAGGGGGGGAATGGTAGTGGAAATGAGAATGGTAGTGATTGAAGTTGGTGTGGTAATGAGAATAATATTCGGGATGGTAACTTAGGAGGTAGTGGGGTGGTAATGTGGCCTAAACCCCAGCATGGCGGAACTAGAGGAGATGAAGATGGAGCTAGAGAGTGACAGTAAGTGTAGGAGTGGTAACTGAAGGAGTGGTAACTGAAGGAGTGGTAACTGAAGGGGTGGTAACTGAAGGGGTGGTAACTGAAGGGGTGGTAACTGAAGGGATGTTAACTGAAGGAGTGGTAACTGAAGGGGGTAACTGAAGGGGTGGTAACTGAAGGGGTGGTAACTGAAGGGGTGGTAACTGAAGTAGTGGTAACTGAAGGGGGAAACTGAAGGGTTGGTAACTGAAGGGCGGGTAACTAAAAAAGGGGTGTTAACTGAAGGGGTGGTAACTGAAGGGTGGTTACTGAAGGGGTGGTAAATGAAGGGGTGGTAACTGAAGGAGTGTTAACTGAAGGGGTGGTAACTGAAGGGGTGGTAACTGAAGGCTGATAATTGAAGGGGTGGTAACTGAAGGAGTGGTAACTGAAGGAGTGGTAACTGAAGGGGTGGTAACTGAAGGGGTGGTAACTGAAGGAGTGGTAACTGAAGGGGTGGTAACTGAAGGGATGTTAACTGAAGGAGTGGTAACTGAAGGGGGTAACTGAAGGGGTGGTAACTGAAGGGGTGGTAACTGAAGGGGTGGTAACTGAAGTAGTGGTAACTGAAGGGGGAAACTGAAGGGTTGGTAACTGAAGGGCTGGTAACTAAAAAAGAGGTGTGTTAACTGAAGGGGTGGTAACTGAAGGGTGGTTACTGAAGGGGTGGTAAATGAAGGGGTGGTAACTGAAGGGGTGTTAACTGAAGGGGTGGTAACTGAAGGGGTGGTAACTGAAGGCTGATAATTGAAGGGGTGGTCACTGAAGGGGTGGTAACTGAAGAAGTAATTACCGTGGTGGTGGGGTGCTTATGGAGCGGTAAGGGGGAAATGGTAGTGGAAATGAGAATGGTAGTGATTGAAGTTGGTGTGGTAATGAGAATAGTATTCGGGATGGTAACTTAGGAGGTAGTGGGGTGGTAATGTGGATTGTAGTGGAGGTGATAGTCGTGTGGGGAAGGGCGAAGTGGGTAGTAAAGGGGTGGTAATTAGGTGAAAGTGAGGTTTGAGCGAAGGTGTTAATGAGTGGTAATGTGAATGGTTGTGGGGTGATAGTGGGATGGAAGTTGGGTCTATTGGGGTATTAATGGGGCGGTAAGTTGGGTGGTAGTAGGGTGGTAGTGAGATGGCAGAGGGTGATATTGGGGTTGTTAATGAAGGCGGTAGTTGGTGCTAATGGGGTAGTAGCTGGATGAAACTGGGTGTGAAAATTAGGTGGAAATGGGGCGGTAGTAGGTTGATAGGGTGAAAGAATGGGTAATTAGGAGAGGGTGATTAAAATGCTAGTAATGGGAGTAGGCCGAGTGGTGTTATTAAATGTCTAGCAGATATATTTGTCTTTTCAATCTTAATGATGTTAATGATGACGAGGAGACGAAAAGAAGAAAGTGGAGAATAGTGAGAAGGGCAGAATGAGGATGAGAAGGGGGAATGATAATGATGATGATGAAGGTGAAGATGATGACGATGATGATGATGTTGTTGATGATGATATGATGATGATGATGATATGATGATGATGAGGATGTTATGACGATGATGATGAAAAGTGGGAATACGAACAAATTATGCTGTAATTATTCTATTATGCGATTATTACAATTAAATTGATATTTTTTGTTTTTGAACCTTCAGCCGTGGATTTTGCAAGCATGTTGAACCTGATTGCTACCAAGACCAGTGAAGCAGAGACGGAGGAAGATCTCAACGAGGCGTTCCGAGTATTTGATAAGGAAGGCCAAGGTCAGTTCATATTTTCGCTAGAAGCAAATAGTTGATAAATATACTAATTTAGTTAAATTAAATGTAATTTACAAGTGCGTTTTGTTCAATTTAGGGTTCTGAATTGCAATAAAGCTGCAAAAATATAGTCACTATAAGAGATCTAATTATTCTTAGTTGCAGAAAATACCAGACGAATGCATCGAGTTAAAAAGAATGCGTCACATATCAGTTAGAAGGCCTCACATTCCTTGTGGTGTGTAAAACAACAACATTTTTCACTTTATAATTAAACGTGAACGCCTATACTGCAGAATGCACATACAATTGTATGCTGTTAAATAAAACCAAAATATATAACAGTGCTCGAGCATTCTATGAAAGTTATCAAAATAAATCTAAATATAAGGAACGTTTCTTGTATGGTATCTATAAAATACGGATAATATTAAGTTCCATTTTCAGTGTTATAAATGATGACGAAACGCTGTTAAAAGTTAAACAATTATAACTTTTACATCGAAATTTCATCTGCGCTCTTTTGGCGTATTGCCATTCTTCATACCACAAATATAAATGGCCTAATATCCTGTCGTCTGCATGGTCTATGTATATGATGTCTATGGGATATACCTATTAACATGGGAGATAACTTATAATTTCTTTCATTTCTAAAATAGAGAATTCATAGCGTAGGTTCGAATCTCTGTCTGGACGTAATATTAAATGTAAATAGTTATTCTCGCAGACGAGCGGGGCACCGATGGTTCTACCGACACAGCTGTCATCTTTCTACAATAACAACATCCACCTTACAAACATCAACCAAGTCATAATGAAGTTACCATTCTATTATACGTCTATCGCCTTCTTAAATAGTTTTGAAAGAAATAATAAATCAAGATTGAGAGCTTCATATCATAATAATGAAAATTGTATAAACTGTGTACAAGAAGCTATGTAAAACTATGTTATGTAAAGCTGTGTAAAGCTATGTTATGTAAAGCTGTGTAAAGCTATGAAAAGCAGTTTAACATTTTGAAAGTATCGGCTCTGCGTTGAGAAACAATGTGAATATCTTAAATGAAATCAGAAGCAACGTGAATATCTAAGCGCTGTTTGTTCTGCGACCGGCCGCAATAGCTCAGGTGGTAGAGCGTCGGCTTGCGGATCGGGAGGTCGTGGGTTCGGACCCCGGCCGGGTCATACCAAAGACTTTAAAGTTGGTAGTAGTGGCTTCCCTCCTAACGCTCGGGGCAAAGGGGACAGCATTACGCATGACTCGTCCGTGTCAGTATAATGGACCGGCCGGGTTCAGTTCCTGGGCACCTCATAAGTGCCCCTGTGCTATAATGATAGAAATGTCGCTGCGCAGTATCGGCAAAAATGCCGGCTAATCCCTAATCACTAATGTTTGTTTTGCTTCGACATTTGACAGGCGTATTCTTCCAGCGGCAATCACGTCGCAATAAGACCAAAATTGTGGCGGTACGATGCGACACCCAATAGAATTAGAGTTACACAACATACAGTTAAATGGATGCTAAAGGGTGACTACTCTGTCTGTTTAGGTTTTATTAGTTCGGCAGAGTTACGTCACGTGATGACGAACATGGGCGAGAAACTGACCGACGAAGAGGTGGACGAGCTTATTAAAGAGGCGGACAGTGATGGAAGTGGGATGGTCAATTACACAGGTGAAAATATAGAAATATGATGTTGTTGATGATGATAATGATGATGATGATGACGATGATAATGATGACGATTATGACGATGATAAAATGATGATGTTGATGATGATGATGACGATGATGATGATGATGATGATCCAGGCTTAATCAATGTTAGTGATACTAGCGAGTTTCGCTTAAGAAGAACCTTACAGAGGAGAACAAAATGTATGTATATCTACTTGTAGGCAGTATGACACACTAGATTGCTGTTACACCTCACTATAATTTTAAACAGTGGTCTTTTTAGTTACGTTGCATTACCGTCTGTAGAACTAAAGTTCGTCAATAAATGTTAATCATATTTTAAAACAATGTTCATGTCAATCAGTTTGCACTGATAATGTTATTACTTCCTGTATAATACTTTAGTTTAGTCTAACCTTCAAAACATAACTGTTTTCTTACCTAATGTTAATTATGTATTTTAGTATTCATTTATTTTGTTTGAAGGACGTACATTACTATTGACACATAGCCTTATGAATCACATACAATATGCGAGTAATATAGTGTAAGTTGTCGCAGCTGAACATAATTAATTTGTTTCTGCTTAGCTGTTTAAGCATGTACTTTTACCTTTTTTTCAGATTTTGTCAAACAAATGTTCGTCAAGTGAGGAGCCATGCCACATCGACCGATTGTAGTATCTTTCAGCAAGACATTGTATGAGTTACACTGTAAAATAGTACTGTTAGGTTGCAGTGCATCAGGAATGACCTGTATCTGTTATGTGTTGGTCACTTTGTGTATGTATTATCTACTATTAAAACATTAATGACATTAAGCTTTGTTCTGTTCTTTATGATTGCATGCATATACATATAAATAATATATATATATACTCAAATCGTAGTTCCGCTGCCATAAACTGAAAATGGCTCACTGACTTACGATCGGCTCACGGCTAACGATCGGCTCACGGCTAACGTTTGGCTCACGACTCACGATCGGCTCGGGACTAACGATCGGCTCACAGCTCACGATCGACTCACAACTCACGATCGGTTCACAGCTCACGATCGACTCACAACTCATGATCGGCTTTCGACTAACGATCGGATCACAACTCACGATCGACTCACGACTAACGATCGGCTCACAGTTCACGATCGACTCACAACTCACGATCGGCTTTCGACTAACGATCGGCTCACAAGTCACGATCGGCTTACGACTAACGATCGGCTCACAACTCACGATCGGCTCACGACTCACGATCGGCTCACAACTCACGATCGGCTCACGACTCACGATCGGCTCACAAGTCACGATCGGCTCACAACTCACGATCGACTCACAAGTCACGATCGGCTCACAACTCACGATCGGCTCACAACTCACGATCGGCTTTCGACTAACGATCGGCTCACAACTCACGATCGGCTTTCGACTAACGATCGGCTCACAACTTACGATCGGCTCACAAGTCACGATCGGCTTACGACTAACGATCGGCTCACAACTCACGATCGGCTCACGACTCACGATCGGCTCACTGCTCACGATCGACTCACAATTCACCATCGGCTCACGATCAACGATCAGCCAACGATTTTCAAACCGACTAGTGATTTTTGTCACTGTTTTTTTTTTTTTTTTTGTGTTTTCTTGCTTTCTTGTTATTGCTTTTAACGCACTGAAATGTCCAGAAATTATCCGTCACTCAGGTGTTCTAGGTTAGACGGCACTCAAAACTGACGATGTATAGACTCAACGGCATTCAATAGTTAATCATCACCAATAAAATGATATTCACTGATTTATCGTTGCACCTTAAGTTTATGCGACATTTGCCTTTATCTAATACATGTAACAACATCTTACCCCTGTCCTGGGAGGAAATTTGTGCATAATTGCTGTATAAACGTATACTTGAGTTTAAGTAACAGTCTGTTTATAACATTATCACAGTACAAATCGTGAAATAACTCGCTTATAACAATAATGTGTCGCTTCTGTAAAAAAATGTTGAAAACCATAATCTTCGGACAATAAATGTATTAGGTTATGTGATGAACAAGAGAAAGTGGATAATAATGAGAAGGGCAGGATGAGGAGGAGATGTGAGATATCAAGTGGCGTATCGTTGCACAATATATAAGGTTATTTGTCATTTAAATGTTAATCTTTCAACCTTAATTGTTTATACGACAATTAAATGGTTTATCGTTACACCTTAAATGTATATTGTTATAGGATATTCAATGGTTTATCGTTACACTTTAAATGTATAATGTTATGGACATTCAATGGTTAATCGTTACACCTTAAATGTATAATGTTATAGGACATTCAATGGTTTATCGTTACACCTTAAATGTATAATGTTATGGACATTCAATGGTTAATCGTTACACCTTAAATGTATAATGTTATAGGACATTCAATGGTTTATCGTTACACCTTAAATATATATTGTTATAGGACATTCAATGGTTTATCGTTACACCTTAAATGTATAATGTTATACGACAATTAAATGGTTCATCGTTACACCTTACATATATATTGGTATAGGGCATTCAATGGTTTATCGTTACACCTTAAATGTATATTGTCATAGGACATTCAACGGTTTATCGTTACACCTTTAATGTATAATGTTATACGACAGTTAAATGGTTTATCGTTACACCTTAATTGTATAATGCTATAGGACATGCAATGGTTAATCGTTACACCTTAAATATATATTGTTATAGGACATTCAATGGTTTATCGTTACACCTTAAATGTATAATGTTATAAGACATGCAATGGTTTATCGTTACACCTTAAATATATATTGTTATAGGACATTCAATGGTTTATCGTTACACCTTAAATGTATAATGTTATAGGACATTTAATGGTTCATCGTTACACCTTAAATGTATAATGTTATAGGACATTCAATGGTTCATCGTTACACCTTAAATGTATAATGTTATAGGACTTACACCTTAAATGTATAATATTATAGGACATTCAGTGGTTTATCGTTACACCTTAAATGTATAATGTTATGCGACATGTAATGGTTTATCGTTACACTTAAAAAACATAGGTTTTACGTTTATTTCGATGTTAGTATTCGATATATCAGTGTAGTTTTTTTCGCTCGAAAGTATTCTATTTGTGACTAGATATACCTAGACGTTAAAGGTGGTTTGCTTTTATTAAATGCACGTACTAATATGAAACCACTGCTTTGGGGAATTCGGTCATACTTTTTGCAATAACTCATACTTTAGTCGCTCTAATGACGATTTTGAACACTAATTTTATTATTAGACTGTACTAATCGCAAAGAAATACTCTAAATGTTCAGTCTTTCCAACTCTATAAAAGCACAATAGTGGTCACTGCTAAAAATAGATATCGACGTCAAAGTGGATTACCTAGATGACTACATAACAGTAAGTAGTCACCTGACTTTCTAGGTTTAAAATAACTATCTCTGCAGCGTGGCTCGGATAGGAAACCTGTTTGCAAAGACAAGTGGGAGATTTATTCTTGACTGTTTTATATAGACATTTGGCATCAATGAGCAGCATTTTGCAAAACCTTTTCAGGTACCAATGACTTATTTGGTTATTTGAAAAATTGTCTGTGGACCAAACTATCGGATACCACCTTTAAGCATACAAATTATCTTTTATTGTACGGTTTTACGAAATCATACTTTAGTTTTTCTAGTTTAAGTAAATGTGACATATTTGTTTTTAAGAAGAATACATCTGCTATCCATTAAGCCATTGTAAGATTGATTCAACTTATATTATCACGAAGCAGTGTAATGATGTGAAACTCTGAAAAATATGAACAACCCGCCAGGAGTTTAAACTCACAATTCATTTATCTGTTAAAATGCAGATAATTGTATGTAAATCTAAAATGTATATTTTAGCGAAAATGTGCATTCTAGTTTATGTCCTTAAAGTCTGTGTCCCTTTGTGTACAGTTTTTTTTTCTCCAAATACTGTCGTTTAGTTGTTTATTTATTTATTTGGGTTTTACGGCACACCCGACACTTAACAGGTCATACGGCGCCGAATACAAAGTTAAATGTGAATGGTTTTGTTGTTGTATTTCGGTTTCTAATAATAAACTTGAGTAAGTATTGATATACGTATATGGCAAATATTAAGGCAAATATTACTTTGATTACAAAATATTTACAAATATTTGAGGGAATTTCGAAATAATATATAACATTGAGTTCGAACAGTGGGTGACATCTATAACTTCAGCCTGGTTGGTAAATTTAATTTGTCATTATTTGAATAGATGAGTTATATCAAATCTTTAACTTATTTCTTTAAAAACAACTCACATAAGGGTGTACACCTTGCATACAGCATAGCGTTAAAGGCGATCTTGCTAAAAATATTTCAAACATGTTTCCAATAATCACATCCGTAACTACATTTCAATAACTACACATTAGTAACTTCACATCAGTGACTACACATTAATAACTTCACATCAGTGACTACACTGAAACTGCGTCATCATCTGACGATGGCCTCTTGGATCGGAGATATCTGCAATTTCTTCCGATCTCTTCGACTTCGGCTCTCTCTGGTATCTTCATTGTTAGATACGTTGGTTCATATCCGGTATGGATTTCATCAGTTAGCTTCTTTATTTTCTCTTTTCGTTCTTTTTTCTTTTGCGCAACAGTTCGCGCACTCTTCTGCTTCCACCTCTGGAACGGATCCGGTAGATGTTTATGTTCATAGAAGGATGTCGCTATAAGCGGGTTATTACGTTTTACCTTTAGTCGCCGTTCTATGTTCTTGATTTCATACTGTCGTATTAAATTCCGTTTATGTGAATCTCGTAGCAGGTCAAGAAATATCAGACTCTGGTTTTGTTCCAGGTTCGTTTCCGTATAGCTTACTTGGAGTTTACTAAGACCGTGTTTCATCGGTGGCATCATCGCTGTGGAGGCCCGACTAAAATTATGTCCACAGCCGTGTATAAATGCTGAAGCTTTATCAAGCTCGGGATCGAAGCACACTGACTTTCTTCTTGCATCATTTCCTTGGTTTGATTCAACGCTTTTTGTTGTTGAAATTCGTCTCGATTTGTTGTCCCCATCTTTTGATGCTCTGCTTAACGTGCTCGACTTTCGTCGGACCAATTCTGAAGTTTCAGGGTAAGTGGACAATGACCGGTTTATTGTTTTGGTGTTTATGTGTCTTTGGTTTGAGTTATCTAAATGTGTATTTGTAGTCGTAGAATCAGAATAGTGGCGCTGTTTCTGAGTTATTTTGCTTGTACTGCGACTCGTTGTTTCAGCAGAACACACTGGCCCGGATGATTTTGGTCTGTGTTCAGCTGGTGCGTCTCTTAACCGAGGAGCGCTCCCATAAGCCCCACCTTTCACTCCACTGACTGTATCCAAGACACTACTGTAAGCGTCATCTTTGGTAAATGTTACTCTCCGCAATATGTCTGCCTTGTGTTGGGACTTCAAAACATCGTCACATTCCTTCAGTTCGCGGTCGGCATGAGGTGAGTGTATGATTGTATCAAAATTATATGTGACGGAATCACCATCGCTCGAGTCCCCTGGGAGACAATACGTAAACTCATATCCAATTCCTGCCTCCTCATGATCGTCTGTGTCGGAATCGTTTAAGAATCCATTGATGATTGTAGTTCTTTCAAGCAAATTACGAACGTCTTCAACTTCCGTTGGCAAACCAACACATGTACATTCCATTGTTTGATAAGGCATTATTCATTCATGCAGTATGTTCTTCCATCAAGTGAGAAAATAACCAGAGTATTACATTTTATTAACAGTTTCATTTCACTTCACTATTATGACAGGATTGAATGTCGGTTATTCCATTGCCATACCGCCGTTCGATTATTGCTTCACCATGTCAAAATAGTACATTTTTCTTAATAACAGTCTGACTTTACCTTAGGGAAGTCTCTTTACAAAATTGCACGACACGAACAGAGAAAATCTAATGCCTAATACATAAACTCCGAGGTCAGCTTCATTTGGTTAGGAAGACATTGCTATCACATGGGTTTTCCTGTTTTTAACATAGATCCTTGTTTATTCGTCCATTTCAATCTGCAAAAAGTTTGTTTGTCTATTTGTCAATCGATTTTTTCCATTACTTTTTTCTGTAAAACACACATACAAAACGTATTATTAACCGTAATATCCTGTACACTTGCATTACCTTTTCCTATCGAAAAAATGTGTTCCAAATGTTAACGGACCAACATTCAGGCTCAAAAAGGTTTTAAGTTGTCTTATCTCGGATGAACCCAAGCCTATATGCGTTTACCTTTAGTTGATTCAGTGGATTGTTTGTTCAAGACAATGATTTACCGAATCTTCTGGGTGCATCTTATTTTATGGACTCTTCTAAGCAGTCGATGAGTGCCTATTTATAACTGTATTAACAGTTTGGAGTGCACGACGGGTCCGTATCTGTTACTTTATGGCCATTGTAAATTGTTTTCGACAGTGAATCTTCGGTCCATAACCTACCGGCGACTCTGTTTCAACAGCAAGCGATCTCGTTAAGGGCGACATTATGTAAATAACACTTGTTGCTCATTGGAAGAGATATATACTACTACTGTATTAAAATGTTTACGGCTGATAAGAGGGCCAGCAACAACGGTTTCCATTTTTGCTTTCACTGTGCAGATTTTTGACCGATGCTATGACTGATCTCCATGAGCTAAGGAACTTGAGCCGGAATAGCTGGTGTGAATTCTACGTGTGTTTCTGTAGAATGTGCTATAAACTTTAGTCACGCATTTGTCCGACATTGTTCCCTTACCTGGAAGACATCATTGTATCATTATGATGCAATAAAACAAAGCTTAAGATGCCAGTTAATATCGGACAGTTTTAAACTCGCCTCAAAATCTCAGAATACTTTGATTTTATTTTTGTAGTTATCTAATTGTATTCCTTACACAGTAAAGTTAAGACTTTTTTACTCTAAGCTTAACATCATTTCTCATTAGTTATTTTTTACAGTTAACACAGAACTATGTTAAATCTAAAATGGTTTCTATTCTGTGACGTAATGTGGACTTCTTTTTAAAAACACACGCGAGTTCGTGATAACACACATTGTTTATTAATTATGTTACATAGTAATTTGTTTCATAAAAAATGGCATGGTGACAAGGTTAGTTTTGTAACTAGATCAACACACATCTTTGTGTTGTTGTTTTTTCATTAGTTTGCCACACTTATTGGGGAATAACTTCATTTTTTATTAGTAGTTTGATATTTTTGTATCATTCAAGTTTATATGTTACAACAGCGCTATGTTACAAATACTTCCTCAAAAAGACGTGTAAACTCGCCATAGGCTGCTGTGAATGCTCAACTCCGAATCTAAAATTACATATACTTAAAAGTACAGAAAGTCACGTGACTTATTTCCTATATAGCAGAATGTAAGTCAAACCGAAGGAGTCGTAAAATGTATTAAATGGCCAATTATCGGTATGACTGTAACTATTTAATTCTAATTAGTGAACTAATAAGAACAGCATTCGATAAATAAATCAATACGAAAGGGTCCTGTAAAAGGGACTACATTTTTAAAAATTTAAACAATCGCTAGACAAATGGACACACGATGTAAAAGTTACAAAAACACTAAGAGTCATTTCATACATTGAGGAATGCCCAACAGTTACCGCCTTGGAACGATCAGTTGGTAAAATGGTCAACTGGAGTGCTAAATAAGACTTACAGAGATCTCCAACCTCGTACTGAAAAATATTTCTCAAAGACAAATATCACATCAAAGAAGACAGTGTTCAGTAAATAAAAATATCCTCCAAGACTGACAGTAAGCAATTCGCAACAACAATAAATAATGTTAACTAGAAAAATACGTAAATATGTACATAGGATAAATGTCTCCTTCAACAGTTCCTAAATAGCCTAAAGAGATGGCAGTTTGAAATAAAGCAGTCTAAACGATTACGTATGTGGTTGCCCATTTTTACTGTGGTAGTCCCCGTTGACTTGGGATGCTGCGGCATGATTCTGCTAAATCTAAACGTGAATTTCTACGTCGGACACCCACGACCAATCCATTCCATTACTCTCCATTCATCGTCTTCGGGATATTTAGTTCATTTTTCGCCGTTTCTGGTAATGATATTTCATTGGTCGCTTCATAATCCGTTGAAGATTTCACTATAATGATAAAAATCGTTCCTTCGTTGTTTCGATAGACTTGTCAAAATGGCGACGTCATACTTCTAGTCTCCACACTGAAGAGTATGGATTTTGTAAGCAGTACTATGATTGGTCAATTCTTGTTCTGTTCAGTTCGATAAGACGACAGAAAATTTACCAATAAACCCACGGTCGAATGTAGTCAAACAGAATAGTCGATTGTGGGTATCCGACAATGAGTGAATTTATATTAAAACGTTTATTTTTAAATAGTAGTTATATTTAAATAGATCATATAGTTAGGCTCTCAATGTCTTCAGGCTCAAATAGGGGAAGTAGAAAGGGAAGAATACAAACAAATTGGTAAAAGTTACAATTATGTATTCATGTCAAAGGTCAATGCATTACATTTATTACAGATACTTCTTAAATAATTCTGACAAAGAATAACCTCAAATATGAGTTTTAAAAATATTAAAATCTAACTAGTCTACATGAAAAACAACAACAACAACAATAATTAGAAACATGAAAGTTCATAGCGAACTCACTGAGCTAGTAACACGTTGTCGTCAAGAGGACGGAATGCTTTGCCAACCCTGAGTAACATCTCCCAGCTCGGTTACCCGAAAAAAAAATTGTTTCTTTTCTCTTTAATAAATGTCACAACTTTGGAAGCAATTTAACAGTAAATCGTTTCTTTGGGTACTCAAAAACTAAATATTGTGAGAAAGAAAAAATGCATTATTGAATTAACAATGTCTCAGCAAAGGAAAGTTATGTGTCGCGAGGACGGCTTTCCTCCCGTGAAAACATACATCTTAATTTTTCATAGTGTACCCGCACATTTCTAATGAAATGATCAGTTAGGGGTGCAGTTATTACGCATTTTCAATAACTCTACAATATTTCAGGGTTGTTTTGCACCAAAAAGGGACTTATCTAGATAGTAGCAAATACAGTAAAAAACCTACTTAAAAATATCAAAAGGACAGGCGTTCTACTTCCGGTGGACGTTAAGGTTTACCATCCCTATAATGAACTTAATGATCAAGTGACTAATTCTTATGTAATATTCAATATGGATAGTAAATCTATCAACACATACGTTAGGCCATCGACTATGTACAAATAAGTTAAATATAAATAACCTGGTAGACGTTGGTCTGCCACACGTACAATATGATTTAGTAAATGTGAGCATTTGAAAAAAGCAGAGACATCATTCAGAACAAAAATGTACAATGTTCTAACACAAAAGAATCTTCTAATTAAAAATAAAGCTAAATAGCAAAAGTAAACCATTCAAACCAGCAGAGCAAAATGTATAATTGTCAAGCAATTATAAGAAACAAGATCCAAAAATAATTCAGAGAATAATCTATAAATAGCGTGTGGACTAATAACAGCAGACAATACCTCGAAGTTGTACCTACTGTTCAATCTCGAGGCCAGGACAAAAGACACTGCTCAAGTTGCCTCAGCCATACAGAACACGACTGTAGAAACAGAATTCCAAAAAAGAATGCTCAAATGTGGTTTTATGTCACCGTTTGCATGAAGTCTCAACGATTTATCAAGTCAAGTTATTTACTGTAAAAGGGTCACTTGCAAGCAATGCTGTACAACGAAGGATTATCGGGTTGTGACCATCAGCATTACATTCTCTGATCAGTTAAAACAGTTATTAAGTCCCTTGATGTTGTTAATCTTATATAGAACTCTATACATCAAGTACTTCCATAAAATACAGGATGGCTATGATGTCCTGTCTCGTAAGTGTTTTTCACTGTTTATATACGTTGGGGCAATAAAAATATTACTGTAAAAGTATGAAGGTATGGATAGATCCCAAAACTTACTTGTCATATATCGTTGAGCAGACTTTGTCATGCTTTATTTAAATGACAAGTATTTATTATAACACGTTCTTAATAGATCTGTTCTATGTAACGTTCTTAATAGATCTGTTCTATGTTACGTTCTTAATAGATATGTTCTATGTAAGTTCTTAATAGATCTGTTCTATGTAAGTTCTAAATAGATCTGTTTTATGTAACGTTATTAATAGATCTGTTCTATGTAACGTTCTTAATAGATCTGTTCTATGTAAGTTCTTAACAGATCTGTTCTATGTAACGTTCCTAATAGATCTGTTCTATGTAACGTTCCTAATAGATCAGTTCTATGTTACGTTCTTAATAGATCAGTTCTATGTAACGTTATTAATAGGCCTGTTTTATGTAACGTTATTAATAGATTTGTTATAAATAACGTTATTAACAGACCTGTTTTATGAAACTTTATTAATAGAACTGTTCTATTCTATGTAACGTTATTAACTTACATGTCATATGTAACGTTATTAACTGACATGTTACATGTAACGTTATTAATTTAACCATATGTGCTTATAAGGTATGTATACTAATAAATATTAAAGTTCTAAATCAATTACTTTATATTAGTCTGATATTTTAGCCTGATAAACACCGACAGCAAATACATGATGGCAAAACCAGCTATATTCTGTACAGAGATCATTGTCATTCTTAGATCAATTAGCGATAATGCTCTGCACCAGAAGTTACATTAAATATATATCCTGAATTCTTTTCCACATTTCACACCGTATGTTATATAGTTAATTCTATCTATTCTAACTAGCTAGTAAAGATATATCATCATGTTAAATCTCCATCAGTGTTTATTGAACGTGTGTCTATTATCTCGCCCAGTTATATGTCGTGTTATTTGGTTACATGCCTATTTCGTTAACACGGTCACTAATTGCGTAAACGTGTTAAGTTGTAAAGTAAGAGTTATGTCCCATTTTTTTAAAACGACTTTAGTTCTTTATCTTGTTCTATTACTAATATGTGTATCTAGCATCGAGAATTTCCGCAATGTATGTTGATCTGTGATGTAGATCTAGACTAGATGTATCAGTTTATAAATCCGGGCAATCAATGATATGAACTGGAGTGTTTAATTAGTTCAATTAAATAGTCTTATTTTCGTCCATTTCTGGAGTTCAGAAATGTACATTCATTGTGAAATTCGCTGTGCATATTTATAATTCAAATTAGTAGGTCTAAACAATATTTACACAATATTTCAGACAGTTTTAAGTAAAATATTGTTAACGCATAAATAAAAAGTCGGAATGCAGTGAGGAAATGGGAATCGCCAAGTTACATTGTATATATTCTGGGACATAGTCCATTGAGATTGCACAAATATATGTGACATTTTTTTAGAGTAAAACTAAATTATTTTATTTTGTTACACTTAACAATAATTGATACGCATGTATATATACACACGTCATTTAACTTGCATTTCAACAATGCAGTCACATTATATGCAAATCATATTAATTGTTTAACTTGCAATAAACTGACAACATAAACAAGTCATATAACTTGTTATACATTATTATTACATACAACTTTTTAAAAAAAGTATCGGCTACAGGCATGTCGTTCTATGAGCAAACCGTTAATGCTGGTCTGAACTCGCTTTTTAAATACTTTCGAATTTCAGCCGGTCCGACACATCGTAATAATATCAATACACTTGTTATCTTCATCTTAAGTTATCATCTCAAATCATTTACGTTGATCTATATACTGTAGCTAGACGACAGAAAATGGATGACATTTTTTCTCATGTCCAAAATGGGTATGTTTCCCGGCACATATACGCTTAGCATAAAAGTAGGTTAAAACAAGCATTTACTATGTCAGTGTCTGCACATCTGACATAGACCTGGGATTTCGTCATTGAGCAGCCTGGCACGATTTCTGTTTCCCAGGATTAGCCATGGTTGCAGGTGGTGGAATTTCCTTTGAAAGTTGCAACTTGATTTTTTTATAAATGTGAAGCCTGTTAAATTATATGGTTGACACCTTATGGGGCAAGAATTTCAGACTATTGGGGCATATATGTTTGAGCCTATTGGGGCATACAGTTTCAGACTATTAGAGCATACAGTTTTAGCCTAGTGGGGCATACAGTTTTAGCCTAGTTGGGCCATATATTTTCAGCCTTTTGGGGCATACAGTTTCAGCATTTTGGGGCAGTTTCAGCATTTTGGGGAATAACGAAGCGTACAGGTTCAGCCTAATTGGGCATACGCTTGAATATGGGGGTCTATATTACGGATGGCTGTCTTCGGTCGCCCTAAACGACTATTTGTCCGGTGTACCTGCTTTGATAGTGGCTTAGCACGATGGAGACGGGAACCATGCCCATAAACTGCCATTACCGAAGTGTCTTTATATTGTACTGTGTTGTATACCTAAAGAATTAAAATAAACGTTTGTTAATTTTAAGTTGCCTTGTCATGTATAGGCTGTGAAAGGGGACGCGGCATGGGTGAACAAGCGTTATGTCTGCCTTTATTTCTCTAAAGTGAAAGTTTACTGTTGTTGTTCCTTCCTTCAGACTCGAATCTCCCAATAATGGTTAAAATAAATCGGTTGAAATATTTGACTTATAAAGACAATGTGACGCGAGCAAGAACAAGATTCGTAGCTCATAGGTGACGATCGCAAGTCTAAAGTATAAAATAAAGGAGTCACTGAATGATTGCTTTTCAAGCCGCGCTAAATTCACAAAAAGCTTGATAGTGTTTCAAATCACATGGTACTAATATTTACATTTTAAAGACAATGTAATACATCGACCATAGGTGAAAATGACTGAAAATCGCTTTACTGGACCTCAACTTTACAATGGATTAATGTATAGTTTAAATAATTTGGCAAAATGTGTGACTTATGAGTACTTGGGGTAGTGCGTAAGTTAAAGGTCAGGGACGAACTCCAAGTAAAGTTCAACTGAACATTTGCTTATCTGGCTCTTCTTATCTCATACTTCACAAGGGCTTTAAGGCTTTATTAAAACTTTTGCATGACTGTTTGCCTTATGGGGACAGATTTGTGTGTGCAACCATCATATTGGTAACTCAGAGGTCACGGCGGTCAAATGCTCAGGTCAACGGTGACAATGATTAAAAATTGCAAAGGATTGAGGAACTTTCAAGTACCTTGCTAATTAAAAATTAAAAAAAAACTAATTTAGTAATAACCCGATTGCTGTCTCAAAGGTCAAAGTTATGCCTGGGGTCAGAGGTTTTACCTCTACAAAGCAGGGTAATGGGGTTTTGAACGGTTTCAGTGATATTTGTTTTTAATTACAGTCTAGTAACAACAGAGCAAATCGTCTGGTCTATATGTCTAAATCACCTTAGCATAAAATACAATATAAGCAGGTGAATAAACAATATGTTCACATTTCTACTCGCCAAGCATATGGAAGGTTTACACCCGAAAGTTTTAAGTAATATTTACATAAATGCTTCCTAGACTTGCCAAGGCCTCCACCCCTAATTTTCTATCACTCTCTCACACTATCGATTTATAACATTAAGCTTTGTAACGGGCTTAGATTATTTATATTAAGGACACTTGACTCTGTATGTAGGAATTTGAAAATAGAAGCTTCAAATCGGTTACACACTAAGCTTATGAAAATAAGTGAAATAAAGATAAATTATTTGAATATTGCTAAAATAAATGATGTCGGCATGCCTTTAATTTAATTTTTGTATTTACGTGTATGTTATAAATATACAGCATTCTGGTTTTTATTCGCGTAGTTATCTGCCTTGCGTAAAAAGTACAGAAAATAATTCGATAGTTATTGCAAACTTGCTCAAGCAATCCTGGGTTTTCAAACCGAATCAAAATTTAATATACATATATATAGTTCTTAAAAATCGTTTGTTTGTTTTGACAAGATTCCTGTCATTGAGCAAATAGCAGTGGTGTTATACTGAGGTACGAACAACAACTCTGCTTGGCGATTGCTTTTGTATTTCAAGCCGGCATAATCCTGTCGTGAATGCTAAATTGTACACCGGCTTATAGGGAAATATCGGGTGATAGTAAGTTACTAAAAATAGGCCATACATACGACACTTTCAAGGTAGAAATAAGGCAGTCGAAAAATGCGGAGGGATATATGTGTGTGGAGTCATTAAAATAAAATCTTGAAAGAAATTATTGTGTACTGTATATTCATGTAACGCGGAAGAAAAAAAAAAGATATTCAACGTCTGAATTATAAAAAGTTTTAATATAAGTTAATGGTGTAATGGAAGAGTGATTACTTTTTGTTCGTAAAAACTGAATTGGTTTTTCTTTCAACACCATTGTGTTTATGTACATACGGGAGCTATAGTGATAGAAGAGCAGCGGATTATTGGTGAACGGATCTACATATAACATTATAGACTGGAGTTGATGGTTTGAAACTACAAATCAACGTCAAAAACAGATCGACATTCCTTTGAAGCTTTCAACGCTGCCATAATTAACAGATTAATTTGTCTTGAATATAAAACATAATGGGAAAAGGTTGCGTCCACTCGTGTGGGTATGTGCTGATCGTAATGGTTGTGGTAGCGCTGTTGTTTGGCCTCATAGCCCTAGGGATCCCTTACTGGTACAAGAGTGACGTCACTTACAGCACAGGGGCTGCCGGCGGGAGCGTGGAGTCGATAACTAGGGAGGGACTTTGGAAGACATGTACTGATCTGGAGTATACGTCGGATTCATCGTCCTACTGCGTGGATAATGAAGGTGAGAGGGGTTGATGATCATCATGTAGTGATTGTCATGGTCGTCGTTCTGACGAACAAGCTGAAAATCATGATCTGGAGATGGTTGACAATTACGATGATGATGATGATGATGATCATAATATTGATGATGGTGATGATGATAATGATGATGATGTTGATGATGATGCTAATATTGATGATGGTGATGATGGTGATAAGGAGGAGGAGGATTTATGATGATGATGATGATGATGATGATGATGATGATGATGATGATGATGATATTGATGTTGGTGATGATGGTGATGATGGTGATTCTGCTGCTAATATTGATGATGGTGATGAGGAGGAGGATTTATGATGATGATAAGGAGGAGGAGGAGGATTGGTGATGACGATGTAAAGCTAGTGATACTAGTGGTGGTGAAAGGTCTGTTGTTGATATACTATGTGCACAAGATACGAGATCCATTTGCGGTCCAGTGCGTGTGTATACAGAAAAACGGCAACATTATGTTAATATTGATGTTAGTAGATCTTTTCAGGAAAACTAATAACAACAACACATGTTTTATGAATAACTGTATATCGGGGGAAACAGAGTTTCATAGCATCAATTTCCATCTGTATAGTGTTACTGCTAGACGTGTAGTGTTTCAATATCAAACAACAAAATAACAGTAGAAACAACGACGGAAAGATAAATAGAGAAAAGTAATTAAAAAGAATAGAACAGTATGACGAAATAAGTCAGATGAAATGAGACGAACATGAAAATTAGAAGATATAAAATTAAGGAGTTGCATGATGATGATGATGATGATGATGATGATGATGATGATGATGATGATAAAATATGGCAAAGTCCAATGAGTATTGCAACCTTAATTAAAGTTTGAAAACGCACAGGACAGGGTATTTAAATGCTATAATGTCAAAAGTAATATAAAAGTAACAAAAAAACTGTGCCAAGGCAGTACATAAAATAGTGCAAACCTAACAGTTACCGCCATGGAACGGTCTGTTGGCAAAAGAACTAAGACTTTTACGAAAAGCTAAACAGGTACACTTTTAAATGGTGATTTTGAATAAGGAAGCATCATAACAAATTAAATATATTAAGATGGGCTTTTTCTGAAAGTACACCAGTTCTACTTATTCTTAACTTTTGTTGTATATCCCGAACATAAACTGCTTGTGTAAAAGGTACAGAAATATATTCAGTACACAGGGATTGATCATGTATATACACTGGTATAGATACGGGTCATCGAACATACGGCTTTCAATGCTCGACTGTGTGTATTCACCTTTCTGGTGTAAGTAGGCCTTCGTGTTTCACCAGAGATCAAAATAGAGCACATCGAGAGAACTGATCAATCAAAAACCGCGCGGCCTTGTATTGTGGTAAAGAGTTGAAAATACTTAACAATGCTTTACTGTATACAATTTCTATTCAAACCAGGTGGGAGACACTACAATAGGAAAGGATTTAAAATTGAGCTGTTTGTAGGATCCGTATTTTATAGCACTATGACTTGCTAATGCGTTATTGACGTTATTCGTCTGTATAACAACCTGTTTGTTGTTTTTGTATATAAAGAAACAAAATGTATGATTAAGAGACTGCTTATGACAATAATTCCTTTGGTCATTTTAAGAGATGATAAAGAACAACAGTTTTGTCAATTATAAATATTCTTTAATATAAAAAGAGTCATAGCTTTTTCATGTTACATTTGGTTTTATAATTAACAATTAACACAAGACTTCATATGAACAGCGCTTAAAGTATTTGTATATAAGAATAAAAAAGGCACACACAACACATGTTTTGTTTTTTGCAAATCACGAAATAGTTCTAAAATGATTACTGATAGGCCTATAAATACGAATTGTTTTCAAAACTGGGACATGTAATTAATTTACAATATCTAACTTTGCGAACAACCGTTTTTATGACAAGAAAATAACTTGTAAAGTTTCACAGAACTAAGCGTTCCCTTCACAATAATAGGGCCTTTTAAAATTATTTTTAATTTTGGCAAATTGACAAACCCTCGTATTGGACTTTTGAATAGTATATTCTTTAACCACCACAGAATTCAAATGATAAAGTACCTACAACATTGAGTTATCCTTTCATATCGTGTATAATGACCAGCGATCTCGGTTATCAAGTTGTTATTTACATACGCCACATTCTAACTATAATGTTGCATTTCCCAGCGACCACGGCCATCACGGGTCTGCGCTGGACCCTCCTGGTCTCAAGTGGGATCCTCGGCATCGCCTGTCTGGCCGCTGGCGCCGCCCACATGGAGCAAAATCGGACCGCATTTGTTGTCACCGCCGTACACGCTATCATCGCCGGTAAGTTGATTGTTCCCAGGAACAGGCTATTAACAGCCACTAGGGTTTATTTTGCAGTTTACATTTCAAGAAGGTAAGCTGGATACACGCTTTCCAGACACGTGCAACATATAAACTGTATCAGATCTATCAGTGTATTTCTGTGCATTATTAGACCAATGACTAATTACAGGCTACTTCTTTAAATTGATAAATGTTTTTGGAGATACAAGTACAAGTGAGTATGACCAAAGAGTAAACATGGGATACGCATTTTTCCATATGTCTAAATACGGGGTACACTGATTGTATTCTAGACCAATATGGATATTATATGAATATGGGATATTCTATGTACTACAAGTGCATTAGGTCAAGTTTTAGCAGGGGATACGTCTACCAGTATAATGGACCAATATCTACATACTGGATGCATCTTTAAATGTATTGGATTAATGTCTAACTACGGGATACGTGTATAAGGCCAAAATGTCTGATACATCTAACGCGAATTAGGCAAATGTCTAATTACAGGATATATCTACAAGCGAATTAGGCAAATGTCTAGGCATGGTACACATCAACAAATTTATTAGGTCAACAGTCCAAATACGCGAAATTACTAGATGCGTTAAAGGCTAATGTCTAAACGGAGAAAAAGTCTAGAAGTGTCTTTGACCAATGCCTAAACATGGGATACTTTTAGAAGTGTATTAGACCAATGTCCAGGTATGAGGCTTATCCAAGTGCATTAAACCAATGTCTAAGTACATAAGACTTCTGCAGGTGCATTAGATCAATGTCTAAGTAAAGAATACTTCTACAAGTGCATTAGACCAATGTCTAAGTGCATGAGTCTTCTACAAGTCCGTTAGACCAATGTCTAAGTACACGAGTCTTCTACAAGTCCGTAAGACCAATGTCTAAGTACAGAATGCTTCTACAGGTGCATTCGACCAATGTCTAAGTACAGAATACTTCTACAGGTGCATTAGACCAATGTCTAAGTACATGAGACTTCTACATGTGCATTATACCAATGTCTAAGTACATGAGTCTTCTACAAGTCCGTTAGACCAATGTCTAAGTACATGCTACTTCTACAAGTGCATTTAACCAATGTCTAAGTACAGAATACTTCTACAAGTGCATTAGACCAATGTCTAAGTACAGAATACTTCTACAAGTGCATTAGACCAATGTCTAAGTACAGAATACTTCTACAAGTGCATTAAACCAATGTCTAAGTACAGAATACTTCTACAAGTCCGTTAGACCAATGTCTAAGTACAGAATACTTCTACAAGTGCATTAGACCAATGTCTAAGTACAGAATACTTCTACAGGTGCATTAGACCAATGTCTAAGTACATGAGACTTCTACATGTGCATTATACCAATGTCTAAGTACATGAGTCTTCTACAAGTCCGTTAGACCAATGTCTAAGTACATGCTACTTCTACAAGTGCATTTAACCAATGTCTAAGTACAGAATACTTCTACAAGTGCATTAGACCAATGTCTAAGTACAGAATACTTCTACAAGTGCATTAGACCAATGTCTAAGTAAAGAATACTTCTACAAGTGCATTAGACCAATGTCTAAGTAAAGAATACTTCTACAAGTGCATTAGAGCAATGTCTAAGTAAAGAATACTTCTACAAGTGCATTAGAGCAATGTCTAAGTAAAGAATACTTCTACAAGTGCATTAGACCAATGTCTACGTATAGAATACTTCTACAAGTGCATTAGAGCAATGTCTAAGTAAAGAATACTTCTACAAGTGCATTAGACCAATGTCTACGTATAGAATACTTCTACAAGTGCATTAGACCAATGTCCGATATGGGAACACTTTTAACAACGGTACAAGGTCAATGCTGAATATACAGGACGATGTCTTTCGGCCATCTGCTTATTGTTTAATCTGTCGGGCCTGCTGACTTTAAGAAAAATTCCTACGAAACTCCGAAACACCGACATAATTGGCGAAAGATCAAGCAAACCGATTTTAATTATATGTATTACACCATTCTAAAGCCTGCTAAAATGTGTAAGGTGTATTTATCCAATACCAACACACAGGGCACAAGATATACTTCAACTATTTTCTTATTTGTGCATAGCATTGTACGATGCAATAAAATCGTATTACAGACAGCACATATGACAAGGAAAAAAAAAAGCTAAAATGAATTATAATGAAATCTAAACTCAATTATAACTAAAGCGTTAGTATAATGTTTTTCGGTCTTATCCAACATATCAGCCGGTCTTCGGGTTGATTTCTTTAATAATTCGCAAATCAACCCATTAAATACATGTAAACCCATTATGATCATTGTATCGACGTCCAGCTATTTTTGTGGAGGAAGACACCAGACAGATGTCTGAGGAGAGCCACCGGCGCACCGCAGGTCAGCTGAAAGACATCCCCACATTAAGTCCTTCGTCCCGAACGGGACTCGAACCCACGCGGTGAGAAGTTTAGAAGTCAGAGGAGTTACATTACAAGTCGGCGACTCTGACACTTCGCCATGGGGCCTCTTACAAATTTCAGTTTATTTTTAAAGTTACATGTACAATCATTATCTTTAATGTCTTAATCAAGTTACGACTTGAATTGAAATTTTACTGTAAAATCCGATAATGTCTTACTAAACAGAAATTTTAAAGATGACGTCATTGAATAAAATCCCTGTCTTTGGGTTTGAAATTGTCATTTCTTTTTATTTTCCAGGCATCTGCAAGCTGGCCGTCGCCGCTATATATGCTACAGTGGTTAAAGACGATCTCGGCTTTAAGACCTCTAATCTATATGCTGGATGGGGATTGGCTGTGTTAGCGGGGCTTTTAAGTCTGCTGGCCGCCATCTTGTCCTTCATTTTGGCGCGCTGCGTGACTCCAGCTAAAGTTGCGAATGAAGAAGGCAAAGAAAAAAGTAAAGCAGAAGCTGATAAAGATATGAACTTCTGATCTGACATATTTTACGAGTCAGACATTTTTAAAAAGACATACCGTTTGAAAAATAAATAGATTGTTATTTGGACATTAGTTTATGAACAGAACAGTTGAAGATGATACTGATTTGTACGGCACCCGTTTTTTATGACTTAGACATGCAATTTTAAAAGGATCAAATAGACTGGTTTCAAACGTTTTATAAGTTAGACAGTTACAAGCGGAATAAATTTTTCTTATTTCGAGACTGGTTCTAAATGTACCGTTTAAATAGGTCATTTCACGCCTGTTTATATTTTGAGACAGAAAGCTTTAGTTAAATATTCTTTAAATCGCTTATCTAAACTAGCTACAGTCTATCCTCAATTTTAAAATATATTTTTAAGATCTGCTTTCAGGGTTTCTTTTTATTATGTTAGAATATCGGATACCCTTGCTATTGTACACGTCGATTGAAATCACTTATTAGTCCAATCCTTTAAAAAGAATGCACATCAAAAAACTGAAACATTATTTTAAATGTGTCAAGTGTTTTTTATATAAAGATGATCAAAGATGCGGAAGCAGAGAAGCGACCAGCATTGTTATACAGTGTAATATATAGTGTATACGACCTAAAAATGATGTACCTATATTTTATGTGCATTAAATTAAACACTTCCAAATAAAAAAAAAGACATTAAAATTCATAGTAGTTTAACAGTATCAAAATCAGATCGTTTCTATCCAAGTAATTTATTTTATTTCGACTCTCAAAGTCCTATTTAATAAGCCGATCATCTTAAACAGGAAAAACACCAGAGAAACTCAGTCTTGCTTTTTGTCTCCAAAATTGATCCCATATTTAGTTTTTGATTAGTTTATAGACCTAGAAAATATAATGTTTAATTTATTAATCACGTGTAAACGTTATCGCTGGCGATAAGTAGACCACTCATTGTAGAGTCAGGCCAATATGACAAACACAATTTATGTTTCGCTTCTTAGTAATGTTGTTCTTGAGCACGAATCTGCTGATTTTTCATTAATGTTAAGATTTCGTTTGAATTTAAGAAATCAAGAAATAAGTAATAATTTCAGAAATAGATATAAACTTAGGTTAAGCAAAGGCAAAATTTCCAAAGCTAATTGAAGGAAGGCATGTCTCACATACTGTCATTGTTATCTATCTGTGATATAGTAATACGTGTATATTGTTATTGTTTCTTATATTGTCTAATATGTATGTTTTGAAGTGCAAACATCACCGATCGCTGACATACACGCACAAACATCACCGATCGCTGACACACGCACAAACATTACAGATCGCTGACACACGCACAAACATCAGCGACCGTTGACATATACACGCACAAACATCACCAATCGCTGACACACACGCACAAACATCACCGATCGCTGACACACGCACAAACATCACAGATCGCTAACACACACGCACAAACATCACCGATCGCTGACATACACGCACAAACATCACCAATCGCTGACATACACGCACAAACATCACCGATCGCTGACACACGCACAAACATCACAGATCGCTGACACACACGCACAAACATCACCGATCGCTGACATACACGCACAAACATCACCGATCGCTGACATACACGCACTTACATCACAGATCACTGACATACACACACAAACATCAACGATCGCTGACACACGCACAAACATCACCGATCGCTGACACACACGCACAAACATCAGCGATCGTTGACATATACACGCACAAACATCACCGATCGCTGACACACACGCACTAACATCACCGATCGCTGACATACACACACAAACATCACCGATCGCTGACACACGCACTTACATCACCGATCGCTGACATACACACACAAACAGCGCCGATCGCTGACATATACGCACAAACATCACCGATCGCTGACACACGCACTAACATCACCGATCGCTGACACACGCACTAACATCACCGATCGCTGACATACACGCACAAACATCACCGATCGCTGACACACGCACAAACATCACCGATCGCTGACATACACGCACAAACATCACCGATTGCTGACATACACGCACGGCATTTCAGGAGTTATGAACTTGTAAGGTTCTTTTGGGTCATTTTAATCCACCTTTATTTCTTTACATGTTATAGATGTGTTTTCCTGATCAACAATTCTTATTAAATCCCCTTTACAAAATACAAAACAATGTGTTGTTCTTTGCTCTTCGGTTGCTGCCCCATTCACAGTTGTCCTAAGAAGAACAAATACTGAGACCAGTGTTTAACGTTAAAACAAACTATCATTTGCCCAAATTCATGGTGAAGCGCGGATAAATTATGGTTCAGTGGGGAAAATATTGTTTGTTTATGCTGATTAAAATGTGTTTTTCATTCTACTTAAGAGCATTGTTTTGCTTAGTTTACCGTTTAGAAGACGTTCTTTCATAGCACACACCCCCAAAACACCCCCCATTCACATACATTTAAATGACAACAGTCGTTATTAACAAATTTATTGTAGTTTTATCATTCAAAATTAACCCTACAACTTGTGCTAATTTTAATTTAGTCAATTAATTTAAAAAACACATACATGCAAATAAATACACACACATTATCAATATGATAATATTTTATTTGTTTGCATCATATAATATACTATGTGTACACTCATTCCACCAGCCCCACAAGATTTACAGCTAGAAGCCTGTGGACTAAATACAAAGCATGATAATAAATACCGAATTATTGTGTCACCATTGGACACTGTGTTCCAGTATCCTACCATGGTAGTTTGAATACAGTCTGACATACTATCTCTGGAACATGGTCGAAACAGTTTGAAGATAAAAAAAATCGAAAATATTCCCATACAGAGGCTAGAACTAAACAGTGCAAACCTGTTGGTACATATGCATATTTTTTCAAGGTAACTGAACCAGGGCCGATACAATACGGGCATGGTTCACAACCCAGTAGGTACAGGAAGTTTTTGAAATATCAATTTCAATGAGCGAACATGACCAATTTTGTATTCGAGGAACAGAGATTCGAATATTATAGAATTTGTTACTGTCTGATACTAAGAGAATGATATAGGTGCAAATTTTTACATACCTTAAACAAACATATCGGACATACATCTAAATACAGACAAACAAAAGGCAGTCCGACAACTGAATACTTCTATATTTATATATCCTTCACTGAACAAATAAAGAATACAACTTTCAACTATTGTACAGTCTACTTCCATTGTTAGTGGATGACAGATGGCATCTCTTGTACACAGTACAATGTCTCAACACTTACATCACTAACAATATATTTATAAACCTCAATACAAGTTGAAACTAACAAATAAAAGAGACCAAGTCTTGCACACTATGTTAGTTTAATCATTCAGTATGTTGCATTAAACAGACAGTGTGTTGTTTGTATTTAGGATTTTTGATTCTAATAACAGGTGGCTTAAAATTGTTTTTTCAATGAATAATGTGGACATACATATTTTTCTTCAAGACAGGTCTGAAATAAAGTAGTCTGCTTATTTCAAATCAATATCAAAGCATCAAATATATGTATATATTTAAAAAAAAACTTGTATAATTCATAATTCCAGCAAAACCCTTTTTTTTAATTTATAATAATGGGGCCAGGGTAATTTGCCTTTTATCAAAGTCATACAGACCTAGGAATACCTTAAAATATTTAAAAGTGTAACGTTGTGTTTTAACCTATAGGACCATGCAGCGTGCTGCAATAGACAATATGGATCCCATAGTACCTTTACTTCTGCTCAGATTGATGCAGATTATAACAATCCAAACCACTTCCACACAAACACAGGGACTTTTCTGCACAGATAAGTGCTGAAATGATTTATATCAATGATAGTAATAACATAACAATGTGATCGTATTTAAGTCAAATGTAAAGCAAGGAAAAACCAATATTGAAATGTATTTGGAAATAAAAACATGAATGTTGACAAACAAAATCTAACTGAAAGACACATAAAACATAAAATAAATTAAATGCTTTCTTTAACATCTTAACCATTTACGACTTTACTAAAATACAACTTCATTAAATGCTTCATGGCAACAAACTGTAACAATGATTTGTTTACAATCTACTTTCTTACTTTCATTGTACATGTCTTCTATTGTCTGATTTCTGATTTAGACAATTTCGTACACATTCATATTATGTGAATTTATGTACTGTTCAGCATTTGTAATATGTAAGTCATTGACAGCTAAAAGTTGTTATCAATAGTTGAGATGTAAGAACAAGAATATTGTAAGAACAGTACATTTTTAAATCCAATCTTTAAATATATGCCAATACAATTGAGTGAAAATGTATCTAGGTTGCAGTAATATAATAAATAAGTTAAAATGTTTCAATGACTCACATGTATAAGAGGTGAAAGCTAAGGAAGATCTTTTCATCCATATGTTCTCTGAAAATGGCAGCATGCTGATGAGTGGGACTAAAGCATCAGTTCAGCTTTCAACTTGTGTTTGTGTGTACTAGAATGTTATTATTTTGTTTCTCTCAGTGTGCACGTTAGATGGCACAGTATTGTATAGATTTAAATGCAATTAGACAATATTTTAAACAAAGTTCTCAAATATACCAGTATGTGCAATCTAACTATGGCACACGAAAGTACAATGTTTACTCAAACTGATTTTCCAAAATGTGAGTGCAACCACAACTTCCTTCAAATTTTGTTTTCTGGATTCATGATTGTTTTTTTCACTTCACATCATGTCAAAGGCAAGTTGAATCAGACTTTGTTTTAAAATTTAAAGTTTAAGGGTTACATGTTAAATCCTTTTCTTTATTATCAGTACCATAGTAAGACTTGATCAACTGTTTTACTGTAAAATCTAACATGGTCCCTTTAGGAAAGGATGGTCAAACACACATATCAGGAACCAGCATATTTCAACCAATCAGAGAGTGTCTGAACAATAAACTTGTGACACTGAGCAACAGTATCTTACATTAAAAGTATAATATTTTTGACATTTCTTCCTAAATATTATTAACAAAAAATTACTAACATGCTTAAAAATGGTCTTGCTTCTATAAAGATTAGTCATCCTAGTTTTATCATTTAAAGTTTGTAAAATTGCTGGAATTTTTGACATACTTAGGCATCTACTATAAACATCAAACAAAATAGGTAAATAATATTGACATAAACATAAGCAAACTTTCTCAACATTATCTTGATAAGCTACACTGTACTGACTTATTTCCACATTATTCTAAGATCTATGAAGAAAAATGGCCTGACAATAAAACTGATTGTTCATCATTACTGATGATTGACATACAGTCTTTAGACATTTTAGGATGACTGACAAGCTAAAAACAACTTCCTCTTTAATAAAAAATAAAATAACATCAGACATTCATCCCCTGACTGTTTGGTCGCTGTTATGCCACCTGTATTTATTGGAGTAATTAAAGACTAATTGAGTAGAGTTGATAAAGAAGGCATCTGTTCTGATTACAATGTTGATTCATGAACTATATAAAGTGACTTGAACCGTATGTAGTTGTACTGACAATAATTCAGTGACAAAATGCATGACAACAGTGTTGATACGGAGTTCACAATGGTATGTACGTTGTGATCCGGGTCATTACTGTGGCACCAGATATAGGAACACTTTTTCAGCGCTGAAAAATATCATAACTCAACAAAAAAGGCTGATACACTCAAAAACAATCAAACTTATATGGAATACAAACGGAATAATCTTACTATTTGACATTTAAACTAAAACACTATCGTATATAACCACAATTAACATTATGAATGATGCATCAAATGAAGTGATGATGTAAACATGCTGCAAGTTGTTTTGAACATTTGAAAGAGTATGGAAACAGAGCGTCAGATAAAGGGAATATTTCTTACAATTTATCATCAACATCCCTAAGATGTTTCCCATTACAACTGCCTCAATGTACCATTTTTACAAGCATCCACAATGTAAGGTTCAGATGTATGACGGATCAAAAAGACACACCTACAGAAAATTATAGCCTGGCCACTGGCTAACTTCAATAAGACAATTTTATGCACACGGCCATTTGTTTAATTTTGACAGCTCCAACAAGAATTAAGCATTTTTACCAATTGTTTCACATCATCTAAAGTTTTCTTTGTAGAGACATGAGTTCATACAAGGTATGTAACAAATACAGTGTGCAGATTCCAAACTTGGCTTCTCATTGACTGAAATAGTTTTAGGATTAATATTCATACATTTGACAGCTGTCAATCACATTGAACCATGACCTATCAACTGCACGGATTAACTGGCTCTACTGATCCATCAATTAAAGGATGAATTATACATCCATGTATTGTTGAATCAGTTTCCCCTTATCTAGCGCTCCATGAAAATGATCACCAAATCACCATAAATCAATTAAAAAAATCAAATCCAGAGTATCACAATGACAACTAGAAACGGCACAAAAAAAATCATAAATGTATGCTTATTGTCTAGTCATTATGTTCACTATGAGTCACTTTTTCACTTTCAGCATTTCCCGATTGTGTTTCGGACAAAAACTTTTCTAATCTTCTTCGTCGAATTTCATCCATTTCATCACAATGTTCTTCCTTCCTAGGATCCTGCCATTCTGGAATTATTTCCTCTTGTGGCTCAGAACTGCCTGTGGCACCTACTAGCTGGGAATCAGCTTTTAAAAGATCTGAAACATGATTGGATATGATCAGTGTTACATTAATAGTAAATATGCAGCTAGAGACAGGCAAAAGTAGGCAGTAAAATACCAAAGTCACCAAAAACTGTTGACCTGACAAGCCCCAAAATTTGGCAAAACTTTAAATCCAATCTATGCACTGAATACTGATATATATAAAGATGGTAGCACTCTTTGTAGAAACATTAACATGAGCTTTATGGTGATGTTGACAGGCAGAAGGAAAACAAACTCAGCTTTACTGATCTCTTTCACAATTTTCCACCTCATGGGACATGTGCATATGGTAATACTGTGTTACTGAAGTACTTCTTATTACACTGAGATTATTTTAACACCTTCAGTGAACATTTATCTACAATATTTTCTCACTCATAAGACAGGATTTTTTCTCAAAATTATATGTTCAAAGTATGTCATCGGTGGGGTCTAGTGACCTGGCAAAAAGTTTTCACTTTGTTATTGGGCGAAAACATACCTTAGAAACTTGTAATGCAATGACCTGACATGCTGTCATTAGCAACTGCCGATAATTTACCTTAATTGGCATTTGAAGTCTGTCGGTCTATGCAGTAGGGTAGATACCCGCTAACAAGTTTACTAACAACTTTTCTTTGTTTGTTACAGGTACTTTTTCACTTTATCCTTTCAAGCAAATTACTGATTACAGTTAAACTTTGTTATGACAAACTCGCTTTAGATAAAATTCTGCTTGACTCAAACTATTTTCCAAGTCCCATTTTGTTTCAAATGGATGGTGCACTGTATTCATGATTTTGACAGCGCATGCACATAGCCCAGAAGCTGCCCAGCGATGTGGAAGAAAAAGTAATGAACTTCCACAAGTTCCTGATTGAATTGCAAAAAGGTCACAATTTCCACCTAGGGCAATCGGCAATATAGAAGAGACACTGATGTTCTTGGACATGCCAGGCAACAAAACAGAAGAGGTGAAAGTGGCCAGCACTGTATCCATCAAGACCTCTGGAGCTAAGAAACAACATTTTACCATTATGTTTTGCAGACAGAACTAAGTTGAAGCTGGCAGTGGTTTTTAAGAGAAAGGTTTTGTCAAAGAGAAGTTTCCTAAGGATGTTGTAGTGTTCATGCAGGAGAAGGGCTGGGTAGATGAAAAAGTGCTCTTTGGATGGCTGGATGAGGTGTGGCTGAAGAGACCTGGTGCCTTTCTGAATGGGAAACTAATGCTGGATGTGACATGTTTCGTGCTCACTTACTGAAGACAGTGAAGCAGGAGCTAAAGAGAAACAGAACCTACCAGTGTGTAATCCAGGTGGTTGTAAGTCTGTGCTTCAACCCTTGGATGTTTGTCTCAACAAACCTTTCCAGGTTAACATGAGACATAAATAGACTGAGTGGATGGTGAACGGTGCTAAGCAGCTGACAATAGTGGGAAATCTCAGACAGCAACAGTGTGTCAGTGGGTGCTCTTGGAACGAGATTCCATCAGAATCAGTGATGAGGTCGTTCTTAAAGTGTGGAGTTTCGAATTCGATTAATAGCACACAAGACAACGAACTGTTAAGTGAGTTTATCAGCGGAAGGGAGGATGTTAGTTACAAAGACGAGGATGTTGGCATGTATGATGGTGCACTGTCTGAGGATCAGTTTCAGAAGTTGTTTGGAGAAAGTGACGACGAAGAGTTTGAGAGCTTTTAAATCCGACCAGAGCTTGACCTTTAAAGAGCATGATGAACTTGATAATAAATGCACATACAACTTTAACCTGCATGCAGATGCATTAAAATTGTCTTAGTTGAACCAAGGCGATATTTATCACATGATATATCCGGAAGTATTAAATGGTGGAAGGGAGGATGTTGAGTACAAAGTGAGCAACGAGGTAGTTGGCATGTATGATGCACACTGTCTGAGGATCAGTTTCAGAAATTGTTTGGAGAAAGGGGCGACAAAGAGTTTGAGGGCTTTTAAATACGTTTGTTAAAAGTTCAAAAGTTGATATAATTTATGTATTTTCATGTAACATGTGCTTTGATACCTTTGCCTACATGTGCTTCATGTTTATTATTATAATATAATTATCACAAAAAGAACAAGACTCAAATAAAAGACAAACATTGCTTTACATTACTATTATTCTTTTTACATCAATGAGCAATGAAAAGAACAAACACTGGCTCCAAAGAATTAGGAGGATATGCTTGGGTAATGTTCAATTATTATTATTACTATTTTTTTTATATTGAAAGGCTTTTAAAAAAAACACTGTTAACAATACATAATTTCCTAAAAATTGAAGAGCTGTTTCGGGCCATAGCTTGACCTTTAAAGAGCATGATCAACTTGATAATACATGCACACCAAAGATTAACCTGCATGCAGATGCATTAAAATTGTCAAAGCAATATTTAACACATGATATATCAGGAAGTATCAAATTGGCTTATATTAATAATAATATATATAATAAGGTATATTCACAGAACATATGTTAAGTTTATTTTCCAATCTAAGTATTGTTTATTGAGATATAAGCTTGAAAGTGGCTTGCATTCAAAACTTTATCCTGATCTTAATGTTGATGCTGAACTTAATCAGGTTTGTGAAAAGTTTATTCAAAGATAACTCAACCTAAAAAAACTCTTCGAAATAAATGTCTACATTAAAAAAGAAAATTACCTGTAATATCAGCTTTTGAAGCACTGTTACTATTTATAGTTTCAGTCGTACTGGAGGACTTCTTGGGTGAACTATGTTTAGGTCTTGCCCCAGTTTCTGGACCTATATTTGTGGATGTAAACACTCCAGTTCCACCTTGCGGCTGGGCCACAGGCTGTGGTGCTGATGCCAGGTTGATACCAGATGTGCTAAAAATGGTAATGAGTTGAGAAATACATTTTAGCAGATTTTACAGAGTAATATTCTCATATTTCCTGTTATTTCAGGCGAATCAATCATGGTGTTATAGTACATGCAGCACTATATCTGCTTCAAGTGAACATCATTTTTGGGCGAATGAAAAATTTAGCTGAAGGAATTTAGATCAAATAAACTAAAAATTTCAATAATTAAAAATAGAAAAAAATATCTTCAATTATTTTTTAGTAAGTGGGAAAATTATTTCTATTAAATAGGAAAATGAACAGTGTACCTTTCTGCCTGTTTCATTTTTTGAAATAACAATAAATCCAATGATACAAAACATTAGCAATTCATTCTTTCAATCATATTTGAGTGTGTGTGTGTGTGTACAAGACATACAAGAGAGAGCAAAATAAAAAGTGTAAGTGTGTGAAATAAGCAATTCCTTTGAATTGGCCGCTGCATAACTGTACAGATATCTAAGTAGCATTGCCTTATCTTAAAGGGCTTGTATGTGTTTTTGCCTGCAAGTATAAGTGTGATATCCAAAGCGTATAAACAATTACCTTGAATTGGATGCTACACTATTGTACTGATGAATAAGTAGCATGGCTCCATCCAGCAGGGCCTGTATGTCCCTCAGCCATTGTATTCTTGCCTCAATGTTTCCTCTTTCAATACCCTCCATCTCTCTTAGTTCATCATCCGACAGACCGGACAGGTTTGTAGGTGGACGAGGAAAACCTAATCAGTAAATAAAGGTGTTTTTATTTATAAGATTTCTTTTGGTATATAAGTATCTGGAAAGTACCATAGTCCAGAAGTCATGTTTAAGGTATCAAGTTCTACATCATTACACCACTTTCAGCCTTCTTGGTGGCGGAATACCACCAACAAATATTGATGTAGAAGTCCGGATTTGCTGCAGGATATTACATTTGCTTTTGCCCTGACTCGGAATAGAATTCAAGAAATGTATCACACCTGTTAAATTACACTATGCTATAGTAACCAGTTATCTAAAAAAGCAGATGATGCTTGTTGTGATCATGATTGTGGACAATTAAAATTGGTGTACATGTATAAGTGCTCCAAATGTTTTTATCTCAAACTTTGGTGTTAAAACAAAACCAGCTATGAAAATATATCACAAGAATGAACATCATCAGGTTCAAATCGTCTTCAGACATATTTTTGCATACTGTGGCAGAAGTTATTGTCTGTGGTAAGGCCAATTTCTGCTACCATTCATTATATTACATAATTAAGGCAAAGCCAAGGGTAGGTAAACATAGAAAGTAATTGTTGAATATTGGGTCCACCTAGAAAGAATTGTTAAATAAGAAAGGCAGTACTTACTTTGGGGCATAAACATAGGAAATGCAGGCATAAATGAAGGCATGTTTGGCATGGCTGAAGATGCTGGAAAGGTGAAGGCAGCACCAGTTGGTGAGCTGGAGGATGTTGCTGCTGATGATGGAGATGCTGTTGCTCCTGCTGCTGGAGATGGTGTTGTTGCTCCAGGAGTTGGCTGTGATGTTGTTTGAGAACCAGCTGTTACAGAGAGAAAATAGATACGGTCAGACAACAAAATATATCTGGTCAAAATTTAAGTCGTAATACTTTTCAAACAATGTAGGAAGATAAATTTCTACTCGGTAATAAGCTTAAGAAAAACAAGTGAACACAACTCTGAAACTAAAAAATTGCACTAAGTTAAGAATTTGACTTTAGATTATTTCCTTGTTAAAATGCAGTGCTGTCATTTTGTTTTTTTCAATAAGTTCTCAATTATCACAAATGCTTAAATAATTTAATAGGAAATCATTATGAGAAGATTATTTACAAACAAAAAAGGGAATACCATTTGTCAGATGGGTTTTTTAAATCTATTTTTAACACAATACCTTGTTGAGGTTGCTGCTGCTGTGGCTGCTGCTGCTGGGCAAACTGTGGCGGCCACATCTGGGGCATACCGGGAAACCCACCAGGAAACACTGGAAACAGAGTTATCAGTTGGACATATAAAAACTTAAAAGTTCACAAAGCAAAATAAGAATAAAATTCTTTACAACCAAACATGTACCTTCATCTTCTTTTATAAAAAGCAACAGTAATGTACAATTGAAAGATCAATTGTTAATAATAAACAACAACTTTTGTTAAATAACTCTTATAAAGGGCTGCAGGTTTAAAAATAATGGTTGTTATAGAGTGTATATAAAATGTACCAAATAAATAATGTGCTTGCGATAAGCCAAACTTGAAGTAAATATAATCTTTTTGCTTTCTACATTCATGAAAATATAAGAAAGTGATATTACCCCATTACCAAAAAAAAAAATACAATTTCAATTGCTAAAAGTTTGGAATTAATGAAAGTAAACAAAGAAAATAAGTTGTCCAATCACTTTCACTAAAATTCACTCTTCTAGAAAAGTAGAGCTGATGACATTTCTTTCAATCTTAATTGTCTAATATGCATAAACATTCAAGCATAAATATAAAAAGTCAAGTGATAAAGATTGTTTTGTTTTGAAATATGCATCCTACTCAGATAATTATGTCCTTATGGCAATACCAAGCTAATAATGGTACCACAACAAATTGGCTGTAAGCACGTTTATTGGATGGTGACTCAATCCATCATCAGAGCATCGACAACACAATTATTGTCCTAATATGTAACAAGCTAAAACTCACTGTTCTGGAATGGGGGTTGTTGTGGTTGTTGTTGCTGTTGTGGTGCTGCAGCAGCCGCTGGAGGTGGGGCTTGGTGCCGTGGGTGGTGCATGCGGAGAACTTCCATTCGGCATGTGGGGCAGGTCTGCTGGCGCTGGAACCATGACCGCAGACAGCTAGTGTGGAAGATGTGGTTGCAAGGCAACTTTTTGCATGCAGCAACCATGTCTTCACGACAAATGATGCAAACATTGTCCCCTGACTGAAGTTCCTCGGCAGAAACATCTGGATACCTTTAAGTTTATACATAATATGTGTTAAAACAGCTTGATCGTGAATACAGTGACAATTATTTCTTTACATGGAATTTTTGAGTAAATATGCTTTAAAGATATAAGATTTTTTTTTTCAGGAAGCTTCAATATGGGTTGATCATTAACAATTCACAACTACATTTAGTTAAGAATCAAGTCTAGTTCACTTGCTTTGGCCATTTAAACCCAAATTCCAGCAAAGAATAATGTGCAGAAGAATGAAATAGAACACCAATTAATATGCAGGGAAATGTGTTTGATTGTGGTAGGTGCCAGCTGATTTTCCAATCTGCAACCTATATACAGTGAGTAGTGCTCCACCTGTGTCAGAATGACTGGTAACATCAAGCTGACCTTTACTTTTCTCATTTGAAACTTGAATAAACGTTGAAATCTATTTTCATCAGAATCAGTTGATCATTTGACACAATACAATCATCTTTTAATCCTTATATAACAAAACTGATCTGAAAATACTTTATATTTAATGTGTCTGAAAGGAACCATCAATGGATTAAAATTTAATAGAGAAAAAAACTATGCACCCTCTCAGGGGTTTGAACCCAGGGTAGTTCGCTGATGCTGAATGATTTAACAAGTGAACTAATTTAGCCACTTGCACATGATCTGTCTAACCAACCTGGCTGAAGTTTGAACTTGTAAGTAATTTCAGCAACTCAAAAGGGCTAATTATTAAAACTTGATACTCTATTCAAATGAACACTGCAACCATACTTTGACAAAAACCCACAATGTCACACCACCACACTACTAAGAGTTCAATAAGTCAATATTTAATGATCAAATAGCTTTCACAATACTAACAATAGCTACTGGGTTGATATAAATACATGTCTACCAGTTCCTCAGAGAGCCAATCAATAAAGCTAAAAGAAATCTTGTTTACATTTACATTAAACAATGCTTAGCTCCACATGTATGCTGAATGTCAACAGTGTTTATAATAAGTTATATTTTTAGGTCAAGATAAGTCATTAAAAATTCATGATACTAATATACCTTAGAAAAATTCATATTTTTGTTTGTACTTACATTTAAATACCAGTTACAGAGTTATCATATAGCACAGGAATGGCTATATATGCTTACAATTTTTTTAAAGAATAAACTTTTATGATTTTGTAGAGATAATTAACTTTGTCTAACAACTTAATAATAATAAAGGCAAAATAAGGCCTAAGTTAGCATTATACAAAAGGCAAAATAATCCTTATTGATTAACCATAAAAATGCATTAAAATATTTCTGCTTGTGTTTTTAAATCAAATACTGCATCTCTACGGCCCCTCCCTGCCCAGGCCCCTCTCTGCCCCAGCCCCTACCCATCCCTGCCACGGCCCCTCCCTGCCCTCTGCGCCTCCCTGCCCTGGCCCTCTCTGCCCCGGCCTCTCCCCTTCCCCCTTGAGGCTCTTCCAAGGATGGTTTATTGTAAAACATATGTGGAAGGCCATTTGGTGAAAAACTCCTACTTCTTTGAATTATTTTTGAGTTTTAAATGTTTTCACACCACTAGTTAATGATCTACTTACAGTGTATTCATCTGCCGTATGGCCCGTCGGGACATAATCACATCGTACAGTGATTTCTTGAAGGCTCTGCAATAAAATTTAATTATTGTAGGGCTGTCAGAAATAAAAAAAAAATTCATGTCATCAATTTTTTTCTTTAGATTCATTATGGATACTCATTTAAAATTATATCAATCATTGTAGGAAAAACTGGTGAAAATTACACAATAAAATATTACAAAATTTTAAAAATATATTTAAAATCTCCAAAAGAGGTTTGCATTTTATTTTAATTGTATTATAAAAGCCAAAATAATTGTTTAAAAAAAAGGAACTGAAGTAAAAAGATGCACAAAAGATCAGGTGAAGGACCATCACCCCCTCAAACAAGACTGTTCAACTTCTGACTGGGACTACAATTGACATTAAATGAATCAATGTGAGTAGCTGCATATGGGTCAGATTCCAATCAAAGATATTTCACATCAAACAATAGAACTTACTTAAACTTTTTAAAATGCTCAAGTAACACCCTGATTAGGTGATTTTTGTTTTCGAACATGGCAGCGCCTATGAACGTTTGCAAATATGTAAAGACAGCAAACATTAGTGTTCAACTTTTGAAAAAGGCAACTTGTCGAAAATTTGAGTGAGCATTTTTAGAAAAAACTATTATTCTACAATTCCCTATGGAATAATTCACAACATTGTGTTCAAAATAAAATTGGCAGTTGTTGTAATTAGTTTGGTTTTTAAACAGCAACAAAATGTTGATCCATATACAGTCTATATATCAGTGTCCAGTTATTATTGGTGGTTTTAGTTTTTAATACATGGCAGTGACCAACTCTTTTTACTGGTGGAGGAAGATACAAATCTGGGTTTTTTATCAGTACAATGCAAGCCATCTTCATGAAACTTCTTGTAACAGGAACATGAACATGACTTCCACTTGCGTGGTCTAACAACAAGGATGTCAACAATGGTTTCCTATTGTTGTCTAACCATTTGGCAACAGAAACTAGAATTACAAGAGAATTGTAAGAATGACTTACCTCACAGAGAGATACATGGGTCTGATGGCAAACAGTGGGAAGGTGTGCACTTTGATCATGATCACAGTGAAGACCATGTACAGGATAACCTTCACAAAACCTGCAACCAGAACAATGTAAAAACTAGAAAACAACATGGACAATATTATACTATTGGATATTTCAGTTATAACTATCAATATAACAAATTTTCTTTCCACAAACAATACAACAGCAGAACAAAATCCTACTTACATAACTGACCTAGGGCAAGTTCAGAAAAAAATCAGCATCATGCCAATCATTGCTGACGTCCTACTTTCAGCATTATTAACATCAATGTCAGCATTATCATAATCTCATTCAGTATCATAACCTTCCATCATATGCTTTAAATCAGTCATCATCATCATTATCATCATCATCATCGTCATCATCATCATCATCATTATAAACATCTTTCTTCTAGAAAGACCAAACACACATACTCACCCAGGGCCAGTTCAGAATACAGGAGGTATACAGCCTTGTTCTCCCAAGGATTTTCACTCTGGAGGTCGATAGAGTGGAGGAAATACTTCATCACTGCCATCCATACAATGGTCAGTAAGATGGCATACTGAAATATGGATACAGAGTTAATTTCAGGTCAAATGTTGCTTAGAAACATTTTACAGTGATATAATTATGGTAATTATGAAGAAATCAGTATGGCGGAAAGAGGCCTTAAGCAAATATTTGAAAAAACCAGTGGCTCAATGAATGTCAGTTGGAAGACATCGACATATTAAGTATTCACCCTGACCTGGAATACACATCTATACATTAAGTATTCACCCTGACCTGGAAGACATCTATACATTAAGTATTCACCCTGACCTGGAAACATCTATACATTAAGTATTCACCCTGACCAGGAAGACATCTACACATAAAGTATTCACCCTGACCAGGAAGACATCTATACATTAAGTATTCACCCTGACCTGGAATACACATCTATACATTAAGTATTCACCCTGACCTGGAAGACATCTATACATTAAGTATTCACCCTGACCTGGAAGACATCTACACATTAAGTATTCACCCTGACCTGGAAGACACATCTACACATTAAGTATTCACCCTGACCTGGAAGACATCTATACATTAAGTATTCACCCTGACCTGGAAGACACATCTACACATTAAGTATTCACCCTGACCTGGAAGACATCTATACATTAAGTATTCACCCTGACCTGGAAGACATCTACACATTAAGTATTCACTCTGACCTGGAAAACACATCTACACATTAAGTATTCACCCTGACCTGGAAGACACATCTACACATTAAGTATTCACCCTGACCTGGAAGACATCTATACATTAAGTATTCACCCTGACCTGGAAGACATCTACACATTAAGTATTCACTCTGACCTGGAAAACACATCTACACATTAAGTATTCAGCCTGACCTGGAAGACATCTACACATTAAGTATTCACCCTGACCTGGAAGACATCTACACCTTAAGTATTCACCCTGACCTGGAATACACATCTACACATTAAGTATTCACCCTGACCTGGAATACACATCTACACATTAAGTATTCACCCTGACGTGGAAGACATCTACACATTTAGTATTCACCCTGACGTGGAAGACATCTACACATTTAGTATTCACCCTGACCCAGAAGACATCTACACATTAAGTATTCACCCTGATTGGGACTCAAACCCAAGCTGCGAGCCCAGCTGTGGGAGACTACAGAGTCACAAGTAGGTGACTATATCTGCCAATAAGGAATAGAAGAGAAAGTTTTGTGTAAAATAATGAGCATTTTCCTTCAAAATATGTCTACCAAAATGTCAAAATCCCTGTTTGTTTGTGATATTAGCTGCACCAACACAAATAGGGTCATAATGGCCATTTTCAGCTACTATTATATTGGAATACCTTAGAATATCTTTCTATCATATCATTGACACTTAATCCTCAATATGCATAACTTTCTCTGTTTCTGTGTATATATTCAATATTAACAACTGTGCCAAGGAGTAGGCTCATAAGCTCAGAGGTTATGGTATTGGCTTCTCAACTGTTGGCACATTGTTTTTATTCTGGTTTTATGTCGAGAATTTGTTCAAGCTATGCTTTGTTATGGCTGTCATTCAGAAGAGTCCTGTACAACAAACAACAGCACACATTACCGTAACTAACATTATTACACACACTTATATGGTACTGAACCTATACATACCTCGAACCCAAAGACAAGCTGTACAGAGGCCCCTTTAGTGAGAGTACTGTAGTAGGCATGGTTCACAAAATACATGTCCAAAGCTGATAGGAATGAGAGTAGACCTGAAATAAAAGACAAATATCATTTATTTACCAAACAAAACAGATCGACAGAAAGACGTTTTGTTAGTATATGTTTTACTGAAACAAATATGGTCTTTATGGCACATGGCTCGACCATGGATGCATCATTGGTCAGATGGGAGATCTCCTCAATAGAAGTTTTTACACTTACTGGGGCTCAAACTCAAATGGTTAGGGAATAAAGGGATTACAAGTAGGCATGTCTTGCCTAGCTGCACCCATGAATGGTAAGGGAATAAAGGGATTACAAGTAGGCATGTCTTGCCTAGCTGCACCCATGAATGGTAAGGGAATAAAGGGATTACAAGTAGGCATGTCTTGCCTAGCTGCACCCATGAATGGTAAGGGAATAAAGGGATTACAAGTAGGCATGTCTTGCCTAGCTGCACCCATGAATGGTAAGGGAATAAAGGGATTACAAGTAGGCATGTCTTGCCTAGCTGCACCCATGAATGGTTAGGGAATAAAGGGATTACAAGTAGACATGTCTTGCCAAGCTGCACCCATGAATGGTAAGGGAATAAAGGGATTACAAGTAGGCATGTCTTGCCTAGCTGCACCCATGAATGGTTAGGGAATAAAGGGATTACAAGTAGGCATGTCTTTCCAAGCTGCACCCATGAATGGTAAGGGAATAAAGGGATTACATGTAGGCATGTCTTGCCAAGCTGCACCCATGAATGGTAAGGGAATAAAGGGATTACAAGAAGGCATGTCTTGCCTAGCTGCACCCATGAATGGTTAGGGAATAAAGGGATTACAAGTAGGCATGTCTTGCCTAGCTGCACCCATGAATGGTTAGGGAATAAAGGGATTACAAGTAGGCATGTCTTGCCTAGCTGCACCCATGAATGGTTAGGGAATAAAGGGATTACAAGTAGGCATGTCTTGCCTAGCTGCACCCATGAATGGTTAGGGAATAAAGGGATTACATGTAGGCATGTCTTGCCTAGCTGCACCCATGAATGGTTAGGGAATAAAGGGATTACAAGTAGGCATGTCTTGCCTAGCTGCACCCATGAATGGTTAGGGAATAAAGGGATTACAAGTAGGCATGTCTTGCCAAGCTGCACCCATGAATGGTAAGGGAATAAAGGGATTACATGTAGGCATGTCTTGCCAAGCTGCACCCATGAATGGTAAGGGAATAAAGGGATTACAAGAAGGCATGTCTTGCCTAGCTGCACCCATGAATGGTTAGGGAATAAAGGGATTACAAGTAGGCATGTCTTGCCTAGCTGCACCCATGAATGGTTAGGGAATAAAGGGATTACAAGTAGGCATGTCTTGCCTAGCTGCACCCATGAATGGTTAGGGAATAAAGGGATTACAAGTAGGCATGTCTTGCCTAGCTGCACCCATGAATGGTTAGGGAATAAAGGGATTACATGTAGGCATGTCTTGCCTAGCTGCACCCATGAATGGTTAGGGAATAAAGGGATTACAAGTAGGCATGTCTTGCCTAGCTGCACCCATGAATGGTTAGGGAATAAAGGGATTACAAGTAGGCATGTCTTGCCTAGCTGCACCCATGAATGGTTAGGGAATAAAGGGATTACAAGTAGGCATGTCTTGCCAAGCTGCACCCATGAATGGTAAGGGAATAAAGGGATTACAAGTAGGCATGTCTTGCCTAGCTGCACCCATGAATGGTAAGGGAATAAAGGGATTACAAGTAGGCATGTCTTGCCTAGCTGCACCCATGAATGGTTAGGGAATAAAGGGATTACAAGTAGGCATGTCTTGCATAGCTGCACCCATGAATGGTAAGGGAATAAAGGGATTACAAGTAGGCATGTATTGCCTAGCTGCACCCATGAATGGTAAGGGAATAAAGGGATTACAAGTAGGCATGTCTTGCCTAGCTGCACCCATGAATGGTTAGGGAATAAAGGGATTACAAGTAGGCATGTCTTGCCTAGCTGCACCCATGAATGGTTAGGGAATAAAGGGATTACAAGTAGGCATGTCTTGCCTAGCTGCATCCATGAAATGGTTAGGGAATAAAGGGATTACAAGTAGGCATGTCTTGCCTAGCTGCACCCATGAATGGTTAGGGAATAAAGGGATTACATGTAGGCATGTCTTGCCTAGCTGCATCCATGAAATTGTTAGGGAATAAAGGGATTACAAGTAGGCATGTCTTGCCTAGCTGCACCCATGAATGGTTAGGGAATAAAGGGATTACAAGTAGGCATGTCTTGCCAAGCTGCACCCATGAAATTCACAGATCAGTTGCAGCTAACAGGAAATAAACCTGGCTCAACTGTTCTTTTAAGTTAAGAATGCGACTCTTTAAATGATTTATTTTCTAATCAGTTTTATGTAATCTTAGCAACAAACATAACTTATGTAGTCAGATTTTGTTAATAATATGTATTGTTGTTGCATTCATGCTGTAGTAAAATTTGCATAAGTTCTGACATATTATGTGTAGAAAATATTGTATATATATTTCATATTTTTTTTTTTTTTTTTTTGGCTTTTAAAAAAAAAATCAGTGCTTAAAATAACAACATGTTGTTTAACCTGAACCATTGCAGGTTTAAATGATCAGAAGTTTTAAAAAATAACATGGTGCTTGTTTGTCAATAAGTTAAGGGGCTGAAAATATTCTTACCAGTGAAAAAGAAAACAAAAGGCAAGAATGTAAAAGTAGCAAAATTTAAAAAATGCAAGGCTTTTGTGTGATTTGATAATAGACCCTCTAGTATATTAGTCTTCATTTGTACTGTGACCACTTATTCTTGGTACCAGAATGTTTTATGTACATGTTGGTCAATATTATACCATGTGACAGGCCAAATGTTTACAAATTTCAACACCACCTATGTTTTCTTTATAATTTTGACAGACTTCAACCTGCCCTTATTAGATGATTTGTATTAAAGCTGTTGCTAAGCACAGGTCAATCCCTGTTGTTACTGTCAGTCTTCTGTGCAATATTTGTTTGTTTTGAATTTTTTTATACTGATTATATTGTTGCACAGAAGTAAGTATTGCTTTATCAAGGATTTTTATCTATTACACAGCACCATAGTTTAACTACCACTTCGCTTCAATGTTACTGAAATAAACTAATTCCAAACCAACCTAAAATCAGGATAAAAACTTTTACGTAAATAATTTTGGATAATTATTTTTAAAGCAGCCTAGACAGCGTTGGTCAAGTGTTATGGCCTGCTATAAACAGTACTAGGATTGGCCTACAGTAGACAGTGTTGGTCAAGTGTTATGGCCTGCTATAAACAGTACTAGGATTGGCCTACAGTAGACAGTGTTGGTCAAGTGTTATGGCCTGCTATAAGCAGTACTAGGATTGGCCTACAATAGACAGCGTTGGTCAAGTGTTATGGCCTGCAATAAACAGTACTAGGATTGGCCTACAGTAGACAGTGTTGGTCAAGTGTTATGGCCTGCTATAAACAGAACTAGGATTGGCCTACAATAGACAGCATTGGTCAAGTGTTATGGCCTGCTATAAACAGTACTAGGATTGGCCTACAGTAGACAGTGTTGGTCAAGTGTTATGGCCTGCTATAAGCAGTACTAGGATTGGCCTACAATAGACAGCGTTGGTCAAGTGTTATGGCCTGCAATAAACAGTACTAGGATTGGCCTACAGTAGACAGTGTTGGTCAAGTGTTATGGCCTGCTATAAACAGAACTAGGATTGGCCTACAATAGACAGCATTGGTCAAGTGTTATGGCCTGCTATAAACAGTACTAGGATTGGCCTACAGTAGACAGTGTTGGTCAAGTGTTATTGCCTGCTATAAACAGTACTAGGATTGGCCTACAGTAGACAGTGTTGGTCAAGTGTTATGGCCTGCTATAAACAGTACTAGGATTGGCTTATAGTAGACAGTGTTGGTCAAGTGTTATGGCCTGCTATAAACAGTACTAGGATTGGCCTACAGTAGACAGTGTTGGTCAAGTGTTATTGCCTGCTATAAACAGTTCTAGGATTGGCTTACAGTAGACAGCGTTGGTCAAGTGTTATTGCCTGCTATAAACAGTACTAGGATTGGTCTACAGTAGACAGTGTTGGTCAAGTGTTATTGCCTGCTATAAACAGTACTAGGATTGGCCTACAGTAGACAGTGTTGGTCAAGTGTTATTGCCTGCTATAAACAGTACTAGGATTGGTCTACAGTAGACAGCGTTGGTCAAGTGTTATTGCCTGCTATAAACAGTACTAGGATTGGCTTACAGTAGACAGTGTTGGTCAAGTGTTATGGCCTGCTATAAACAGTACTAGGATTGGCCTACAGTAGACAGTGTTGGTCAAGTGTTATGGCCTGCTATAAACAGTACTAGGATTGGCCTACAGTAGACAGTGTTGGTCAAGTGTTATGGCCTGCTATACACAGTACTAGGATTGGCCTACAGTAGACAGTGTTGGTCAAGTGTTATGGCCTGCTATAAACAGTACTAGGATTGGCCTACAATAGACAGTGTTGGTCAAGTGTTATTGCCTGCTATAAACAGTACTAGGATTGGCCTACAATAGACAGTGTTGGTCAAGTGTTATTGCCTGCTATAAACAGTACTAGGATTGGCCTACAGTAGACAGTGTTGGTCAAGTGTTATGGCCTGCTATAAATAGTACTAGGATTGGCCTACACTAGACAGCGTTGGTCAAGTGTAATGGCCTGCTATAAACAGTACTAGGATTGGCCTACAGTAGACAGCGTTGGTCAAGTGTTATGGCCTGCTATACACAGTACTAGGATTGGCCTACAGTAGACAGTGTTGGTCAAGTGTTATGGCCTGCTATAAACAGTACTAGGATTGGCCTACAGTAGACAGTGTTGGTCAAGTGTTATGGCCTGCTATAAACAGTACTAAGATTGGCCTACAGTAGACAGTGTTGGTCAAGTGTTATGGCTTGCTATACACAGTACTAGGATTGGCCTACAGTAGACAGCATTGGTCAAGTGTTATGGCTTGCTATAAACAGTACTAGGATTGGCCTACAGTAGACAGTGTTGGTCAAGTGTTATGGCCTGCTATAAACAGTACTAGGATTGGCCTACAGTAGACAGCGTTGGTCAAGTGTTATGGCCTCCTATAAACAGTACTAGGATTGGCCTACAGTAGACAGTGTTGGTCAAGTGTTATGGCCTGCTATACACAGTACTAGGATTGGCCTACAGTAGACAGTGTTGGTCAGGTGTTATGGCCTGCTATACACAGTACTAGGATTGGCCTACAGTAGACAGTGTTGGTCAAGTGTTATGGCCTGCTATACACAGTACTAGGATTGGCCTACAGTAGACAGTGTTGGTCAGGTGTTATGGCCTGCTATAAACAGAACTAGGATTGGCCTACAGTAGACAGTGTTGGTCAGGTGTTATGGCCTGCTATAAACAGTACTAGGATTGGCCTACAGTAGACAGTGTTGGTCAGGTGTTATGGCCTGCTATACACAGTACTAGGATTGGCCTACAGTAGACAGTGTTGGTCAAGTGTTATTGCCTGCTATAAACAGTACTAGGATTGGCCTACAGTAGACAGTGTTGGTCAAGTGTTATGGCTTGCTATAAACAGTACTAGGATTGGCCTACAGTAGACAGCGTTGGTCAAGTGTTATGGCCTGCTATACACAGTACTAGGATTGGCCTACAGTAGACAGTGTTGGTCAAGTGTTATGGCCTGCTATAAACAGTACTAGGATTGGCCTACAGTAGACAGTGTTGGTCAAGTGTTATGGCCTGCTATAAACAGTACTAGGACTGGCCTACAGTAGACAGTGTTGGTCAAGTGTTATGGCCTGCTATAAACAGTACTAGGTTTGGCCTACAGTAGACAGCGTTGGTCAAGTGTAATGGCCTGCTATAAATAGTACTAGGATTGGCCTACAGTAGACAGTGTTGGTCAAGTGTTATGGCTTGCTATACACAGTACTAGGATTGGCCTACAGTAGACAGCGTTGGTCAAGTGTTATGGCTTGCTATACACAGTAATAGGATTGGCCTACAGTAGACAGCATTGGTCAAGTGTTATGGCCTGCTATAAATAGTACTAGGATTGGCCTACAGTAGACAGCGTTGGTCAAGTGTTATGGCCTGCTATACACAGTACTAGGATTGGCCTACAGTAGACAGTGTTGGTCAAGTGTTATGGCTTGCTATACACAGTAACAGGATTGGCCTACAGTAGACAGCGTTGGTCAAGTGTTATGGCCTGCTATACACAGTACTAGGATTGGCCTACAGTAGACAGCGTTGGTCAAGTGTTATGGCCTGCTATAAACAGTACTAGGATTGGCCTACAGTAGACAGTGTTGGTCAAGTGTTATGGCCTGCTATAAACAGTACTAGGATTGGCCTACAATAGACAGTGTTGGTCAAGTGTTATTGCCTGCTATAAACAGTACTAGGATTGGCCTAAAGTAGACAGTGTTGGTCAAGTGTTATGGCCTGCTATAAACAGTACTAGGATTGGCCTACAGTAGACAGTGTTGGTCAAGTGTTATGGCCTGCTATACACAGTACTAGGATTGGCCTACAGTAGACAGTGTTGGTCAAGTGTTATTGCCTGCTATAAACAGTACTAGGATTGGCCTACAGTAGACAGCATTGGTCAAGTGTTATGGCTTGCTATAAACAGTACTAGGATTGGCCTACAGTAGACAGCGTTGGTCAAGTGTTATGGCTTGCTATAAACAGTACTAGGATTGGCCTACAGTAGACAGCGTTGGTCAAGTGTTATGGCCTCCTATAAACAGTACTAGGATTGGCCTACAGTAGACAGTGTTGGTCAAGTGTTATGGCTTGCTATACACAGTACTAGGATTGGCCTACAGTAGACAGTGTTGGTCAAGTGTTATTGCCTGCTATAAACAGTACTAGGATTGGCCTACAGTAGACAGTGTTGGTCAAGTGTTATGGCTTGCTATACACAGTACTAGGATTGGCCTACAGTAGACAGTGTTGGTCAAGTGTTATGGCTTGCTATACACAGTACTAGGATTGGCCTACAGTAGACAGTGTTGGTCAAGTGTTATGGCCTGCTATAAACAGTACTAGGATTGGCCTACAGTAGACAGTGTTGGTCAAGTGTTATGGCCTGCTATAAACAGTACTAGGATTGGCCTACAGTAGACAGCGTTGGTCAAGTGTAATGGCCTGCTATAAATAGTACTAGGATTGGCCTACAGTAGACAGTGTTGGTCAAGTGTTATGGCTTGCTATACACAGTACTAGGATTGGCCTACAGTAGACAGTGTTGGTCAAGTGTTATGGCTTGCTATACACAGTAATAGGATTAGCCTACAGTAGACAGCGTTGGTCAAGTGTTATGGCCTGCTATAAATAGTACTAGGATTGGCCTACAGTAGACAGCGTTGGTCAAGTGTTATGGCCTGCTATACACAGTACTAGGATTGGCCTACAGTAGACAGTGTTGGTCAAGTGTTATGGCCTGCTATAAACAGTACTAGGATTGGCCTACAGTAGACAGTGTTGGTCAAGTGTTATGGCCTGCTATAAACAGTACTAGGATTGGCCTACAGTAGACAGTGTTGGTCAAGTGTTATGGCCTGCTATAAACAGTACTAGGATTGGCCTACAGTAGACAGTGTTGGTCAAGTGTTATGGCCTGCTATAAACAGTACTAGGATTGGCCTACAGTAGACAGTGTTGGTCAAGTGTTATGGCTTGCTATAAACAGTACTAGGATTGGCCTACAGTAGACAGTGTTGGTCAAGTGTTATGGCCTGCTATAAACAGTACTAGGATTGGCCTACAGTAGACAGTGTTGGTCAAGTGTAATGGCCTGCTATAAACAGTACTAGGATTGGCCTACAGTAGACAGTGTTGGTCAAGTGTTATGGCCTGCTATAAACAGTTCTAGGATTGGCCTACAGTAGACAGTGTTGGTCAAGTGTTATGGCTTGCTATACACAGTACTAGGATTGGCCTACAGTAGACAGTGTTGGTCAAGTGTTATGGCCTGCTATAAACAGTACTAGGATTGGCCTACACTAGACAGCGTTGGTCAAGTGTAATGGCCTGCTATAAACAGTACTAGGATTGGCCTATAGTAGACAGTGTTGGTCAAGTGTTATGGCCTGCTATACACAGTACTAGGATTGGCCTACAGTAGACAGTGTTATGGCCTGCTATAAACAGTACTAGGATTGGCCTACAGTATACAGTGTTGGTCAAGTGTTATGGCCTGCTATACACAGTACTAGGATTGGCCTACAGTAGACAGTGTTGGTCAGGTGTTATGGCCTGCTATAATCAGTACTAGGATTGGCTTACAGTAGACAGTGTTGGTCAAGTGTTATGGCCTGCTATAAACAGTACTAAGATTGGCCTACAGTATTGGAAATAATTATTAAGTATCAATGTGACCCTATCTCTAGCCAACAATGTGACCCTATCTCTAGCCAACAATGTGACCCTATCTCTAGCCAACAATGTGACCCTATCTCTAGCCAACAATGTGTTTCCAAGGTGAGTTAACCACTTTATACTTGATACTTACTGATAACCCTTAGATGAAATAGGTATGATATGACTGGACTTCGCTCCATCTGGAAAAAATAACATTACAAATAAAACAACAATAATAGCAACAAGTTACGTTTGCAAGTGGTTATTATCTGATAAGCATGATTAAAAAAATATAGAAATGCAGAGGCATAGTCTGATCCACTCTCCTATGACTTGCTATAGGTCTTATTCCAATTTCCAGTAACGTTCAGTCTATATATAATACAGTAACATTCAGTCTATATATAATTCAGTAACATTTAGACTATATATAATACAGTAACATTCAGTCTATATATAATACAGTAACATTCAGTCTATATATAATACAGCTAATGTCTGTTCTTATGGATTTATATCAATTATGACATCCTTTACAAAACCAATTTAGCCATGTTGCAGTTTGTTCTTTTCTTATAATCTGGACCATTTCTAACTGGCCTGTATGTATTTTATAAAACAACCAGAAATCTGACGCTTACCATGGGTGTTTCATTATCCTTTCCTTTTTCAAAATTGAAACAAATGGCCAATAAAGTACCTTGAGAAACCACTCATCCAACTTTAAAATACTGCTCTAGCCCTGAATGAAGTATGAACCCTTTACTTGCTGAAAACACCATTCACTGCTTTACCATAAACCCCACTTCACTCTTATGTTTGTCAGCAATTAAAGAGGTTTAATGGTTATTTACACAATTAAATATACATATGCGTACACATTTCATATAAAGTATAATAAAAAAATATCAAGTCTTCATGCAAATAGAAAAACCCACGTTTTACATATTTATTCTTATATATGTTATCTTGAAACAGGATTTAAAAATGTCTAATTATTGTCTTATCCATCAGAACATTCCCAGAATTAAGTTCAAAGTTTTACTGCTTAAAGACAAAGTTGAAGAAGCAAATAAAGAGAATTAAAATGTGAATAATTTCTAATAAAACATCTTGATGTGAGCGATCTTACATAGTCAACACGATCTTCTGCCAGCCAATGAAAACATTTCAAGAAGAGCAACAGGGTGAATAAAGCAACAAATCTCGGGCTGAAGTCATCCCTGAATACTGTGAAGGCAAGGCATGTCTCTGTCACAGCATACCAAGATCTTTCAATGAGATGCTGGAAAATAAATAAACAAGTATGTGTATCAGATGTACTAAAATCAAAGATGAAAGATTATAACATCAAAAACTGAAAACAGTTATTTTTTTATAAAAACAAAAGTTAATGAATTTGCCTGACAATTTTTTTTACTAACATACAAAGTCCTTAGAATCTTGTTTAAAAGAACTAAAAAATACACAGACGATATGCTGCTATAGCAAATTTCCTTTATAGTTTTTTTAAATTATGTTGTGCATTGTGTTTGAGCTAATCTTAGCAAAGCAACAACAATTTTTTTTTAAATAATAAAAACTTACTAAAAATGAAAAATGGTTTTAAAGAGAAATGGTTTTAAAGAAAAGGCTAAACATATTTCCACTATACACTGATGAACCCACTTCAGGCTTGATTGTAATCTTAATCCCTGGAAATGTGTTTACAAATAAGCAGTATATAGCAATTATTGAGTTATACTTGAGAAAGATTTAAATTATATGTGTGCTTCATATATGCCAGGAATTATTTGCAAGTCAGCTTATTACTTTAACGTTACACCGAGAATTTTTTTTTCAGTTTTAGAATATTTTCCCAGTTTCTTTACACTACTTATTCCAGAAATTATCCAGGAATTTGAAAAGTACATTTTTTGGCAACAAATAACTTTATAAATTGTAAAGTGAGTATTTAATATGCTGTCTCTGATAGCATTTCCCTTCTGACTTTAGATTTTGCTAACTTGTAATGTTTTACTGATAAATGATGTTAATAACTTACGTATCTTTCACTGACTGAACTCAGACATATCAATATATTGCTATTATACATCATAAAGATCTGTCAGTACATTGTTCAATGAAAATCAAGTTGGTTTTCCAAGGTATGCTCGAAGCAAGTTGTTGCAAACAAGAAGAAAAATTCCACAAATGCAATAAATGCAGTAAATTGCAGTAAACCCGAATGACGCTCAGAGCGAGGCATATCGGAAACAGTTTTTACACTAAGCCTAATCTATTGTAGGGTCAATCGATGGCTTAAACAGGTTTATATGTAACAGTATTTCATGACATTTTCCAATGAGTGCAATATTATGCTCTTTTGGGGGTTAGCTAAAATGAAGCTTTGTGCATACGTCTTAACAGTGTATTAGGAAATGCTAGAAAGAAAACAAAAATATTATTTTTTGGAAAAACTTTTATGTTTTCAAACAGTTGCCATTGATTTAATTAAAAGTTAGTCAATACAAATGTAGCAGCTTTTGTAGATAGGGCATTTCTCATTGAACTACTGCAAGCAATTTCTAATTTAATATAGAGGGAAAGTTATCAAGAATTGTTGAATTGTAACCTTTAACATGGAGGGCACTTACGGCCAGTAATACATCACTTATAACCCTTAAACTGTTCACTGCATGGGTTTGAGTTCCCGTCGAGTTTTATGGTGAGCTGACATGTGTGTTAACATTTGTGTGTTATCTAATTTCATAATTGTCATTCACATTTTGATTTTAGCTGTGCCCATGAGATTTATAAACTTTCTTAACTTACCTCCATCTCAGCTGCCCTCAGCTGACCAAAGAAAATCTTTCGAAAAAGTTTTCCCATTAGGATAACAAATACAAAAGCTTGTATGTACAAAACCTGAAACAGAAACACACATTGTTCAGAAATAAATTTAAAAACAATAAACCTTCAGTCCACCAAGCTAGCCATGCTTTTATTCTCTTATTCACAAAGCGATGCCAGCTAAGACATAACGCATTGTTGTCAGTATGTGAACTCTCAGGTTCTTAAGCACAAGATTTGGCATTGTCAAAATTGTCGACGTTTACAACAGACCGCAAATGTATATTGTAAATATAAAACGCAATCATCAATAATTCTATGTTCCAAACCTGGGAAACTGTATGGATTTAAGTGTGCATAAGTCTGAACAGAAAATAGGTTGAATTTTCACTTAATTGTTTTACTAATTATGCGATTTCCTATCACTACATAGTAAATGTTAACACAGTTGCTTTCTGGCCCACCAAGTACACCACTATGCCGTAAATTAAACAGAATGTGCACAGGCTGTATGCTTGAGCATCGATTAAAATGACATTTGTTACATCCGAACATGTTGGCAATCTCTTTAAAAGGCTGGTAAGCTAACTGAGGTGTTGCGAGTGGTTGGGTTCAGTAAAAGGCTGTAAAGCATTGTATAGATTAGTTTAGATATGTTTTCATAATAGTTCAGTATTTGAAAATTCTGGTGGATCATTGGTCCATTTAGCTTGCAAAATTTACTGAACTGACAGAGATTTTTGTAGGCTAGGGACATGGTCCACTAGGTTTTGTAGATGATTGATTGTTTATCAAAAAATTAAATAGAGAATTCTAATCTAATACCATTCTTGACACATGAACAAATAACAAAGACATTCTGATGGCCCATGTTAGCGGTACTTGAAGCAATTTACATCTCTGTCCCTCATAGATGTTTAACATACCAGCATGCAAAACATGCATTTTAATCCATTGGTTTTGTAACAGTAAGACAGGTACATTAGATCTGTCTCGTGTAATTTTCTACCATCATTCATTCAATTGTCTTGTGACAGTCTGCACTAAGTGTTTAATATAGTACTGCTATAAATGTGATAGCATGTTAACGGCAACTGACTTTTTATTGAACAATCAAATGAATTTGTTTTTAGTATTTGATTCAATAAATGTTCTATGCTAATTTGTTGTTATGTTCATGTTCGCAAGAAGTACCAGGAAACACACGAGAAGCTTTACCAGGCCTGGGAAAGGTATGAAGAAGACGAGCTGACTACCAACAAGCTACTGAGAACAGCAAGCCACATTGTCGGGTTCGGTCCATCGGAGAGGTGGGGTGACGACTATTTGGAAGATGAGTAGTGTCATTGACTAATACGATGAGACAGTGAAGTGTATGTATGTGTGTGATTAGACAACTTGTGTATATTAGTTTGTGTATATAAGTTATGTTAAATGCAGCTCAATATTTATGCAGAGTGTGTGTATGTGTGTGATTAGACAACTTGTGTATATTAGTTTGTGTATATAAGTTATGTTAAATGCAGCTCAATATTTATGCAGAGTGTGTGTATGTGTGTGATTAGACAACTTGTGTATATTAGTTTGGGTATATAAGTTATGTTAAATGCAGCTCGATATTTATGCAGAGTGTGTGTATGTGTGTGATTAGACAACTTGTGTATTTTAGTTTGTGTATATAAGTTATGTTAAATGCAGCTCGATATTTATGCAGAGAGTGTGTATGTGTGTGATTAGACAACTTGTGTATATTAGTTTGTGTATATAAGTTATGTTAAATGCAGCTCAATATTTATGCAGAGTGTGTGTATTTGAGTGATTAGACAACTTGTGTATATTAGTTTGTGTATATCAGTTATGTTAAATGCAGCTCAATATTTATGCAGAGTGTGTGTATGTGTGTGATCATGCAACTTGTGTATATTAGTTTGTGTATATAAGTTATGTCAAATGCAGCTCAATATTTATGCAGAGTGTGTGTATGTGTGTGATTAGACAACTTGTGTATATTAGTTTGTGTATATAAGTTATGTTAAATGCAGCTCAATATTTATGCAGAGTGTGTGTATGTGTGTGATTGGACAACTTGTGTATATTAGTTTGTGTATATCAGTTATGTTAAATGCAGCGCAATATGTATTGTTTCTGGTGCTATAAATCACAAAATGTGCTATATAATTTATTAAAATATTATTGATGTTTGAAATAAATTTTATTAAGCTGTATCAAGTGTTTGTCCTATTTTCACACCAATCTTCTGTAATTACTCATCCATTCATTACTCGCCTATTAATGGGTACTTAATATGTGCGAAAACATCAATCATCAACGCATAATCACCAATTACATGTCTATTGTGATATTAATGACATCGATAGCGGGTACTTAATAGCTGCGAAAATAAATCCCTATATATCCTATAGGTGGTACGAAGTCTCCAAGAATGGCACGACATTGTAGTGGTACGAGATCAAAGTGGTACGACTATACAGATCTCAATTATTTCTTCATCATACTTAATTCATCATGTCTATAGATTTTATTTTTGTGCACAATTTATTTTTCTTACACTCTTTTTAGTTGTAGATTATTTTGGTTTGTTTGTACATATTGCAAAGCACTTAATCACAAGTTAATGTCAAGAACTTGCTTCTTAATATTATATTAATCGAAACCCTTGGAACCTTTAAAGTTGGGTTTCGTTGCATGTTAACTGTAGGTGTAGTCGTTTGAAGTGAAATTACTGATGTCTTAGTGCCAGGACCTGAATTTTAATGAACTGAATGTTTGGGAGCATAAGATTTAAACTTTTACATTTCAAAAGTAACCTGCCTGGAGCTTCATCTGACTGTTGGTTTAGGCTTGTGGGTTCAATCTCCAGTCTTGGTAATGGTGTTTTTCCAGCACTGATCACTTCAGTGTTATCAATGTCAATTAAAAGTCATTATATGGAATACACTTATTACAGCTGGCCTACCAACTAGGTTTTGATTTCATCATGCCATTTGCAGGAGACTAAAGATTTGTTATATGCAATCAAAACAATGGGTAAAAGTCAACATATCAGACAATAATATGTTCCCAGTCAATGTTACGTGTGTGTTTCCACTTTTCAGCCGCTAAAGATCTTAACTTTACCGGCAATGTCAGAATGTTACGACTACGTTGTTATGATTATTGACATTTAACAAATCGAAAATGAATTTCCTTTCTTACCGCCATACTGGGGTTTGATTTGGTAATATACACCACGGTGGGGTAAAACTGTTTGTTGTGATAAAATGCATTTCCAATCACAGTTGCAGTTAATGCAAAACTTGCACATGTTGTTAAAATTAACCGCATTTCGTTCATCCTGTTGACAATCCAACTACGAAAACGTCAATGGCTGAACTTCCGCTACGTCACTCGAGATACAAGAAGTTATATTTAGTAACAAAGGGGAATCCATGGTGTGTCTGAATTTGATTGGATGCTGATAGAGTTTCCCAATCATTCAGTTGCAGACACAACTCCAGGTTTAGTTAGAGCCTACTGATCTTTTAGGACATGCATGCATACGAATGTTACAAAGATTTAAAGTGAAGTTATATTTCCCTCGTGAGCCCAATATACTCCTATATGAAAGTTTTGATTCCTAGGCCGTTAAAGGTAATATCCGAGAGTTCGTCTATACCAAATGTATGTAACAATCTTTTCTTCCACTGTTTTGGGGCATAATTTCAGCATAAACTCATTAGTAAAAACGATTTTGAACTCTACCTTCATTGTTAGACAGTACAAAGCGTGAAAGAAATCTAAATATTCATTCCTTCCAAATCGATAAAGAAGATATTTAATTATTTAAATTAATTCACATGCTGCAGCGCCTTTGTCGACAAATCACATATATTTAAAAACAAAATACATTGTCAAATTATTTATGCTTTCAGATAGAATCTTTTACCAAGGTTATGTATATAGTTTAATCACTGTCACTAAAATGACACTATTTTCAGCCAAAGATGACAAAAGCACACCAGTTTTACATTTGCCGACTGCTCGTTCCAAGGTGGTATATGACAGTCGGGGTTTCTTTCTTTGAGTAATGACTTAAGTATCGCAGTGTTCCTTTTTTCACTGTAATATTTATAGCATAAATCTGAGTACAGACAAGTTTAAATTTTAACAGAGCCCCGACCTGTGAACGTTGATCAGAGTTCTCATAATATAGATTCAATAACATTTGCAAACTGTCTGAGCAAAATCTTAGGGATTTGAGTAATGAACATTAAAGTCTGAAAATTGTGGTATTACATCATTTTGTGATGGAAATCGCCCGACTGAAAACACAAAAACAGCAAACAAACAAAAAACGTATAACAACATCATTCTTTTGTCTTGTTCATTATGTATTCTGGTACAAGTTGATTGTCTCCTTGAAACTATTACGTCATCAAATGAACATAATATTACTTGAACTCCGCTTAATTTTTTTTACATATGTCGTGACGTTAAGGTTGCCGGGAACCAGTCCTGCAGCAACCGACTCTGCAGACGACAGGAAGGAAACATCAGCTGTTAGTTTTTCTTCTGTGTTTGACATGTTTTTAACAGCCTCACAAGTTTCACTCAGGAAAAGGACAGTTCTACCTTCTTTTGAGGAGGCGTTTGGGAAGCACGCCAAATCAATGAATTTGCTGTCTGACTATGCATCAAATAAGTTTGTCGAGCTTGGAAGAAAAGTTGATAAGACGGAAAGAAACAAACGGACACACCCAAAGAAAGTGGCATTAAAAAGACATCTCGAACAAGAAAAGGTGATCGTGCAGGCAACACAAAGTGACATACAGGTTGCAAAAAGACTTCGTAGTGATTGGGACTTGTTGTTTTTTAACAATGACATTTCGAATAATGTGTGTTCTACAAAATACCAAGACCCGTATCCGAGGCCGAAGAAAACACAAAGCTTTCTAGTAAGAGGAAAGGAAATGAAAAGCTTTTTCCATCTTCTTGGTATGTTTATATCTTTGTCCTTTTTTGTTATTTTCATATGTTTACTTAACATATTTATTATTTGTATTTATATTATTTGAAGATGGAGGCATACGGTGTTACCGATAGGCCTACATAAATACATTACAGTACCGGTGATATTAAAATAGAGTTTATTTCCAAGTTTGCACATGGATACATTCTAATTGGGGGAAAACATACAAAACAGCGCTAAGTGACTGTTGTTGTATATGAATTTGAACATTGTTGTTGTTGATAATTTGCTGTGTTTAAAAATAAATTTAGTTTGCTGACAATTGTAAAAGATAATTTGTTCACCGGTAATAGGTCTAACCAGGATATTTTCATTTTTGTGTGAGCTCTATATATTCAAGATACGGGTTATATACTATTTTATTATATTTATAGGGAAAAATAGGGATAAGATACTGAAAAAGCCCAACCACCTGCAGTAATCAAGCCCCTTTCACATGTCAGCCTCACTTCACTAGATGAATGACCAACCACAGAAACGGAAGCATATTTATAGAACTATTTGGTTATTTTTCAAGTCATTGAAAGCATGTTAATATTTTGTTAAAGTAAGATGTCAAGATAAAAGTGGTAATAGGAACTGAAAACTGTGAGGCCTTGCAGTGGAACCACTGATCTCCCTTACATTTAATGCCCTTTCCATGGTCAAAGACTCAGCCTCCACCATTTTAGCAATGAGAATTTAAAAAAAAAAAACTAGCCAAAAAACTGCTACATCTTACAAATGTGTGCTGTGTTTAAATTTTCAGAAGATGAAATTATCCAAGATTTCCTGGATATGGACAAATGCATGAGGGTCACAGATAAGGTATGTATCTAAATCTAATCTGATCTAAACTTTGTCACAGATGGACAAATTTGCATCATTTTTTTCCAAACAGAAAAAGATCAATAGGCTTAGCCACATTATATAATAAATCAAATAAACATGCTTTCTTCTAAAAGATTTTGTTGCACTGGTTTTCAACAATTATTAGCCATTGAATCACAACAAGCAAGAATAGCTTCTAAACTATGTATGCAATATACACTCTAAGTTATCTTGCTGTTTATTTTTGATTGGGAAACAAGTTCTTTAAACCTATATTTATCCCACATTTCTTTGCAAAATAGAACCAGTACTCGGGTTGTAATTCCCAGAGTAATGAGCAGTAAATGTTCCTGCTGAAGGAGTAACATCTTGTGATCAGGGCAGGGTTTGAACCCGAGATTCTCACATCTGGAGTCCAGTGTCTTAACCACTCGACCTTAAATGCTAAGCTTATGTAAGCTTTATTACTATTGTGTAGACATCAGTCATAAATAGGTCAATAGAGACATTATCATTTAAATATGGATCATGTGGGTAGTGATCTAAATGTTACATAGATACACTATAATCGGACCAGGCAGCTATTTGTTTTATTATAGTAATTTATATTATTTTAGGACTTTGATCATTTCCAGAACTTTTGCTTTGTTTCTTTTGTTGTATGTGAAAAAGTCCCAAAACGAATCCAATAAAACTAAAAGAAACCAAATTCATTGTTCAATTTATATGTTCATTGGTTATTAATATAATATAATATTATATAAAGACAATAATTGTTAATGCCATTATAGAATATATAATTTAATTGTTTCAGTACCTATTAGCCATGGTTTTTGCCTACTTCAAGAGGGCAGACTTCAAGATCAGAGAATATACAAGGATGAATTTCTTTGTAGCTTTGTAAGTTGTTTTTCCCATGTAAAATTTACTTAAAAACATTCAGTATAACAAGACAATTTAGATGCATGGAAATTTGAAGGGATCAAGTATTTTTCTGTTGTCAAATTTACTTAAAAAAATGTTCAATAAAATAAAAAAAAACAATTTAGATCTATGCAATTTTGAAGGAATTGAAAGAGAATAATAGATTCTTATTGTATTTCTAAACACAATACCAGTGGTCTTTATGTGTTTAATATTCTTGCAGATAGTATTTACCTCTCATCCTGCTACAATATTTGGAAGTTAATTAATAACTTTGGTAAGCTTAGTTTTTTACTAACAGCTACATTCAAAAGTAACCACCTTGTAAACATTCTAAACACAGCTTTCACTAACGACTAGGCGCTGTCTAATGTAAATCTACGTCATTTGTATAGGTATAATCTGCTTGTGCTTTTAAGCAGGCTAAGATATAAGTGTTTACATACCATGTTATTACCAGAAGTTATTGATTTTTGATAAAAGTTATGACCTGATAGGCTTTTTTTTCTGAAATTGGGTATTTCACAAGAGCATGTTAAGATGGAAGCAGATCATCATCAGAAAGCAATCTGTTGTTGTTTTTGTTGTTGCTGCATCACAATGACACAATTATGGTCATATTGGCGAAATCCAGCTAATTATTGGTGGAGGAAGACCCCTGACTTAAATCTAGATAGAACCACTGGTGCACCACAGGTTAGCTGGAAAACCTCCCTAAATGAAAGTCTTAGCCCCGACCATTACGCGAGATCCATGTGGGAAGGGGCTGAGAAGTTACAAGTCATTTACTTACCTCTTGGCCATGGGTGCCCTGAAAACAATCTATAATTATTTAAATGTAAACAAAAAATATTTTCCAGGTATCTAGCAAATGACATGGAGGAGGATGAAGAAGAGCTGAAGTATGAGATATTTCCCTGGGCACTTGGAGACAAGTGGAGAGACAAGTTTCCAAAATTCCTTGTAAAGAGAGAGAAGTTGTGGACCAAGATTGACCATAGAGCTGTTGTTAGCCGAAGGTGTTGTGATGAGGTAATAAAATTTTCCTTGTTATACTTGTAATGCAATTTCTTCAAAAAGTAGACTAAGTTTGCCTTTTCAAAGTGATTTCCTTTTAAGCTCAATGTTTCAGTAGAAACTGTTACTACTAACTTTTATTTTTCACTATATAACAAGAGTCTTGTTCTTTTAATGAAAAACAAAACATCTGCCATTTCAGATTTCTTTATTTATTTAGTTTTTTGTTTTTGTGCATTGCACAGACACAGTTGTGGCTATATTAATGTGGCCCAGCTAATAATTGGTGTAGAAACATCCTGGACATGTGTCTGGGTAGAACCACAGGTGTATCACTTGTCAGCTGGAAAACCTCCCACGTGAAATTACTTGCCCTCAGCGACTAGGGCTCACACACATGGTAAAGGGCTGAGGAGTAACTGCTCAGCCATGGTTGTTCCCACATTCAGAGTATCATGTTCAATTTAAAAGATAAGTAAATAAGACACTTCGAAACTACTGTTTAAATGTGGTATTGGATAAAATATGCTACAGTTTTGTCCCTTACTTTTCCTTGAGGTTTTTGTGTTGTATGTCTGCTCATGACAATCATTGTTCCACTTCTAATGGTTCTTAACTATAGAAGTGTTTCTGTTCATTTTATATAATATAGCTTATAACTGTCTGGTCTTCCTTGATAAAAAAATGTTATTTGTTCTTTCTTTTTCACAGAAAATTAAATTTTACATACATACTTTTCTTTTGGAGGCAAAGGTTAATAGTTTTTAACAATATTTTATTTTTATGTGTGTATATCAGATCATGGCAATTGAGCCTGCAAATAGGATCTGGAAGCGTACACGACCTGACTATCACGGTGGGGCAGTCCGCAGCTATTTAAAGTCTTCTGATGATGACGGGTATCCACGTGGCCCCAACAGTTCTCCCAGAGTTTGTCCTGACTGTGACACAGACAGCCAGTATGATTCAGCCAGTCCAGAGAGTATATCCTGGATTGTCACCTCTGTCGTATCAAGTCCGGACCCATTAGGAGATGACTTCTTTGAGACAGGCCATAGATCTACTTTTGATATGAAGGGTGAGACAAGCATTTTTGTTTTGGTTGTAAAATGTTATATTTTCTTTTCTTAAACAAAACCACAGAAATGAGAATATAACTTTAATATAAAATGAAAGCTTACAATATATCATTTGGTGTTTCATAAATTCAAAATCTCAGGAACTTTTTTGGTATTAATTTATTAAGATAATATTTAAAATTGTCCTTGTAGTTACTAATTCAGAATGTAACAGGGACATGAGGCTTCCAACAATCATTTGGTTTAATTGCTATCACTATATATATATGTATTATTATATAGTACATCTTTTTTGTCATTCTGGCAGGATTATGTATGTATGTGTGTGTATGTGGGGGTGGGGTTCAACTGTTTCCTTTGTCACTTTCCTTTTGTCTATCATATTATAATTTCCATAACTACTGTTTATGTAAGTATCAATTCCTACATTGTTTAATTATATTTAAACATCCCTACAGGTCTTCAGACAACCTTGCCTGAGGATGAATGGCCAGCCCCTGAAGAATAATGTGCAATACTTTTACTATAACAATGCATTTATATGCAGTACTGGTCACAAGGAATGATCAGTATCTATGTATTACAGAAACAATGCATTTTTGAAGTACAGGTTACTAGTACACACTTAATTTAACATAATATTGTAATGGATTTACTGTTATTTATGCTTTCTATGGATATTCTTATTATTGTTTGGGCCTTGTAGCCAGGAACTGCAGGTCCTTATACAATTCTTACTGAAAATTATCAGAAAAAAAGATTAAAAGTTCTACCCTGCATTTTCATGAGATAGTTTGGTTACGTGTGTCTGTATCAGCTTTCAATATAAATTATTTTAAGTTCAGGAAATTGAGGTGCAATTTCGCTTGTTTTTCAATTTTGGTTCAGTATTTAGAAAGGACATGTTCATGTTACATGTATGTGTAAACTGTCCTGAATAGTACCATATTTTGTTTGCATTTGCTGTGCATCATATCTGGATGTGTCATTAAATCAAGTCTCATCTTGGCACTTCTTGCAGGTTCTGTCTACCATATGCTAAAAGAAAACTGACCTTGTAACACCATTATTGCTGCATTAATTTCAGTTTAAACTTCAAACCTGCTGCACTTTTGCACTTATTTAACATTGGATGTCATGAAGGTTTTATATTTTTTACAATGAAATCTACTGAAGTAACAGCGATAGTGTGTTTTTCTATACTGTTCTTTCAACAAAAATGATTGAAACATTGTGAAATAGCCAAGTTAAACTAACAATACTTACAAAGGTCATCAATGCAGCATCTAGCAGGCATGTGCCGGTCTTGCAAAACCATAACACCTGGTTTTATCCCTGCATGCTGTCATTTTCACCTTCATTTACTTTCATATTTTAGTAAAAAATATGGATTACGTTTACTAGATTTTATTTTGTTAGTTTATTCTAGATTTTATTTTGTTAATTTATTCTAGATTTTATTTTGTTCATTTATTCTACAAAAATAAAGATTATTTTGTCAGGTTTTAAATGTTTGGAAACTGTTAAAAAGGAGACACACAGGTGAACAGGATTTTAAAATAGACAGATATCCTTAATAAACTATTTTCATTGTTAAATTATACAAGACATCACACTTGAAGTGCTCAACCTAAAACATTCTGACTGCATAAGTATCATGTAAATATCTTTCAGCATAAAAGAAAGAAAATAAATGGAGAAACTCAAGTATCATTTTATTTTACAAAGAAATTTATAATTGTTATCTCACTTAAATTGTAATTTTGATTTTCTGAAAATTACTTCTTGCAAAATATCTTCATGTAACTATAGAAAACTGCTCCTTTGTTGATAATCATATTTATACATTCATGTATGTAGTTCAGTATGTGCTTGCACTTATATGTAGTATGAGTTATTACACAATGTTAGGTAAATGTAATTACCTTTGACATGCTTGTCAAGTCTTTGTAAAACCTGTGTACTAAAATTTGGATATAAAACGTCAATATTCTATGAATAAAAAAAAAATGCAATGTACTGGACTAATTGTTGTCTTACAGGCATATGCTAAGGAACCCAATTTCCATGTCTTGGGCTGATTAAATAAGAACCATGGATAACTCTCATTATATATATATAGTATAATATTCTCATAGTATAATATTTTTAATAAAATGTTTGTTAAAATTTAAAAAACCTGGAATAACAACACCATACCACTTGACGTATTAATATAACAGCATGGTTAAACATGTTAAGCATTCAATTTTCTTCAAAGGTTTGTGTAGTAGAAAAGATTTGTTAAATGTTGTTTTGCAGCAGAATGGTATATTACCATTGTTGATATGTAATTGTTACTTGTTGTCTATATGACTGTGATGTATGTATGGTTGTTATTTTTACCCTGGTTGTTTGTTTCTTACAATTTTTATACACACCTCATCAAGCAAAACTGTGATAGTATTGAGAAATGTTAAATGTTATTGTTAAACATTGTTGCATAACAAAGTGATTATCATCAGTAAATACTATATTATTAAAATCATAAGCTTTTATTGTTTTCTTTAAGAAAACCATTTATACATGTGTGCCCTTCAGTGAGAACTAGCAGTCATCCTTATCTGGACTGGATAAAAGTAAATCATTAAAATGATAAAAACATAAACTAAAACTTTTATAGCATTTAAGTTCAAATTGGAAATAAAAGAAAACAATATACATTATGTTCAATAAATACATTTATTTTAATTTTACAAATCAAATAAGTAGTATGCAATTTACCTATTACTTCAAAGAAAAAATCTTAACATATATATTAGAAGAGCTATGATGATAAACAAGACGTGTATTTAAATTCACACAACCAATGTCATAGGAGGAACATAATGCTGAGATAAGGTAGTTTTATAGAACTTAAATGCTTCAATAATTTTTATTTTAAATTAAATATCACTTTCTTACAACGACTTATATATTGGTCCCAGCAGAAGCATTTACCCTTCAACATTGTAATTATGTCAAACAACACATGAATGTTTCAGAAATTTATACAACTTCAAGCAGCCCAGTTTTGACCTTGGTGTAGAATGCTGTTAAGAGTTTGCCAAATACTGGTAAACACATGCACAGTGGTATCCAACAGTATAGACATAGTTTTCCCTCTCAAACAAGCAGCTTAGTTGTTACCTAACACGATAAACTTCGAAATGCTGTTTATCGATGTTCTACATTTGTGAGAAAAATATAACTCCCCATTAGTCTTTACAAAACATGTATTTCCTATCTTCTGCATAGTAAGCAATTTTAAATTTAAGATAACCATGTGACTTCCTAATTTTGGTATCGTGTTGTATTATCATCCGAGTAATCCACTGTGATGACGATATCTATTTTAGTAGAAATCCCCATAGTGGTTATTTAGATACTTGGAAAGAATTAACGTTTACACCAATTGAAGACCTTGTAGTATTCAAATAGCTATCACCAAAGTGAAAGTTTATGCTGCAATTATGCATGAAGTTGACAAATCTACCAGTATGTGAATTATTGTATTAGATACAGGCCAATTGTTGGATAACACCTTTAAATCTATAACCAATGTTTCATAAAATTTCAAATAAACAAGATAATCATATTGTTTCGAAAACATGAATGTAATTTATAGTAACATATAGTAACATTGTATAGACAAGAACAGTGTAATTGTGTAGTACCGGTAGTATGCTTTATCATTAGCACAGTAAGTATATATTATGATTGTTCAAAATGGCACAACATAAATTATTTTACTTAACTTTAATACTGAAAAACAACAACACATGCTATAACAATTATAACTGCATCTGTTTTGTAAAATGACATGTGGTACATGTATACATGTATTAAAGAAGACATTTTCAAACAAGTGACGTATACATGTATTAAAGAAGACATTTTCAAACAAGTGACGTATACATGTATTAAAGAAGACATTTTCAAACAAGTGACGTATACATGTATTAAAGAAGACATTTTCAAACAAGTGACAAAGAAGTTGGAAACTTACAAATCATTATTAACACCATTGTTAGTTGTTTTAACAGGATGCCAAGTTTATAACTTCTAAATCATTATTGAATAAGTAAAATTATAAAAAGAAAGATTCCTTTAAAAAAAATGTTTAAATATTTAAGATTAATATCATTTGCAGCTAATTATTTTACAGTCAACATACAAATGCAAAGGAAATGAAAAAGATATTTAACAAACATAGTTATTACAAAAATAACCAGTTTCAAACATAACATATTTTGGTGGTATTTACATAATATGTAGACTTAACATGTGGATTTTACATGTATAATTACATGAGTCATTCAGTAGGCTAACTTAGCTTCAAATGCTTTCTTAGTTCATAGGTCCACAGAGATAAATCTGAAACATTTGCTACAAAATAAGTAAAACTTCTCAATTATAATCTGAATAAAATATGTGCAAATAAGATAATAATAAAAAAAAACTTTGAGAAAATAAAACATCCAACATCCAGAAAACAATGCATATTACTTTATTAATTATAAATTTATTAGTTCATTTGCTTGAAGTTAGAAAAAAACAACTGCACAACAATGAAAAACAAGACTTTAATCACAATTAGAAACTCATAATATGTGGAATGAGACATTGTACCATGAACAACAGAAATCAAAACAACAAATACTGACAACAGGAATAATTACCGATTGTTTAAGTGAGCTGTTTGATTAATTTTTGATTACATTGCCTTTATATAATATCAACATGAAATTATAAACTCTAAGTTAAATGCCTAATTTTTTGTTTTTCTTTTAACAGTGAAATTAAGACTTAATCTGATAAACATCATTGTCAAACTTTGAAATATTAAAACTTTAATCATTATATTTTGTGTATTGTTTTTAGATTTTCACTTATATTATCTTTATAAAATGCAAAAAGTTAACATTTAAATCAATTAATTAAAATATGACTTATGGGTTTCCGTATTTTACCATGATATTTCTATGTGTAACTGAAGTAACACTTAGATGTGCCTGTACAACGAAAAAGTCACAAATTTAAAACAATCATATTTTTTCTACTGACTTGTTCCTAAAACACTCAAATCATACCATGTATAACTGATTACTAAGTGTACATCATAAGCAACCAGAAAAATGATGAGGAAATTAAAATAATTGCACCTAATTAAAGATGTGTGATATTTTTAGAACTGCAAATGTTCCAATTATTCCAAAGATGATCATGATATATTATTTAATAATTCTCCACCATCTCCTCCCATCTACATGCAATAGTACCTAAATATATAGGCAGTGACTTGAGAGCAGATAGTGCAGACCATGATCAGACAGCTTCCAGTGGCAACAGGCTAATCTGGATCTAAACAGTTTGCCTAAGCCTGGTCTATTTGGGCTTATGTGGCTAAGAGTTGAAAACATCCCAATAGTTGAACAAAGAAAACAGTTACATGTATTAACGAAGCTATCACAATAATGCACTTGCAGTAGTAGCCTTCTTCACAACTGGCAGGACTTGCCTGATCAGCTTTGTTATCTGTTTCTTCCACTCGACCAACACCAAACTGACTTGACTTTCGCTTCAGGCAAGTAAGTCAATGACAAGCCTGAACTAATGAGTAAGACAATGGCATTGTATGTTATAAAATGCATTATACTGGACAAAAATATATGTATATATAATAACATTGTCATTCGATTATCAAAGAAACAAGATGACTATTTAAAATGACAACATTACTGGCACAAGGCTAAAGGGCATACTCTTTTTCAACAATGGTGATATTTCAAGTGACAGTGTGAAGGTAATCATAAACAGATCACTCATAATAACAGTAACATGCTATACATAACACACTTAAGAAAAATGAAAAAATAAATTGACACATTCTGGATGCATTCTTTTTTTGTTTACTGGGCAACTAATTTTTTGTTACTTCTTTGTTCTGTTTCTGGGCACCTTATTACTGATGCTGGTAACCTGACATTTTGAGGCTGGACACCTTATATTTTGTTTGCAAACACTGTTTCAAACTATAGAGATATTCCATCTATGTAGACGTGTAAAAAAGAATATTTCCTTATAGAATTAGATAATTCATAGATTCAACATAAATTTGTGTGTCAACGGAATCCACACACATATCATGAATATTGCTGCATTTTGTTTGGATTCCTATAAAATGATAGAAATAATGCTCAATTTAACAATTTTAATCTTTTTCTCAGAGGTTATGACTTGAGTATTAAAACATACATAAGAGAACCCTTCCTTCCTGGGATCTGTGGATTGTATACATTTGAAATAACCTTAATAGTATTAAATTACATATATTAAATTACATCAATGAAGATGAAACTTGTCTTAACCATTCTAGCCTAGAATCAAGAGCATGCATCCATTGAAGGATCCCTGTGGTCAGTAACCTTGGTACTTGGGCAGCAAACTGGTCATCTCAGCATGTGAAGTTTTGTCCTGGAGAACAAAATATAGCAATAAACTACATGATACCAAGTTGTATGAACAGATCATCTCATAGGAAGGTAGTCAATGCTTTTCCAATTTTGTAAACAAAGAAGCAAAGTCATTTTGAGGCCATGTGGCAAAACACAACAGCTTATTAAAAGAATTGTTAAACCAAATATCAATTAGTTTTCTTCAGAAGTCAAATTAAAAATGATTTCATACAAATAATTTAAGTACAATACATAATGGTGTTTCTTTAAGTTACCAAATAAGTATATCAACATGGTAAGTCTCCTAAAAAAGTGACCATTAGGTATCTGCATCAATAACTAACACGATACTAAATAAAAATCTAGTGAAATTCAAAAATGAAAAATTGTGATTTTAAAAGCTCCTTGTAGTGCAGTGTAAGTGCACTTGATCAATAACTTAGAAATCCTAATTTCAAAATTCAGACATGCTAGTAAATTTTTTATGTTGATTTTTAGTGGAAAAAAGTTACAGTTTAAAGAATATGATTATGAAAAAGGGGTTAAGGTAAACAAACTACATGTAGTTACTACATGACCACTCACATCCTGACTGACAACTGGTAGCTTCAGGCCTGCTTCTAGCCACATCTTGACTTCTTTGTACTTACGCAGCTCTATACAGCACTGAAAGGAACAAACCAAAAAGAATTTGTTAGCTTTTTACATCTTGGCTTTCTGACTTGACACTTCTAACTGCTATTCCTGTCATTCCCATATAGGACGTGTGGTTACAAGAAGATATAAAAATAGCCTAATTTCCCTTTGTAAATTTTTAATTGTGCAAATTTAAAGACATTATCAATCAAATACTGTATGAAGAAATCTTAAAAATGCTTGTACCCCAAACATTACAACATTTACCATCTGTTAGAAAATGTGTCATGTTCTGCCTAATTTTGCATAATAAAAGTCTGATCATCTGTCCAATGATATAGACTCTCTGGCTCAATTGTGAGGACACAGCTCAGCTCTTTAACACCGTAAAGAGTTACCTTTGATGACTTGTTTAAAGGCAAACATGTTATTCTGCAAAACATTTTCTTTTCTTTATTGTGATAGAGACATAACCATTATAAGGGGTTTCAAGGTAATTTAAAACTCCATCTACTCAGTACATATCTTAGCAACCCATGTGTAAAATACACATCATGTAAATATTTCAGTTTTAAGTGGAACGCTTATTGTCTAAATATTGTCCAAGGTTGTAATTAAGTATGCATTGTGGATATGTACATCAACTAAAACATATCTAAAATGTGTGACATAAGATGTATAACTACCTTCACTATATACAATGTGTTTTCTTTCCATTTTCCTGGGTTCAGCTGTTCTGCCTGTAAATAAATTTAAAGATTTGAAATGGAAATATAGAAGGGATGGGTTGGGATTTGCCGGCATTTTGCCGATACTGTGCAGCGACATTTCTATCATTAAAGCACTGGGACACTTATGAGGTGCCCAGGGACTGAACCCGGCCGGTCCATTATACTGACGAGTCAGGAGTAATGCGTCCCCTTAACCCCAAGCATTAGGAGGGACGCCACTACTACCAACTTTTAAGTCTTTTATTTGACCCGGCCGGGATTCAAACCCACGATCTCCTAATCCGCAAGTCGATGCTCTTCCACCTGAGCTATTGCAGCCAGTGGAAATATAGAATATTGAACAGGCTCTCATTGTAAATATAGAATATTGAACAGACTCTCATTGTTAATATAGAATATTGAACAGACTCTCATCGTTAATATAGAATATTGAACAGACTCTCATTGTAAATATAGAATATTGAACAGACTCTCATTGTTAATATAGAATATTGAACAGACTCTCATTGTTAATATAGAATATTGAACAGACTCTCATTGTAAATATAGAATATTGAACAGACTCTTATTGTAAATATAGACTATTGAACAGACTCTCATTGTAAATATAGAATATTGAACAGACTCTCTTTGTAAATATAGAATATTGAACAGACTCTCATTGTAAATATAGAATATTGAACAGACTCTCATTGTTAATATAGAATATTGAACAGACTCTCATTGTAAATATAGAATATTGAACAGACTCTTATTGTAAATATAGACTATTGAACAGACTCTCATTGTAAATATAGACTATTGAACAGACTCTCATTGTAAATATAGAATATTGAACAGACTCTCATTGTAAATATAGAATATTGAACAGACTCTCATTGTTAATATAGAATATTGAACAGACTCTCATTGTTAATATAGACTATTGAACAGACTCTCATTTTTAATATAGAATATTGAACAGACTCTCATTGTAAATATAGAATATTGAACAGACTCTCATTGTTAATATAGACTATTGAACAGACTCTCATTGTTAATATAGAATATTGAACAGACTCTCATTGTAAATATAGAATATTGAACAGACTCTTATTGTAAATATAGACTATTGAACAGACTCTCATTGTAAATATAGAATATTGAACAGACTCTCATTGTAAATATAGAATATTGAACAGACTCTCATTGTAAATATAGAATATTGAACAGACTCTCATTGTAAATATAGACTATTGAACAGACTCTCATTGTAAATATAGAATATTGAACAGACTCTCATTGTAAATATAGAATATTGAACAGACTCTCATTGTAAATATAGAATATTGAACAGACTCTCATTGTAAATATAGAATATTGAACAGACTCTCATTGTAAATATAGAATATTGAACAGACTCTCATTGTAAGAATGGTGACATTACACACCAGTGTAACTAGAAAATAAACTCATTGACATATTGTTTCAGTGATTAATGTATATAAGAAAAGTCGCACAATGCGGCCTTGTTCACACCCCTATGAGGAAGAAAGGTTCTAAAACAATAATGACTTTAGGACTTTAAGGTAGACATTGCTGCATTATTTTTATCAATAAGATGTTTTTACTTAACCAGATGGGTGTTTATTAGAACACTTACCAGTATGTTATCTGTTTTTCAGCAGTTGTCAGACATAGAGTGATTATATTCTTTCTATTTGTATGTGTGTGTGTAAAATCAACTAATTCAGTAATAAGATGACCTAGTGTTACACATGATGAAGATGATGATGTTGGGGGTGATGATGGTGATGACGATGTTGGTACGATAATGATGGTGATGATTATGATATTGGCAGTGACAATAATGATAATGGTTGTATCATGACTTGATTGTTGGTTGGGTTTTTCATCCCACTGATAATATTTCAGTTATTTGGAGACTTAAAGTAGATATAGTGCTGCCTTCATTGTGATAGCATGCTGTGAACATCTGGCATGATACCACACCCAGTCACATTATCTTGACACCAGACCAACCAGGCTGGGAAGTATAGTTATACTTGCTTGAGTGCTTGCAATGGAGCTAAACATCTATCATTTTCAAGAGCCTAGATATGTCGCAGCCCAGGATTGAAAACAGGGCCTCCTAAACCTGGGCCAACATTTACCAACTGCATTACAGGTCAGGCATATAATGGGATGACATGATGATGATGCTGATGATGGTATGATGGTGCTGATGATGGTATGATGGTGCTGATGATGGTGCTGTTGGTATGATCATGGTATGATGATGGTGCTGATGATGGTATGATGGTGCTGATGATGGTGTGATGGTGCTGTTGGTATGATCATGGTATGATATGTTGCTGATGACGATATGATGGTGCTGATGATGGTATGATGGTGCTGTTGGTATGATCATGGTATGATATGGTGCTGATGACAATATGATGAGGCTGATGATGGTATGATGGTGCTGATGATGGCATGATATGGTGCTGATGATGATATGGTGCTGATGATGGTATGATATGGTGCAGATGATGATATGATGGTGCTGATGATGGTATGATGATGCTGATGGTGCTGATGATGGTATGATATGATGCTGATGACGATATGATGGTGCTGATGATGATATGATTGGGCTGTTGGTATGACCTTGGTATGATATGGTGCTGATGATGATATGATGGTGCTGATGATAATTCCATAAGCATCAGCTGTCCAAAGTGACTCTACAGACATTCCTGCCGACTGCAACACCTTTCAGTGGACATCACAAGTTTCACATGTATGTAGCTGCTTGGCACCCCAGACATCTGAGCCTAGTGTACCATGTCAGTTTGCCATGGAGCTGCCAGAATGGGAAGTAGTGTACTTCTTCCAGTACCTCAGCCACACCAGAAACTGTTAAGGTTGCTGGTAAGTGCCTTTGTGTTGTCAATAAAAACAGACAAGGCAGCTTTTTCCTGTTCTACCCTCAACTACACAGACTGCTTAATGCAAAGCCAGATGGTTTAAAACACTCCAAATTAACTTTGGCATTTCGAGATTGAGGAGAGGTAGCCTGACATAATGCTGCAACAATACAAATACACAACAATCTAGTGTGTTTTTGTGCTCAAATCTCACTTCAAACTCTATACCAGATACATGTTTTATTTTCTTTATGTTACAAGGATCTTACCTTAAGGAAATGGTCCAGAGCTTCCTCTGCTGTTGCTGTAGGTGGCGTGGCAAACAGGGCTGCTGCTGCTTTACGTTCAATCCATGACAACATGTACACCTGTATTGCAACAGTTTAATAAACATTAAGTTATCCGGTTTTCAACTAAGGTGCTGTGTTAATACAGTACATGAATATATAATTGTACAGCAATATTACAATGTGAATTAGTTGTTTAGTTTTAAACACCCAGCAACACGCTTTATGAGAATTATTAAGTTTGTAATGATACATGGATATTCTATTACAAAAAATATAAATACAAACATAGACATTCTTTTGGTCTGAAAGTTCAACAGGTGAAATTGTTTTCACTGCAGAAATTGCTGTCAGTTGTCTTTGATTCTTAGTATGAGTTTAGTTTAAATTTGTCTGGTTTACAATCATTCATCTATCTGGTGAATGTTTATTTACTAAAAGCAAATACAATGCAAGACACTACTTCCATGAAAATCCTAAATTTTTCCACAACCAGTCAAGTGATCATGGCAGGGCCAACCAAAGTCTACCACAACCTGTCACATGATCATGACTGAGCCAACCAAAGTTTACCACAACCAGTCACATGATCATGACTGAGCCAACCAAAGTTTACCACAACCAGTCACATGATCATGGCCGGGCCAACCAAAGTTTACAACAACCAGTCACATGATCATGGCCGAGCCAACCAAAGTTTACAACAACCAGTCACATGATCATGGCCGGGCCAACCAAAGTTTACAACAACCAGTCACATGATCATGGCCGGGCCAACCAAAGTTTACAACAACCAGTCACATGATCATGGCCGGGCCAACCAAAGTTTACCACAACCAGTCACATGATCATGACTGAGCCAACCAAAGTTTACCACAACCAGTCACATGATCATGGCCGGGCCAACCAAAGTTTACCACAACCAGTCACATGATCATGACTGGACCAACCAAAGTTTACCACAACCAGTCACATAATCACGACTAGACCAACCAAAGTTTACTACTTCCCTACTTTAACCACACTCTACCTATAACCAACTAATAAGAACAAGTTTATGGTGTCGAGAAATGTGTCTAATTATGGGTAATTGTAGGGTTTGTTTTACTTACACTATAGCACCATCGTCCGAGCAGATGGTGGTTGGAGGGATCATCTGGGTTCAGGGATATCGCTTTTTCAATATGTTCCTGGTGAAAATAAAAAAACATTGCATTTACATGCTGAAACTGTGATGTAACATAGTGTAGACAAATGAATATAAAGATCAGTAAAATATATCTCATTTGCAATACATGTCATCAGCACCATCACCGTCATCATCTTTATCATCAGCAGCCAATTCTAATCCAAGTTTTGTATTATTCTTTTTACAAAGGTGAGGCATGTCTGTCCAAGAACGAGGTCTCCCTCTCTATGCTTGGTGGTTTAGTGGGTTGGTACATTCCATCTCAAGAGTCTCTCAGTTCCATTTCAGTTGTTTCACGACAGCTGTGGTCTACTTGGGTTTATCAACATCTATCTCAGCCTACTGGTCTTCAGAGCACCTGAAATGCCTCTGACGTTAAGCTGGGGCAGAAAAAGACTGGGACATTTACTTTTTGACCAGACAGGTCCTTCTTATCATGGCTATGACATTATGCTGCAATCTCTAGCGTGTGGAGCTCATACTTGAAGCCATGAAGTGAGACAGGCCTTATGTTGGCTGGATTAACACAACCCCAGGTTGTGGTTTGCTGGTGTTCGGTGGTTAAAAAAACAGAAGTTCTGTCAATGTTTTACATGCATTACAGTGAGTTATTGCCTCATGCTCACATCTCTCTCCCGGAGACAAGGTGCCCTCAAGGTAGCAGAAGTCAGCTACAACCTTCAAGCTTCTCCTCTCTGACTGATATCCCTGTCACCTGTCTACACTCAATTGGTGTAACTTGTCCATTGAAGCATAGACACTTGTAGTTTGTCTGATATAAGTAGGCCCGTGATTCCACTACACTTTGTGTGAGTCCAAGTTAAGCAGTTGGTACTGAGTGGAGTACGCCACTGCTGCAAACAGCACAGGGTTGCTTTCTTTTTTTCTCAAGTACTCAAAGATGGAACCAGAGATCATAACTTTGGTCATGCCAATGTAGACAAAAACACCTTCCTTGTAAGTGCTTTAAAGTGCTCTAGAAATCATTAACAATGCTTCTTAAAGAGTTAAGACCTTTCTATGTAAATTCTACAAATCGAAGCATTGGTGTCATTATTATTTAGTTTTTGCCCTTTTATTTAAGAATATCTTCTCTACATTGCTGTAATTAATGATATATATTATATTTTTTTTACATGGACTTTTTTATTTTGGATGTGTTTTTGTTTTTCAATGTTCATTTTAGGTCATTTTAGTGACACCCTACTAATAACGGTGGAAAGGCCAGAAGCAAAATAATGTCTTGGTAGAAAAACAGTTGCAGTGCAGGTAAGCTAGGACATATTCCTTTAGGCATCTATCTACCAAGACTGGAGCCCTGTCCTGGAGTGGCTTACAACTTATTGGTAAAAAGTCTGCAACTCTAACTGTACAGCCATAGGCACATTTACATTTTGACATTATTAATGAAAAAAACTCATGCATATTTGAATATTGTTGTAGTGCATATACTTTTCAACTCGTTCACAACTGCAAAAGTTTCCAAGAATAGTGTACACTTTTTTGTCATAACAAAAAATCCTTAAAATATTTTAATACTCTTAGGATGTTGTGTTTGTGCAATTCACAATCCGTTTAGTTAACATTTATCTATAGGCATTCACAATTAATTTATAATTGAAAGATTAAAACTTAGAACTTATAAATATTTTGATTTTGATAACATTTAATGACCAAGTTTTGGTGCAGAAATGATTCTGTTGATGACAAATCATTATTAATTTCAATTATGAAATGTATTTTTACACTTTCATGGAGGGGTATGAAACATGCGGAATTTCAATTGTTTTAACATATGCCACAGAGTCAATTGTTGGGGACGTCCATGGCTGAGCGTTTCGAGTCATTGACTCAAAACTCCTTAGCCCCTTACTGCGTGGGTTCGAGTCCGGGTCGGGCAAGAACTTTCATGTGGAGAGATTTTCAACTAACCAGTGGTGCACCAGTGGTTCTACCCAGATGTAAGTCTGGGGTCTTCCTCCATTACTAATTAGCTGGACATTGTGTCGGTGTGATGTAACAAAAAACAAAACAAACAACATGCTGGCCTAACCTGATTTTATGGCTTCATAAGCGTTTGTTTGGTTAAGTGTTCTTGGTCTCTGCCTCTGTTTTTGTGAAATGCATAAATATTTCCACATTGGCAACTTGTAATGTACCGAAATGTGCACATTCTATGTCTACAACTTGGTCAGACACATTTTACCATTTCATCTTTCATAAATACTAGCAATCTCTAATGACACAAGCAATGTTCATTAAGTTTTTGGTGTTAAAGATGCCTCAATATATTACACACACCTATGCAGGCTATAGATTAAACTGAACATTTTACATTTCCAGTCTGCTTCGGAATCACCAAAATAGCCACCTCTTTTCACGCGTTTTCTGTGTTGTTTACAGTCAGCTTTAATGAGTTTCTTTCAATAATTTCTAAGCTTACAATTCCATTATGACGTATTGGATCTTATTACTCTGTATCACAGTTCAACCCAGTTCTATCACAGTTTTGTTTTTTACGATTACCACTATCTCTATGCTTAGGAGTTTAAACATATACATAGCATAACTTTAATAATGATAATAATAATGATATGTCACTACATGTTTTCCATCTTACGTCTGCCTACCAGCTTTAATATATATTAGGTCTATTCCTTCATTAAAGCGATTTGTTCATAAATGTTACTGTCTTCTTCGATATTGAAATAATGTAAACTTTTAGTATAAGAATCATTAGTACATTACTTTACTTGGAAATAAAAGCAAATCGCCATCAGTTATATTGATAGGGTTATGAATAGAAAAACACACACAAAAACACACAATTATTGTTGCAACTATGACATCAATTTATCCTCCTACAAACTATTTCTTGATGCTGCATTGTTTGGTGCAGAAAGTAAATACAGCATGATCCCAATATGCCCTCGAGCTTTGCTTGATGCTATAAAATTCACAAATAAGTCAGTTAAAATCAACCCTTTTCAGTCAAAATAATACCTTGTACAGAAATCCATTCTTGATTTTATCCTGAGTACTTTCAAACTCTCCAATACTGCCTATAGTTATAGCATACCTAAAAAATACAAAATATTTGAAATATTAGTTTGTGTATATCTAAAGCGAAAGTTTTAAAAAGTGGCAATGTAAAAGGTGAAAGAGAAAAGGATACGGAATGACAATCAATCAAATATGATAAAGTTAACTATACAATAAGGTGGTTAGTACACAAGTTTACACCTATCACATCTGTTATTATTAATTTGTAATTAAAATTATACAGGTACAATAAAGACTGAAATTTATAATGTTATCTTACCTAACACAATAGAAATATGTAAATCGCAAGGGTTATAGAATCATAGTTATTTTTCAATCAAACTCAGAAATTTCCATTAATTTTGAAATTTACTTGGACATTTCTTACATCAATCGGTTTTATTTTTCTTATCTTAAACAATGTATTTAAGGCAATATTTCAAGATTTAAGAAAACGCCTAGGGTTATGTCAGAAAAATATAATTCATACTCTTAATGGATACAACCTGAGGCCTTCTTTTAGGCTCATTGAAGAAAGCAATTTGTATAGAGAAAGAGAAAATAAATACCAGTAGATATAAAGCTAAACTAGTATTTCCATTTTCTTAGGTTCTGACAATATAAACACAAATTATTTAATATGAATAAAAGACGAGGCTTCATGAGAGTAACAATAAAATGTGAACCAGCATTATAGCTTGGTACAGATATGTGCAGACATGTCATGAGAGTAACAACAAAATGTGAACCAGCACTATAGCTTGGTACAGATATGTGCAGACATGTCATGAGAGTAACAACAAAATGTGAACCAGCACCATAGCTTGGTATGGATATGTGCAGACATGTCATGAGAGTAACAACAAAATGTGAACCAGCACTATAGCTTGGTACAGACATGTCATGAGAGTAACAACAAAATGTAAACCAGCACTATAGCTTGGTACAGATATGTGCAGACATATCATGAGAGTAACAACAAAATGTGAATCAGCACTATAGCTTGGTATGGATATGTGCAGACATGTCATAAGAGTAACAACAAAATGTAAACCAGCACTATAGCTTGGTACAGATATGTGCAGACCTGTCATGAGATTAACAACAAAATGTGAACCAGCACTATAGCTTGGTACAGATATGTGCAGACATGTCATGAGATTAACAACAAAATGTGAACCAGCACTATAGCTTGGTACAGACATGTCATGAGAGTAACAACAAAATGTAAACCAGCACTATAGCTTGATACAGATATGTGCAGACATGTCATGAGAGTAACAATAAAATGTGAACCAGCATTATAGCTTGGTACAGATATGTGCAGACATGGCATGAGAGTAACAACAAAATGTGAACCAGCACTATAGCTTGGTATGGATATGTGCAGACATGTCATGAGAGTAACAACAAAATGTAAACCAGCACTATAGCTTGGTACAGATATGTGCAGACATGTCATGAGAGTAACAACAAAATGTGAACCAGCACTATAGCTTGGTATGGATATGTGCAGACATGTCATGAGAGTAACAACAAAATGTGAACCAGCACTATAGCTTGGTACAGATATGTGCAGACATGTCATGAGAGTAACAACAAAATGTGAACCAGCACTATAGCTTGGTACAGATATGTGCAGACATGTCATGAGAGTAACAACAAAATGTGAACCAGCACTATAGCTTGGTACAGATATGTGCAGACATGTCATGAGAGTAACAACAAAATGTGAACCAGCACTATAGCTTGGTACAGATATGTGCAGACATGTCATGAGAGTAACAACAAAATGTGAACCAGCACTATAGCTTGGTACAGATATGTGCAGACATGTCATGAGAGTAACAACAAAATGTGAACCAGCACTATAGCTTGGTACAGATATGTGCAGACATGTCATGAGAGTAACAACAAAATGTGAACCAGCACTATAGCTTGGTACAGATATGTGCAGACATGTCATGAGAGTAACAACAAAATGTGAACCAGCACTATAGCTTGGTATGGATATGTGCAGACATGTCATGAGAGTAACAACAAAATGTGAACCAGCACTATAGCTTGGTATGGATATGTGCAGAAATGTCATGAGAGTAACAACAAAATGTAAACCAGCACTATAGCTTAATACAGATATGTGCAGACATGTCATGAGAGTAACAACAAAATGTGAACCAGCACTATAGCTTGGTATGGATATGTGCAGACATGTCATGAGAGTAACAACAAAATGTGAACCAGCACTATAGCTTGGTACAGACATGTCATGAGAGTAACAACAAAATGTGAACCAGCACTATAGCTTGGTACAGATATGTCATGAGAGTAACAACAAAATGTGAACCAGCACTATAGCTTGGTACAGATATGTCATGAGAGTAACAACAAAATGTGAACCAGCACTATAGCTTGGTACAGATATGTCATGAGAGTAACAACAAAATGTGAACCAGCACTATAGCTTGGTACAGATATGTCATGAGAGTAACAACAAAATGTGAACCAGCACTATAGCTTGGTACAGATATGTGCAGACATGTCATGAGAGTAACAACAAAATGTGAACCAGCACTATAGCTTGGTACAGACATGTCATGAGAGTAACAACAAAATGTGAACCAGCACTATAGCTTGGTACGGATATGTGCAGACATGTCATGAGAGTAACAACAAAATGTGAACCAGCACTATAGCTTGGTACAGATATGTGCAGACATGTCATGAGAGTAACAACAAAATGTGAACCAGCACTATAGCTTGGTACAGATATGTGCAGACATGTCATGAGAGTAACAACAAAATGTGAACCAGCACTATAGCTTGGTATGGATATGTGCAGACATGTCAAGACAGTAACAACAAAATGTGAACCAGCACTATAGCTTGGTACAGACATGTCATGAGAGTAACAACAAAATGTGAACCAGCACTATAGCTTGGTACAGATATGTCATGAGAGTAACAACAAAATGTGAACCAGCACTATAGCTTGGTACAGATATGTGCAGACATGTCATGAGAGTAACAACAAAATGTGAACCAGCACTATAGCTTGGTATGGATATGTGCAGACATGTCATGAGAGTAACAACAAAATGTGAACCAGCACTATAGCTTGGTACAGACATGTCATGAGAGTAACAACAAAATGTGAACCAGCACTATAGCTTGGTACAGATATGTCATGAGAGTAACAACAAAATGTGAACCAGCACTATAGCTTGATACAGATATGTCATGAGAGTAACAACAAAATGTGAACCAGCACTATAGCTTGATACAGACATGTCATGAGAGTAACAACAAAATGTGAACCAGCACTATAGCTTGATACAGATATGTCATGAGAGTAACAACAAAATGTGAACCAGCACTATAGCTTGGTACAGATATGTCATGAGAGTAACAACAAAATGTGAACCAGCACTATAGCTTGATACAGATATGTCATGAGAGTAACAACAAAATGTGAACCAGCACTATAGCTTGATACAGACATGTCATGAGAGTAACAACAAAATGTGAACCAGCACTATAGCTTGATACAGATATGTCATGAGAGTAACAACAAAATGTGAACCAGCACTATAGCTTGGTACAGATATGTCATGAGAGTAACAACAAAATGTGAACCAGCACTATAGCTTGGTACAGATATGTGCAGACATGTCATGAGATTAACAACAAAATGTGAACCAGCACTATAGCTTGGTACAGATATGTCATGAGAGTAACAACAAAATGTGAACCAGCACTATAGCTTGGTACAGATATGTCATGAGAGTAACAACAAAATGTGAACCAGCACTATAGCTTGGTACAGATATGTCATGAGAGTAACAACAAAATGTGAACCAACACTATAGCTTGGTATGGATATGTGCAGACATGTCATGAGAGTAACAACAAAATGTAAACCAGCACTATAGCTTGGTACAGATATGTGCAGACATGTCATGAGAGTAACAACAAAATGTAAACCAGCACTATAGCTTGGTACAGATATGTGCAGACATGTCATGAGAGTAACAACAAAATGTGAACCAGCACTATAGCTTGGTACAGATATGTGCAGACATGTCATGAGAGTAACAACAAAATGTGAACCAGCACTATAGCTTGGTACAGATATGTGCAGACATGTCAAGACAGTAACAACAAAATGTGAACCAGCACTATAGCTTGGTACGGATATGTGCAGACATGTCAAGACAGTAACAACAAAATGTGAACCAGCACTATAGCTTGGTACAGATATGTGCAGACATGTCATGAGAGTAACAACAAAATGTAAACCAGCACTATAGCTTGGTACAGATATGTGCAGACATGTCATGAGAGTAACAACAAAATGTGAACCAACACTATAGCTTGGTATGGATATGTGCAGACATGTCATGAGAGTAACAACAAAATGTGAACCAGCACTATAGCTTGGTACAGATATGTGCAGACATGTCATGAGAGTAACAACAAAATGTGAACCAACACTATAGCTTGGTACAGATATGTGCAGACATGTCATGAGAGTAACAACAAAATGTGAACCAGCACTATAGCTTGGTACAGATATGTGCAGACATGTCATGAGAGCAACAATAAAATGTGAACCAGCACTATAGCTTGGTACAGATATGTGCAGACATGTTAAACTTGGTACATACATGTAAACCTTGAACAGACATGAAGCTTGGTACAGACATGTAAAGCTACACACAGACATGTGAAGCTTGGTACAAACATGCTATAGCTTAGTATAGACCTGTAAGTCACTATAGCTTGATATTCATGTAAGTTTATTGTTTAAGTGACAAAGAAACATTAAAAAAAAACATTACATAAAGAGAAAAATTAGGAGTTACTGTCTTGGAACAGTCTGTTAGCAAATGGGTTGACAGGGGAACTTCATCCAGATTTAACGGCGTCACACCATAGAAGACTATTTTTAGCCTTAAATAAAACCAAATAGAAAAAACACTCACCATTTATGAGCATTTGCACACTGACTATCCAGTCTGAGAGCATTTTCTGCCAGATCCTTGGCATTATATATGTATTCTTTTTTCTTATCCGCAAACCCCTGAGCTCCAAATATCTGTGAAAGTTGAAATGTTGTCTTCGCAAATCTCCAGTGATAGTCAGGATCTGAGAGAAACTAAAGAGAAGACCAAAATGAAAATAGATTGGTTCTGTATGTAAGGGATCTTTGAAACATTTCTACTTGATAGATGTTTAGTTATCTAATGGAAATTTGAAACATGATCATTAAAGTACAGCAGAGTAATACGTAGTCATCCATCTTGTTCATGAACTAACATCTACAGCAGATCTGGGCTTAAACCTGTTACATTCCAACCACCCGACCCCACCCACAGCTAGACACTACATGAGTCAGGGTCCTATACAGAAGTAGACAAATGAGAAAGATTAATATATATAAGTTTACATACATTATTTCTCTATTCAATTTAAGAATCAAATAAAACCTAAAAAAAACAACAATCAAGGAGACAGCAGTTCAACTTTTGTGACAACAATTTCACTCGTAAGTGAAAGATGCTGACAGCTCAAGGACACCTGGGCAAGACAAAAGAATGGTTAATTTAAGCCGTTAACAATAACACAGATACAATTATTCAATTTGAATCAGGGTTAATATGTCATCTCTGACCAATTCTTGAGCTAGCAGGTAACGAGGCTACCTGGAACTGCTGTACTGGCAGCATCACCCCTCCCCCATACAAGAGTGATATGGAATTACTAGGGTAAATAAAATAATATCCTTCATTTGAAGGAATTCAGCTCATAATGCTTGTTACTTCTAAACATGGCATAACAACTAATTACAAACCAGTAAATCTCAATTAAATAAGTTGATCAATTTTCATAAATACTCAAGTAAACTTTCTGTACAAAAAATACTACATGTATTTCTATAATTTTTTAAATTGCAGTGAGCTATGAAGTAAAACTTTAATAGCATTTTTGTTAATAAGTATACAATTAAATACTTATAAATATACAATGCTATTCTTCGGCAACATTGAAATGTGAGCAATCTGAATGATAGGACGTAAACAAGTTTTGCTGAGAATTCAAGATTATTGCGAGGATAGCTTTTTCTGAAAATCACAGGTTCAAATCCTTCCTGTAACACATTTTTTTTTACATTGAGAATTTCTAAAAAAAAATCTCAAATTGTTACATATATTTACATCTAAATGATTTCAATCTTTAAAACTGGTCACTTACTTAAATTAAAAGTTCTGGATGATATATTTTATGTACTTCAAGTTTCTTAATATTTTAATATTTTATAATGCTCATCCTTTTTCTTTACGAAATTAAATGTCTTGTCAGTACCTCAGTTAATTTTATTCTCTGAATTATTCTGAAAATACACAGAAATGCTAACAACAATGCGCCTACCTCTGAAACGTTATATGTTTTGATGTTTTTTTATGACACAGTGAATAAAAATGCAAAATTTTGATAGGTACCACATAGGAATAAGGGCACACTTACATATACCATTCATTTACAATGTGGAAAATAGATTTATATAGTGAATATAATGAGTAAAACTTTACAGATTATGCTGCGATGCTGTTGAACATATAAACTTTCCTAACATTTTTTTGCAAACTATAAACACTAACCCACTGCAGTACTTGCACTCCAACATTTAATGAACACAACAAATAACTGAAAGATAACAGACTATTTTCATCTAGTGTTCTTGTCAAAATTTATGTACCGTACTTTACTAAAGATTCATTTAGTACCATTCCAAATTTGCAAAATAAAATATGCATCAATGACAAGACATAAATTGTGTATTATTTATTAAGTATATATATTAGAAGAAACCTCACATAGCCTCTGTTCTTTTCCAGAATCTCAAACGCCTTCTGTTTATCATCATCTAATCCCTCTAGTAATCGATCAACCTCAGCAAATATATCTGGTCTGGATTTCTGTGCTTCAGATATTGTGGGTGTTGATGGAAGAATCTGCTCTTCAATTTCCTTTAAGGATTCTAGATCACTTCTACAAACAATTAAACAATACAATCTTATTGGAAATACATAACAGTTGTTATCTTACTTGTACAAAGCAAAAGAGAAGTGTTAAGTTGAAGATACAACATTCTGTTCCATATACTCCAGTAGTATGTAATGTTCTAACTAATGTAGCTGAATTGTGAGAAAAATTAATAAGTACATCTTAAATTCTAAAGGTTCTGTCCAATAGACAAGCAAAAATTAAATGCAATTAAGACCACACTGACACAACCAGTGCAGCCGTATGCCATACAACAAATCTTGATAATTAGGGCACTACAAAAACACTGCCCTAAACAATGTTCTTCCCATTTAATTTTTAATTAATTATTATTGTGTGTCCACCTTCAGCTGTACTCAACTGTCATGTGAGGAACAGACACAGTTCATCACAAGATGTGGTACATATAAGTAAATACATATAGCACTGAAAATAAAGAACAACAATAAAACAAATTATTATTTTTGCAAGAGGCCTCACAAGTAAAGTATCATAAATGGAACCTCTGTGCTATTTATAGAGTGATAAAGACAATCATTAATTTAAATGTCTGCTGTAAAATAACTAAAACTGGTAAATTAGAAAATTAAAAATATAAGGTCCAATTATTGGATAGGACCTTTCATTTTTTCTGAATTGTCATGCCAATTTTTTTTACTATAAAAGAGAGGCAGTATGTCATGAAAAACACTTAAATTGAAACAATTCAAAACAATCAGTGATGGGGATTTATTACAGCAGATACGTAACTTGCTCAGAGCAAACTTTGCAAGCCTGGGAGGGTAATAAAATTGTCAGAACACAACACCTATTCTGTTTTCCGAAGTGACATCACAAGGCAAAACAGTGATGGTAAAATGAACTGTATAGAACACTTCAGTGCTATAAGCTAATTTAACACACTAGAAAACTCATGATCAATAAGGTGTAACTGATAGAATATGATACTATATGTGCGCTAACATAAAACTTTAAATATTACAAAAATAATAATTTACCTCTGTGGGAGGAATGTTAAAATACATACATAAAGGCCGCTGCCTTCAACCCTTTATCATGAATGCAAAGTATTTCCTCCTCATATTGTCCATCCAGAATCAAAGAAGTGTCCATAACTTCTGCTACCTCTGAATCTCTCCAGTAATGCCAACATATTTGTTTACAATCTATATCTACAGGTACTATCCTGACATGAAATGGTCTCATTTTCAACTGTAGATACATATTTTATCTGCTCTCACCAGTTATCTGGCTCACAATTTAGTATTTGTTCTTAAAAGTAAATGGTATAAAAGTAGAAATATAAGGCCTGTATTAATTTTTCAAGCAAAAAGTTGTAATTTGGTATGTTTCTGTCCCACATACTAATTCAATTCTACTTCCTATTACACCCCTTATGGATAAAGAAGGTCAGCTCACCATTTTAATTACTAAGCAAACATACACAGGCATGCTGTCATATTCCTATCACATATATATAAATCCATGAAGATCATTATACTACTTTCTTATGAAGGTAATCACATTATTTTCTTTTGACGGTAGTCAACATAACAAAAAAAACAAAAATCAAGATTTCTTCATTTGTACTTTGCATAGTACATTTGTAAACTGATCTGTAAATTTAAACAAAAATGTATCTGTAACAGTGTAACAGTGATTTAACAACAGATTTGTAATCCCTTCCTACATTGATGCAAACTAGCCTTTTTTCTTCTTCTCTAAATGGGACCTGCTCAAATTGACTATGGACCTATCTTGGTAGGACCCTTCACAATAACAAAAAGTGTCAATTTTGAACAAAATTTCCTGAATACTTTGTTCTATTTAATTTTATTTATCATTTCAATCTTCATATATCTATGTTAAGCAGTGTAAATTTACCTTTTAATTTAAAATTTTAGCTTTCAAAATAGATAATCATAAACATTTGCCAAAGCAGTATTTATTTGAAACAAGTAAAAAAACAAAACAATTTACCATTTTCATTGAAATTAACTTTTAGTTTGTGTCATGATTTTTTTTCTCACAATTCATGATTTCATAAAACGAAATTCACAGCTTAGCCAGAACTGGACCCGCTCACAAAAGGATGAAAAAAAGGCTGCAACAGTTCCTTCTTACACTTGCTGTTGTATATAGAGGGTTGGATGTGTTAAAAGTGATTTTGTTTTATTAAGACTGTGTTGCCAATTTTTGTGTGTATAAGACTTTGAACTAATATAGAATTTATCTTTTATTGTAATATTTAAAATCAAATGAATTTCACTACATAAGTTTTGATTATGCAAATAGACTAAGATAAAGCAGGGCTGTCTGCCCCAGGCACATATCTGAGCCGTTTCTAAGTTACACACAATTACAAGGGAAATAACCTTTTGTAGTAATACTTTTGAATATATTTGGTTCTTTTCTAATGAATAGAAAGTGAACATGTGAGAAACTCAGCATAAGATATGACTAAAATCCTGAATAATCATTTTAAACCTTTTCAAATTGATTGGTGTGGTAACAAGATTTCACATAGAAACTACAGAAATAAAACATATCATTCCTAAACCGGTAAGGTATCAACTTTCTTAGCCTTTTTGGTACTTTTAGTTTTTGATTTTTTTAACAGAGGTTACGCACATAAAGTGCATAAAGTGCGTAATGGCAGAAATGTGCCTGGTCTGCCCTGGTAATTCAGTGTTAGAGCACCTGACTCCACAGAAAGGAATTGTTTGTTCAAATCCTTCCATTTTCGTTTTTATTTTTGTTCTGGCTTATGCCACTTTAGATATTTACCCTCCATCATATGCTTCTTCAAATATATCTTCATCATCATCTCCACTGCTTGCAGTAATAAACCCACTGCCTGGTCGTAACTTTCTGTTTTTGCTGCTCTGTTGTATATTTTCCTTCATTAGTGTTACTTCGGCTTGCAGCTGAGCAATGGCGCTGGAGAGTTGCTGCAATTCTTTGAGGATTTTGTTTGTCATTCGCCAATACATCATGCCAATGACCATCCCAGCTCCGATACTTGTCCATATATGTAAATTCTGTCGAAAGAGTGACATCTTTGCGTTCGAAATGGGCGAAAATGCAGTGAAATGAGATGGCGTAGTCGTTTAATGTTTGTTGATGTCTGAAAACCGGAAGTTACGTTATAGAATTTGACCTCCCATTCGAAGATCGTTCGATCCTGCTAGACAACTGAGGTCGAATATTACAAATTAAGTACAATGCCATATATATTGATAAGTACACAGATCAGACTCGTAAGTTTGTGTTTATACACACCACAAAATTTGGTTCCATTGGCAAAATCCATTTCTAGTTAAAGTACATTAAATTGAAATTTAATCATTTTTGTCGACTACACACGCGAGCATTTACAACAGACTACACACGCGAGAAATGAAAGTTTAGATAACTATTTATTGATTTAATTTATATCATAAAATCAGTGCAAATAACGTTTCACGTAAATTTTATTACATCTATATTTACTGGTTTTCCAAAGTTTGTTAATATTATTTAAAATGAGGCAATATCAAACAATATTTATACATTATAATATCTTTTGATAGACCTAAATATTAAGGGTGCTGGTCTTAATGTACCATTACCGTAATGTACCAGGACTTAATGTACCATTTTTGGATCGAATGTACCATCTATAGTTTATATAGGGATTATGGTAGGCCTATTGTTCAGTGTGGAGGACCCCATTGAGGGGTGATAATTAGGTGTGAAAATCTCCCTGGGCATTCTGTTGTGTTAATATGACAGGTAGTTTTTAACCATTTATAAATCTGTTTGAAGAATAAACAACAAGTCTTGTATGGGTTATTAACAATTGTTCCATGTGATTAAGAAATAATAAGATTGTTTTACTTAAAGGCATCTCAAAAGCCTTATATAAGTGACCCCCCCCCCCCCCCATTTATTGCCCCACCCAGCATGTGAGGGCATCTGTTTTCTGATAAGCCAGGCTGCCACAGTCTGTAACGTTGTGTCTGTCACACAGGTATTGTTCAAGATCCAAGTGTATGTATGCTATATCTGGGGGTTGAACATATTCATTCACAGTTTGTAAAGGAAACAGTTGTGAATATACCAATTATGCAATCCAATATATATATATATATATATATATATATATATATATATATATATATATATATATATATATATATATATATATATATCTATATATATATATATATATATATATATATATATATATATATATATATATATATATATATAAATCTTTATTTGTTTTCTTTCTTACTTTGTTGGTTGATTTTGTTATTTCTTATACATTTTGTTATTTCTTTCATTCTTTTAGTTCTCATACATATTTAAAGTTATATTTTATTTTGATTTGTAAAATGTAACGAAACGTTTCTAACAAAAGCAATTTAAAAAGTCATTCATTGTCAGAATAATGTCCTTCAGAGTCATTTTGAATACTAAAACTTGTATCTCTCATGTATTTTCAAAATTAAATATTTAGCTATGAAATAAATACATAATCTTGCAGTTACAAAATTGACACCTAGTAATTAATGCAATAAAGAATTTGTAAGGGATCATATAGTAAACAACCCACATTATCACTAACAATAATGTTTGTGGCTTTGTGTAAAACTAGCCTACTGTCTCACATCCATACTAGCAGGTAATTTAGTTTTGCATTAACCCATCAGAGGTATTACTGTGACAGTTTAGTACTATGTTGGCTAAAGACTCCCTGCAGTGATGACCAGCAATTAGCAGGTCTGGTCATAGCATGTGGGGGCCTGGCTCAGTAGGATACCAAATTCCTTTCGAGATGCCTTTAAAGGCATCTCGAAACCCTTATATAAGTGACCCCCCCTCTCCATTTATTGCCCCACCCAGCATGTGAGGGCATCTGTTTTCTGATAAGCCAGGCTGCCACAGTCTGTAACGATGTGTCTGTCACACAGGTATTGTTCAAGATCCAAGTGTATGTATGCTATATCTGGGGGTTGAACATAGTCATTCACAGTTTGTAAAGGAAACAGTTGTGAATATACCAATTATGCAATCATATATATATATATATATATATATATATATATATATATATATATATACATATATATATATATATATATATATATATATATATATATATATATATATATATATATATATATATATATAAATCTCTTTTTGTTTCCTTTCTTACTTTGTTGGTTGATTTTGTTATTTCTTTCTTTCATTCTTTTAGTTCTCATAGATATTTTAAGTTATGTTTTATTTTGATTTGTAAAATGTAACGAAACGTTTCTAACAAAAGCAATTTAAAAAGTTATTCATTGTCAGAAAAATGTCCTCCAGACTCATTTTAAGTCTTTTTGAATAGTAAAACTTGCATCTCTCATGTATTTTCAAAATCAAATAATTAACTATGAAATAAATACATAATCATGCAGTTACAAAATTGACACCTAGTAATTAATGCAATACAGAATATATAAGTGATCATACAGTTAACAACCCACATTATCACTAACATTAATGTTTATGGCTTCATGTAAAACTAGCCTACTGTCTCACTTACATACTAGCAGCTAATTTAGTTTTGCATTAACCCATCAGAGGTTTTACTGTGACAGATAAGTACTATGTTGGCTAAAGACTCCCTGCAGTGATGACCAGCAATTAGCAGGTCTGGTCACAGCTGGTCGGGGCCTGGCTCAGTGGGATACCACATTCCTTTCGAGATGCCTTTAAGTAAAGAATTTATCAATAAACTTTAACAGTAAAAAATGATTAAAAAAACAATACAACACATCATCATTTAAATATATATACATCCCGATATCAGTCAATGTCACACAGTCAATGTCACTGGTCACTCGTCGTCCGGGCGGTCATCGGCGAGGGGCAGAGGACCGTTTCCAGTGAGGTAGCTGTCCTCACGGAGAAGCCTTGAAGTGGAGAAAGATTCATCATCTTCATAGGCGTCCCATAACGCCAAGATGCGCCCGTGAGTGTTTTTGTAGATTTCGCGCTGGTTTCTGGTCACCATACTCTCAGACACCAGCCTGGCTGTTATGGTGACGTCCCTGGCCTCATCTCGCAGCAGAGGTACCATGACGTAGAACGGGAGTGATGCTCTGTTCGCCCGCTCGTTGATGCCACGATGGTAGCCTTCGAGATCGTTGTTCGTGCAAACACTCTCTCGGAAGACCGACCAGTCCCTGGGTCTCCAGGTTCGGCCATTCACCCATGTGTCCCCCACATAATTATGACCATATTAATTACCATTATAAATCGTCTTCAAAAGCATACTTTCACATCTTTAATACTTTTATCATGACCATTTGAAACTTTAAATACCCTTAATTACACAATTGTGCTAAAACATTCACAGTTTAAATTAATGTGTGAAAAACTAAAAAAAACAAACAATCACAATGATTGTTTAAACACATCACTTGGAGATGTGTGGGACAATAATCTAATACATTAAATTGTTATCCATTCCAATCTTAATTAATTAAATACAAAACACATTTGTGACTGGATTAAATTACGAAAATATAGGTTTATAACCACTTACTTTAAAGAACAAACACAGGTATTTATGCATTTTATTTAAATAAAACTCATTAAAATTTCAATACAAACACATTTAAATATCACATACACAAATTTACAACATGTTTTAACTTTATTTGAACTAAAAACAATATATATAAACGTTAACAATAATTCCCAATATATTCTATATATGGTACATTTGATCCAAAAATGGTACATTAAGTCCTGGTACATTACGGTAATGGTACATTACGTCCGACAACCAAATATTAAAAGTTTAAAAAAATCAGTTGAATCCCCATAGTTTATTTTTTACAAAAGCTTTAATATGACCTTTGCATGTTAATTTGTTATAATGATGACATGTTGTATACTCGGCACTGTCAAATAATTACTCTATGTACACATCGTTTCTTATTGTCTTAGAGGGAAGGTTCAATCCAATAACATACTGCAGCATTTGGATGTTTAAATTCTGGAACTTTTATGATAACTTCCTATTAGATTTTCTGATATGATTAACCAAAGCTTTTTATTTTACTGTTTTATTTAACTTTTTCATTTAACTGTTTTATATAACTTTTTATTCTGCAAATACCTTTGTGGAAGATGAAGGTAGTAAGGGATCCAATTTTCGATTTAAATATTGCAGTAATATAATAATAATAATAATAACAAAAATTATAATAATTACTGTTTAATGAAACTACACAGTTGGATAAATCCAGTCTTCCCTATAGGCTTTTGAACTTAATGCCCAACTAAGCACATCATAGGTTGTTGTTATATACTTTCAGGAATCTGGTCCAACAATTGTGGGAGATGAGAAAAGTGATCCTGAACTGATGGCCTACCTTGGAGCTGAGATGCAAAAGCCTCTTGGACAAAACTAGTATGTGGTTGTTTAATAAATTGGTCCTGAACCCATGGATTTCAGTAGTATTTTTTTTATATCTCACACAGGAACACTTATGATCACATCAGTGACTTTCAGTTGTTACCAAAACAAATGTCTGCATTGTACCATAAGCACACTACAAAACAGCTAGAAGATATATAGTACGCATAAAGTATTTAATTCAACAGGTCAACAGAAGGATTTCTTAGAAGTAAATAATTTATTTAGCTTGTACAGCAGACCAATACTTAAAAGTACTGTATGTCCAATTATCTCAATTTTTGAAGTGATATCTTGATGAATGATATAAAACAAAATTTGAATACAATCATTATTTAAACTAAAACATCAAAACATAAACAACAAAAAATGCAGCATGGTTCAAATCAGCAACCTTATGAAAGTTGAGCACTCTTAACTACTTGGCAGATGCATTTTAACTGCCTTTCCTTTCTCATACAGTCACAGAGAAACTTTTGGGTTGTGCTTGAGATAAGTCAATTAAACTTAAATTGTTAGGTTGGCAGCTTTTTGTACAATTCAGTAACAATGTAATTATTGAATTACTTTGTATTCACTGAAAATGCAGTGAATATAAGAAAATATATACTTTGCCAAAAACAAAGCATTTATATTAATAAAATTTGTGAATGTTAAAGAACCGTCTCCAGATAACTGAAATACTGTTGGTGGGATGATAAACCCAATAAACATGAATGTTAAAGCATAAATATATATTAATAGAGATATGAAAAGTTATGCACAAAAGTCATAAGCAGGAAGGCTATGTTTGATTTGATGTTGCTAAAGATCAGGAAAGTTTAAAGAAATACAAAATCAGGAAAGTCAAGGCAGGACCTAATTAGAAATAATCCTGTTAATAAATTTAAAATCAGATCACAACAGCATGCATTTACAGCTTGGAAAACTTGTTAACTTGGAAAAAATGATTTTTTTATATATATAAATACCTACTTTGTTTTTATATCTTTTTCAGCCCTGACTATAGAACAGCTGATCCTCCAAGATTGGTCCTCGACAAACTTGACCAGAGAGGTTACCGTCTTGTATCTGCATGTGGTATTGGTCAAACTGTGATTTGGACTTTGTACAAGGCTGATGGGACATCATGATGCAAGCTCAGACTGTGTGGCTTGAGTCACTGTCTGCTGTTTTGTATTTGTAATTAACTTTTAGCCTGTTTTAATATACACACAGACTGAGCAGCAAAGAGTGTAGATCCTGATCTGACCACCTTCAGCAGAAAAATGGCAGGTCTGGATTTACACTTTTTGTCGTATCAAATCATGCTCAGTAGGCTAATAGTTGATGATCTAATAATTAAGCTGGCTAACTTAATAAAATAGAAAAAAAATGTGATTTATTTGTTAATAAATTATATTTTTATTAAAATGTTATTGTCAAATACTCATAACATGCAATTCATGAAAGAGGAAAGCAGCCCTTTCAGCGATACGTTTTGGTGCACACATTTACATGAAAATCAACTTTATCAAAGTGTTTACTTTTAAGATATTTTTTGCGCAGATGTTTAATGTTATGTAATCCTGGTGCACATAAACAGGAGTTTTGAAGATCATTGTTTCTGTCATGAACATAAATGGTTGAAGTTTTATTCATTTTTTTTATCTAAAGTACAGATTTCGTGCAAATTATGATCTGAGTAAAAAGACGGATATAAAGATGTGATTGGTCCTGTATTCATTGTTTTTGTATTCAAGATCAACAGAAGATTTGCAAATGATTTTATACAGAAATATGTTGTTACTCTCAAGCTTTGCTTGTTATATTCTATGTAAAATAGTCATATTCAACGGATCCACAGAGTAAAAAGAGTTCTATACAAGGGGAAATACTCTGAATGAACTAAATAGTAAATCTCAACATGCTCAAGCTTATTACTACTCGATGTATTGAGATGCCTGTAGAATGTGTCATCTTGCGATGAAAACAAGGCATGAAGCATGTACAATGATCTCTTTCTCTGTAGATCGGGTAACTGTATGGAAGTTGTCTCTGTAAAAAGTGGCTAATAAAAACTATTTAAGTGTTCATATGTTCAGTGTTTTATCAAAAGTTCAAGAGAACAATGTAAATAATTGCCCGTTTGTTTTGACACGTTGTTTTTTTAAAGTATACACTAATTACTAAATGTGGTTGATGTGTAAGTGCAATTAATATAAAGCTATGTTTAGAGACAATAGTAGGTCTATTAGACATGTATATATTATATTATAGCCTAGAGGAGATCTGATAAGCAATGAAAGACCATTCTCCTATATGTTAAGTCTGTTTTAGAAATTAGTGTAAAATTCACAATGGTATAATTTAAGTGACGAGTTCTGAAATTTTAAACCACTACTGTACATTCTTTCGAGTGGCTGTTACAATAGACTGGTCACTTGGGTCATCTTACATTTTTTTGATTAGGCATTCACATTTTGACTGGAACTCTGAAAAAAATATCCAGACAATGACCACAACAGAGTTTGATGCTGGAAGTTAATTGTCACCATTTGTGCACTTTACAAGAATAAGAGTAATTTCTAGACATAATTACTATGCCATTACAAATGAACAGTATATAGTGTACTGTCTTGGAAATTTATAGTTAACTCGTACTCGTATTTCAAGTTTTTAAGTCCTTTGTTTTATGTGACATCTTTTGTTCAATGAGTAATACAAGGGTTATTTTTATTTTTGATTTAGAAGATGTAAGGTATTTTCTATAAGAAAAAGAAATAACAGCTAAAAGTTGTTTTTGCATGCCTTGTCTCCTGGAAAGAATTTCTTATCCCCCTCAAATTAATCACACAAATGATATATGTGGTAGGTTACCTGCCATGTTAATTAAGCCCATTGACTGCTTTACATTATTTTGTTGATGTTTGATTAAATAAAGTTTGCATGTATGATAGACCTTATCTTTTTAATGTTTGTTTTTATCAAATGTGTATGTAAATATCTGTGATATTATATTGACTTGGTACATTCTTGCAGCCTCGAAATAAATATTATAGGTCAGTTTTTCTGTTCGTCTCTTTTTCCACACATCCATCTATTTTTCCACCTTTTCATCTTCCTATCTAAATAGGTTCAACGGTCAACTGTGTTTTTGGTCAATGCATTTTTTTTTATATAATGTACCTGGTGTTAATGTGAGATCACATACTCATTCGTCTACACTCGGCTTGTGAACACAAAGACTCATCTGTTACTAGGTTGATTCTATTGTTATGTTGATTCATAGTTTTTAATACTAATACACTCTATAAACTGATGTAATAACTAGGTAAAAGCCACCTCTATACTACGACAGATAACATTAAGAGAATTTTGTGCAATTTGCTTCCACATGTCTGGTCACTTGAATTGTGCACCATGAAAACAACAGGTAGAAAGTCAATGCAAGATACAGAAGACACTGGGTTCGATCCCACGATGCGACATACCAAAGCCTTCAAATGGTAGTGGTGATGGTTGCTAAGTCTCTGTATAAATATAGTTCCCCAACCGGTTGTCCTGATGTCGGGATAACATGACTTAGTACAGTATTACAGTGGAGATAGTACTTTATATGCCACACTTAGCTGACAGATCAAGGCTTCTGTTGTCGAAATTACTCCCCACAGTAAAGGCATCCTAATGCGATGCATATGCTTAAGGTGAACATTTTTTATTGAAGAAAAGAGAGTCGACCTGAGCCAATAAAATGAGAAAGGAATTATTAAAAGGTGTGGCACCCAAGCCCCCTTTTTTATCAAAATTATTTATTTACTTTTATAATGCTATAATATTACGGAAATTTACTGAATCTAAGTCACTGTGTTTGTGTGATGGAGAGGTGGGGAAATTGGGGAGGAATTTAATTAACTGGTATTGCAATCGAAAATCAGTCGCTTTGCATTATAAAATTTTGAAGACTAATTTGAAGACATTTAAGTGCTCATGTAAAATTGTAGAAATCAAACATTAACACATCTTATTTCAAAATGTTTCAAACACAAAAGGGGTACAGGTATTTAATTATGTCAAATTTACAAATACAGACACAAAAATACACTGGCAATCTCAGTCTAAGATGTCTTCACAGTGTTTTATTCTAATATGCAAGGTATCGCTTTGCCTATCAATTGCAGAGACAAGACACCTAACTATTTTTTGTTAGTTTTGGTTATAGTATAAGATCGTGAAATTATGTGCAACGTCATGCATTTCACATGAAACATCGCTTTCATTAACCTTCAGAAAAACAGGATGTTGTAAATAATGTTAAATTAAAAATTATGCATGCTAATGAAGTGAGGCATATGAGCACTATGACGCGTCAAATTAGAACTGTAAAAGCTTATTGCTTAATCGGTGAAGTTTATATTGATATGAGGTTTGTTCATGTTTAGGTCATAATGTGACTGGTTTTGACATTAGAACCTAATGTCTGCTACTAGTATTTAAATCCGCTTCCAGAAAATAGAGGGAAACATATTTAATGTTTTTCTTTTAACTGTTGGTAGAGTTATAATGAAGCTGCTTTTCCATGTGAAAATGCAGCATTATAATAATCTTAAGTTTTTGTAAACAGATTCATAATATTTTATATCTCAACAATGAGTTATAATGTACATATACTGTTTTATATCAAAATGAAGGTATTTTCATGTAGATTTCAAGTATTTAACTATTACTCATCTATTTTAGAAGTTAAGTCAAAAGTTACTAAAATTGAATATTAACTCTAATTTGGATAATATAATATTTTGTTCAGCTACAAAGGTACCTTCAGTAAAGAGGCCATCCCTAGTAGGATTATTAGGTTATAATCCTGTCAGATAATCCTTTTACTTAACTTGCATACTAGCTTAAGTGTGGATGAAACCATCCTATGACAGATACAGTGGTCATCCCTAAGATTATACCTTCAACCTGCAAGATAAGCAGCAACCCTTCTTGATTAGTAACTTAAAGAAGGATGAAGCCATTCTTTGGTCTCTTTCAAATCTTATAGATAGTGACTGATTTGGTGGCCATCTCTAGGATTAAAACTAGATTTCCACCATTGGGTAGTAATCCCTTTGTCTTAATGTGCAACACAGAACCTGAGTATAAAAGAGCTGTTTGACTCTGTCCAAGTATCATTAGAAACTTGGACAGTAATGTCCAAGTATCATTAGAAACTTGGACAGTAATGTCCAAGTATCATTAGAAACTTTGACAGTAAAGAATAAACGTCATAGTCAACAACAGCTTGTCTTCTGTGTTTGCAGGTATGTTACTATACTTAATTTTTTATAATATATGTTACATACAGATTCTAATTCTTTCTTGTTTAATATTATTGTTTTTTACTTGGTAATGTTTTATTGTAGGTTTCACTTATGTTTAATGTTTCTTAGTTTCACCTTAGACAAATAGAAAGTAAATTGCTGAATATAGCATTTTTCTGAAATCATACCATGCATCTTATTTCTATGTTAAGTAATGTTAAAATGTGTATATTTTATATTGATGAATTATATGAATGCTTAATTGTCAAATGGTTACTAGAGTTAATCACATTTGGTACTTCTCACCAGCCAAGCGAGTTTCCCCTTACTATTTTTATTTGTGATTGCTTTAACCATGCTTTGATAATTATTGTATTTCTATATATATTCATACAATGTATCATTAGAAACTTGGACAGTAAAGAATAAAAGTCATAGTCAACAACAGCTTGTCTTCTGTGTTTGCAGCCAAAAACATATTCAGGGTTAACTTGCAACACAGTCCCACAACCGTCTCGAGATATAGGATCGCCCGGGTTAACAGATTGACTCGTTCTGAGTGTGTGAAGTGTTATGAAAGTGGCGTGTCGGCATAACTAAAACTGCCACACCATCAAAAGCTCCATAACAGAGCGAAAAGGCTTCATAACAGAGTAATAATTTTATTGCAAATATGAAAATGGCATATTTTTTACTTTGATTAAAAAATAAAATTATAGAACCATGTGGTAATTTGCGGTCCAGAAAAATGTTTCTAAAATGTCGGAAATGTATTTTGCGGTGTATTTGGACAAATGGTTAATAGTTTTAATTGTCTGAAAATGCCAAGACCGTTGTTTGCTTATATTGGGAAGAACATAATAATAATAAAACAATCTTGCTGTCTTAGCGCAATTTTTCAGCGAACATCCATTGCAGTGTCGGCGGATATTATGCTTAACAGATATTCATTCATATTGCCTGAATTTAGATTTCTGTTGGGTGTTCGAGATTGTGTTGTGCATAATTTCGATTTAGAGTATTTATGGAAGTTTCAACTGAAACTTGTCTTTTTAAAAAAAAATTGGAGCCTTCAATAAATGGTGTGACAAACGAAACAGTACTGATTTGCCGCGAAAGCTTTGTTAGATGTTGGATCCAACTAAATACAACACTCAGTATCGTAGAACAAACAAATAACAAGGAAGTTTAGAGTTTCTGCACACCAAACAAGCAAAGCTTTTATTAAAACTTGGACCAAAATATAAACGATTGGGCACAAATCGTCAAACTTCCGTAGTGTTTCAGTGCACTGTTCATTTGGATTTAAAAATCAAACAAAACAAGTCATTATTACAATTGCCAAAGTATATTATTTGTAGCAAACGAAAACTGCACAAATAGTTAAGTACTATTGCTACACCTGGTGCTCCCTACAGCTGCAAATTCCTAAATTATAAAATTATCTCCACTTAACAATATATCTTCCCTTTTGTGCAACTTGATACATAATTATTTAACCAGAGTTATTACTAAAAACGGAGTAAGGACAATATACTTCGATAACAAAACTTTTCCTGTTCATTTAGCAAAGGTGAACAAACACCTTACTGTATTTTTTCCAATGCGGATGAATCCCCTCCTGTAAATTTTCCAAATTTTGCAATAATGTTTATTTGGTTCCCACAGTTAAGTCTCGTAAATACAAAATGTAACATTGATGAAAACATCGGATTTTTTTTTCTGATTAAATTCCAACTTCAAGATATATTTTACAGCACTTAATTAACGGGAGTGATTTTGTATGTTTTATTTGTTAAAGTTTAGATTTTGTGCGCCTATGCTAAACAGAATGGAAGGGATATTGTCCGGGAGGTATTTTGTCCTACAAACAGCCAAAGGGTTTTACCAAAAAAGAGTGTCGGGGACATTATTTTTTTGTTTATAGTCGTTCTGATTTGAGTTAACCCAGGCATGACGCACATCTGCCCCGCCCACCTCGAACCTTCTGTCCTGGTATGTTATTTCTTTATTCGTTTGTTGTTGTTTTAAATCTGAATATAATGGTTTATCGTTATATATAATCAGTCATTTAACACTTGTTTTCCTGCAAAATAGATGGCTAAATCGAAAATCAGCATGTCAATAGCAGCTGTCAGAAAACCTTGTTCTACTTTCGGTTTCCATTGTGATAAATAGTAACTGTTCAGTTTGAACTTCTGGATTAGATTATCCTTAACAACAAATCATGTCTGAAACTTATAGAAATGTTATTTCTTTGTGCATATATATGCTTTATTTTCCATGGAAAAAATATTTTGCTTTATTTATTTTTTACTTTGCAGCCTGTAGTGGGCAGAGGGGGGTGGGGTCTAATCTATTAATTTTTATCATTAATGAAATAGAACCATTTATAGAATCAAACCTACCACTTTCGTTACTCAATGAATGATTTGAAAAAATATAGTGCTGCCTTTTCTGTGATTTCATGCCATGAACACATGACTTATCAATTAAGCCCAATAATTTTATTCTGAGACTAGTGTTGTATAACCTTCAGTTTGAGTGTTGTCAAGAAATTGAACTATAAAATGTATGTACATATATTACTGTTAAATGTCACATCTTTGGATCAAGCTTTTAACTTTGAGCGCCCTCTTGCTGTGGTGGATGTGTCAGACACAAATATAGCAATACTTTCATTGACTTACTCACAAAAACATTAAATTTCAGGTTGTCATTGTAGTATATATGTGCCTCATTTACGTGACTTTTTTTACATAATATGCAATTTTATTTACAGTTCCTGCAAAATAAATTCCTTCCACACTTGAACTCATGGTTAGAGGGTGTCAAGCCACCCAAGGCATTTGCAAGGTAATTCAGACAAATCTATACCTTAAATAATTTACCTTATTAAAATTTATTTTGAGACAGCTAATCTGTATTTTACTGAACCCTGTGCATATGTTTTGTATGATTTTTGTTGTTGTTGTTTTTTGTTACATTGCACTGACATAGTTATGGTTATATTGGTGATTTCCAGCTTATTATTGGTGAAGGAAAACCCTAGATTTATGTTTGGGCAGAACCACCAGCACACAGCAGGTTAGCTGGAAAACCTTCCCACCAGATAGTTCTTGTCCTGACCAGGACCTAAACACATGCATTGAAGTGCTATTAGAGGTAATATGGTTTACTTAAAACACTACAGTGTAGGTACATGTATTTTGAAGTCATGTGTTGTGTCTCTATCAATTTTGTCTTCCTAATATATACATTAAATATAAGCATTATTTTTCAATCTTGGCATGTAAAAAAAAACCTTTAAAAAGAGAAAGTGTATAAAAAAATGTTATGAATGCATATTTTTATCATAGTTGAAGCCTTCACAGTCTTCTCTCTCACTCTTTTGTTTTGACAGATTAAACCTACTACCAAGAGGTTCAGGTACTGCAAAGAATCATCCGAATGTAAAAATCTGATACATATTAAACATTAACACACCTATTGGAAATTTCTTAGTTTAATAAATGCCATTTTTCTAAAAAAAATATGTATATACTGTCAGATTATACAATTATACTTGTATTCAGAGTTAGTCAGTAGTTAATAAAATTTTAATACCACTTTGCTATTGAATGGCACAGATCGAATAACTTTTTTTTTCAAAATCGACTTTAAAAATATCAGATGTTTACATATTAAAGGTGGTATCCGACTTTTTCTAAATAAAATACATATCTGTCTCACCCACTGTTTTGGGAATTTTGGCACAACTTTTTTGCAAGTAAGGACAAATTTTGAAACTGCCTTAATTATTAGTAAGGCAGTTTCTCGGGTAGAAAAATGCATGTTTGTAATGATGAGTGGGGTGTTGTGCTTCACTTTTCACTTGACTAGAGGAATCAGTAATCTTCAACATCATGGATATTTTCAGTATACAATAATTTATCTGGTTGTTTGAGAAAAAAAATAGTCTAAACTTTTGGATACCAAAACGGTATTAATAACAATAAACTATGGTAGGATTTACCCTGCAAAGGTTGTTTTATGTGACAACTGTCACATAAATCTAGGACATACTAGATTTTAATATTTTTGTTCTAATTTTGTATGTTTTGTTTTATATTATTATTGGTGAATGATTAATAAATGTATTATACATGTATTTGTCCAGACTAGGAATGGAACCAAAGAGGTGAGGTAGGTTACTGCAACTATTCATATAAAGATGAAACCTGTATAGCATACTTTTATTTTTTCAGTTAACATGACATGAACCATTTCTTCAGAGAAAGTTAACCTTTAAATTCAACACCAAGGGCCAGCCAACAGAAGCACAGCTGTCAGGAAAGCAGAGAGGAAATATCAGTTATTTGCAGTCCTTTGAAAAAGATTAAATATTATTAAAAGATTTTGAATTTTCAGTCTGTTTCAGTATTGCTTTCTTAGTGGTAGACCATTTCTGAAATTTTACTTTTCATAAAACAGTTTTAACACATCACAAGGCAGGATTATGTTAAACATTGTTTATTTCTCCATATAATCTACAAAATAATTTGACAGTTAACAAACATCAGCCTAGCAGAAGAATCTAATTCACTTACCATATCACATGTTTAAAACTTTAAAAGAACCATTTAATGGCACAATTATCGAGTACTTGCACATAGTCAATTTATATCAAATGGTAAAGGGAGAATGAAACATGTGCTATTATTGTACATATAATTATTAAGATTTCATGAGAAACAACTGTAATAAATTATTTGACTTTTATGTCTATTAAAAAGACAATGGTGTTACATAATCATTGTTGGCATATTTATATTTATATGTATTTGTGTTTATCTGTCATAAATGCATTTTTCATTCCACATTAAAATATTTTCTGCACATTATATATAAAGCTGTGTTCTTGCTTAAACACCTCAACATGAACGAAATGGAAAAAAAAATGAATAGTAACACATATTTATTCTTGTTTGTTCTGACAACATTAATTAAAAAGTATGCGAAAAGCCAGTGCAAGTAAGAGTGTCATCTCTGGATGAAATATTTAATAGTTTTAAACCCTTGAGCCATGTTGAAAATTTTCACACTGTAAGAAATGTTGTAATATACATAAAGTAGGGACTTAAGCAGGTTGTAAATTAATACAGACACTTTGTTAGCTTTAAATCATGGACCCCAATTATTTCTTACATTAAGTATTAAATAGTGTTTGAGTTAGGCCTTGGTTCTGTATTGTTACTTATCCAATGGCTCTTAACTAATTCAGTTTAGTTGATGAATAACCCTACTGCAACTATACTACTTAAACGTCTCAGAGCTACAGGCCCAGGCCAGGCAGAGACGTCTCAGGGTCAGGGGATTCATCACTGTTGTCTTATTCCTAAAATCAGTATAAAAAGACAATTAAGTGCATACTCTATAGGAAACATTATTGTCTAATTATACTTGTGTTCAAATATTAATAGTTGGTCGTGGTTCTTTTTTCTTTCCAATTTGAGATCCCTTACACGCTTAATCCTTTCCACCATCATTCTTGGCTCAGTCTTCCTCCTGTGTCTCCAAGCAACGACTTATTTATTTTAATTAAATATTATGTCTTTCTCCGTGCAGTTTTGGCAAATACAAGCCATAATAAATGCCACCAGTTACACAGTATTAGCTATGGAAGTATTTATGGAAAAAAGGGCAACAAAATTGGGCCTGAATGTGACGTTGTCTATGATTAATTCAGAATTCGGGTTCTTTGTTTACGGTTACGATATGTTTACTGTCGATTCAAGGAAAACTAAAAGCAGGGAATGAATACACATACAAAGAAGATATTTACCTTCACTCCATTTTCAAGATGATTCATTTTCCGTGGCCGTTTTTCTTCAAATCTCTGTTTTATTTGTCAGCTTTATGCATGCGAAACCCCGACCGGAATTCTGTCTATGATTCCCGGTGATGACGCTGCGAAATTAAAAGATGTTCGCGCACCTTGCGGAGTCGTGGTCCCGTTATTATTGGCGACGCAGAACTTTGTCTGGTTCCCAGCCGTACTTTGCAAGTAAAAGTACGTCAGGCAAAGGGAAATAATGGCGGCGCCCGATGTATTATTCAAGGTAATGGATATTTTTATTTCAAATGAACATTTCTTACTGTACGCTTCAATCATTAGTACTAAGTACATAAGTCACGATGGATACCCCTTTTTAGGTCTTTAGATTAAGATAAATTAAGCTTTTAATATGGATCAAAGTAGCTGTATTTCGGACATGTTTTTCCCCTGTTTATATTTCGGACAATTGGTTTACTGGTAAATGTCTTTTGTCTTTTCCTTATTTATTTATGACTGATTGTTTGATTTGTAGAATCAAGTCATTACCTAATAGATTAAAACTAAAATATCCCAAATAAAAATATAGCATGCAGATCCAAAATCTGGCCACAATGAGTTGAATGGAATTCAATGAAACCCCTGCTTTAGGCAGATAATACTCAAATGTACAGACATTGTCAGCGTAAGCCTTTACACATGACAAAATTGTTCATTGAGGGGGACCAGAAACCATGGATCTCTCATTATCACAATGTTTCTTAATATTGTTTGTCCATTGATGTGTTTAAATGCATATTGTTTAAGCTGTTAAAGAAACTGTTTCTGTTATTTTGTATAGGCACTCGCTGCTTACAATTCAAAACACCAGACAGACGTGAAAGAGCTTAAACCTCCTCAACAAAAGGCATTGGATGCATTGCTATATGGCGCAGATTGTATTTGTTGCCTGCCAACTGGATTTGGAAAGTCTCTGATCTATGAAATTTTACCTTTTGTGGACCCAAATTCACTTGTTGTTGTTGTTGTGCCTCTGAATGCAATTATTGCACAACAAATTCAAAAGCTTGGTAGTATGGCTATTTCCTTATCAAAAGGAAAAAAAATACCTTCAGATGAAATTGCTGATGGCAGGATTAGGTATATATTCTCACACCCAGAAGATATCCTAAACAATCGAAAATTTAATGATTTATTCAGACAAGACAATATACAACACCTAAATATCTATCTTGTCATTGACGAAGCCCATTGTATTCTGGAATGGGGGGAGGAGTTTCGCCCAGATTATAAAAGACTTTGCCAGTTAAGGGCAGTATTTTCTTGTAGAGTTTTGGCATTGTCTGCCACAATAACAAGTGTTGGGCAAAAAGCTATCATGAATAACCTCCGGATAGAAAACTGTAAAACTGTCATGATATGTCCAACTAAAGATAATATCCAATTAATTGTGCTTAAGCGACCAAGTGCCACTGCAAGAGGGAATTCATCCACTACTCCTTACAACTTCATTTTTGAACCAGTTATAAAAGAGCTAAAACAAATGGGCAGTAGCTTTCCCATCACAGTTATTTACTGCAAATCTGTACAGTGGATTGGCTATGGATATGAGTTGGCAAGACAGATCTTAGCAGAGAGCTTTTATGTTGGAGAGGAAACATCAGAATATGCTAGAGTTGTAATGTTTCATTCCTCTATGGAAGACAGCAATGGCAAGGTAACAGAATGTATACTGGTGTAGTTTTTTTTTTTTTAATCACTGTTTTACGTTTTATTGTAAAATGTTAAGGAAAGTGATTTCCAATATTTACCTTAACATGAATAGAGTGTTAAATTAGATCTGGTTTTGAAACAAAATAATAAAAAATGGTAAAAAGCAACCTAGTAATTCGTCTTATAAAACCATTATCTTCAATGTTACTAGTTTTTTTCATTATTTTGTGTTGCTGAAAATGTGTTTCAATTAAGCCCCATAAACTTGAAGCACATTTGGAAAACAATTATTTGACAAACATGTATTTAACCACAACATGATAGAGACCTTGTTCACATTTAAACCTATCATCATGTCAAGTACGAAGGTCTGTGGTACAAGTTCATTGGATATTAAAGGAATACAATTATCTACATAATTGATCTCTTTAAAATTGACCGTTGATCTATTGAACACACACACCATAATGAACTTTGCACTCATTGAGATCAATTGCCATGTAAAATGTGACGCGTGGGCAAACAAAAATTCTTAATGTTATGAACAGAAATAAATTGTGATGGTCGACAGACAGCTAAAGCAAAAACATGTGTTTCATTTTTGTGCATTTAACATAAAATAAAAATGTTTTTTCTTTTTTTTTCAGTTGAAGGAAATGATCTTGAGAAAGTTACAGACTCCACCTGAAACCTGTTGCATAAGATTGATATTTGCTTCCGTCTCTCTCGGTATGGGCGCCGACTTAAAACATATACAGCGAGTAATACATGCGGGACCCCCTACAACATTAGAAAGTATGAACTCTTTCATATTACAGCTTTATTTCAATGGTTGCAATAAATAATACATATGGAATACAAAATTTTCATTATCATTAAACCAGTTTTACATACAAATCTTTATATCGGCAATTTAAGTACAAGTTATAAAATTATGTGTCAGGATCTTTTTCATCTCATAGCAAAAACAAACCACAATGAACATAATTAAAGCTGTGAGCGTTTTTGTTCATATCTTCTCAATGATAATGTTGACACTTAAATCTACATCCTGACATCAAAAAGATAAGGCATAAATAACAATGCAACAATGAAACTAGAGTCCCGTGTGTCAAAGCTATATACAATCAAAGAATGAGCTGTCAATAGGGATCATCTATTAATCATGGGCCTTCATGGCCATCTATTACACCATTGTGTCCGTAAACCTAAAAGGCTGAACTTTATAAGCTGTTTATGATTTTAAGCACTTGGTCACTGCGACTTTGACCTTTTACTCCAAATAAACAAGGATTATCAACAATAAGACACCAATCATAGTTTACCAAAGCTTTTCAGGTTTTAGATTGTGACTTTGACCTTAGACCCCTGAACCAATTTGGATTATTCATGGGTCATGGTCAACTAAGACACCAAGTACATGGTATGGTGTCTAAAAGTTTAAAAGGTTGCAAGTTTTGAGCACACAAGGATTTTATGCACCATGTCACTGTGTCCCTTAACTTTGACGTACTGACCTCAACATCGATAGGGATCATGTGTTGGCCATTAATACCAATAATTGTGTCCCTATGCTTAATTCGTTTAAAGTTAATGAGCGTTTAAAGCATTTAAAGTTAATGAGTGGTCAAGAATTTTATGCTCTAGGTCACTGTGACCCTGACCTTTGAACTACTGACCTCAAAATCAAGAGATCATCTTTGGGTTATGGCCATTCAAGATACATAGAAAGGTTTACCTTGGTAAAATAAGTTTGGAGTTAATGAGTGGCCAAGACTATCCCTAGGCCAGACAGACAGATCGGGGACATGCGCCAAGGTCCCTTCGGGCAAATAAAAATCTCTATAATAGGTCATTCTAATTTTATGAAAAAATCAATCATAATTGCTCTACTGGTCTTTTCAATTTTATGAAATATATCATTACTGCATTGTAAAATTTGAAACCAATATTCTTGGTTAAGGGACTGTATACCTCATAAAATGGCTCATTTGCAAGAAAAGGTAAAACTGGGTGTGATAAAAGACAAAAATATTAAATAAGTTAAGTCAGTACACTTCACAAAACTATGATAAATTTTTAATAAGTACAACATTCATATTAAATTTCAAAAAAGTTACTTCACATTGGAAGTGATTAAACCTGAACACCAGAAATGTAATACTTAATAATTCAATGCAAGTTACATAACAGTTTTATGTATATATTGTAGCATATGTTCAAGAGATCGGTAGATCCGGACGAACTGAAGGACCAGCACAGGCCATATTATACTACAACAACAATGACTTGGCCGTGTCACACATGCAGACAAACATGAAAGACTACTGTAGAAGTGAACAATGTAAAAGTTCCTCATCAATGAATATTTTGGATTCAACAACACGGAAAAACCAACAATCTGCTGCAACATGTGTACACCAGACCTTGGCCTGGAGTGGAATTTTTCACAACTGTTGCAATAAGGTACTTTTACCCATCAAAGTATGACTGGGAACAAGACAACATCACTACAGTTCATAAAAGAATTTGTACTGATAACCTTTAATCCACTTAATAAAATCCAACACATTCAACTTGGTGAGGGGATGTTTTGGATGTTTTTTGAAACCTGAAGCTTGTCTACCTGGAACTTTAGTGAATGGTTGTATTGACTTCAAATCACTAATAATTCTTATTTCATCTTCTTTAGAAGAAATGTGTTTATGTTTTTGCGCACGCATTGTAACACCTGTTTCCTTGTCAAACACTTGACTTATCTCATTCATTCCATAGAATGTACTACTTCTTTTTACCAAAGATGAATCAGTTACATTGGAACACATGGAACGAAGATGCCCTTTGGTAAGTTTTACTAGGTGTTCCATTTGTAGGTCTGCTGGGATTATTGTTTTTCCAGTATTCACAAAAAGTCCATATACAACCTCACTAGCTGATCTTTCATTAAGTAAAGCAAATTGTTGGCAAAGAAATCGTAGAATTTCTAAAGCATATTTTGACTTGTTGTTGTGGGATTTCATTATTATCATTAAATACTTCATACATGTAATGAGTCATTGTCTGTTCGGATTTTTCACAATATCACAAAGTTCCAAAAACACCAGACCCAACTCCACTAATATATTGCTATAGTTATATATTGTGTCAGGGGATGGATCTTCATCTAAGTTGCCATCAATTACATTTCTGCTGGTAGCTGTTACTTGGCAAATGATAGGTGATACTTTTGATATTAACCACTCTTTCTTTTGTTCATCTGTCATAGTATCTAACTCCGGAACAAAGTCAGGTTTGAACTCAACATCGGGCATTTCAAACTTTTCACATGCAGCCTGAACTAAATATCCTTTTATAACTGATGTGGCTAGTTCTTTACAGCTGTCAAAGTGATTTTTTACATCATTGCCATTTGCATCTTTTCTAAGCAGTCTTATGCGTTGGCTGTGAAGGGTGAACATTTCCGTGTGGTTTTCATCATAGAGAATCTGGTAAAACAAAGCAAGTACAGCCATCTGCAGATGAAACAATTCAAAAGTTATTGGAAATAAAGCTTCCAATCTCTCTGTTTCTGTTAAGGCCGCAGCTCTTAATCTTTTAGCACCAGAAAAGCGTTCCCTTGTCAACTGATCTCCACCTATGTGAACCTTGTCAATATCTTTCCCAGCAGCTTTGCATGTGTTTTCGCACATCTCCTGGTAAGATGCCAAAATGTCAACAACTTCTGGGTAAGATTGTTCATTTTTGTGCATTACTGGCAATGGTATCACTTCATTTTTAACTTTCATTGCATTGGGCACATCTGCAATCTGCTGATTAACCGAAGAAGTGGCTTTTTTAACCATGGAAAAAAGTCTACCAGAACTCTAGAACAAAGAATTGAAAAGTTATAGGTGATATTATGCCAGTCTTCATTATTGAGAATGAACATTTCTGTTGGCAGGTGGCGAAGATCACATTGTGGTTCGTCATTTTTGAAATCTGGGAAGGAAATGTTCTGAATGATTGCTGCCGACCCAAACCAGTGCTCCATATGGCTTACTTTCCCTTCACTTTTTCTCATCTGTGCAACACCCATTTGAAAATTTATATTATCTCCTACTATTCGAAATTTTTTCCCTCTTTTCAGACTGTCAATAAGTCTGGAGTTGAAACTGCCAGATATGGATGTCATGGTGTCAAGCAGACCTTGATGGCTGAGAGTAATTCCCAATGGCTGGAGTCGATCATATACCTTAAACAAATATGCCTAAAGTTAAAAACATAAAAATATGATTTTGGAAGATTTAAAATTTTGATTGAAAATTGTTACTCATAGACAAGATTAACAGTGCTGAAAAGTTATGTGATAACATTTAAAGAATGTTGCATTTTAATAACGTTATGTTATACTCAATGAAAGAGATTAACCATAATTATATTAAGAACAATTTTTAACTTATAAGATTGGCTTGTTTATAATTGTATCTTTGCATAAGGAAAATCTTAATTAATGTACAGATGTTTTCTTTTGGTATGTAGAAATGTATGGTGAAATAAGAGTTTTTCTTGCCTGGTAAAGGTAGTTGTCCTTACTATAAACATTGCAGAAGAAGTATAGTTTAATGAATATTTTGAATAAAAATACTTTTAAACTCTCCACTTGCTATGTAGTTGGCTGGTAATGGCACACAATCTGAAATATAACAGTAACAGAAAACTAAACATAACAGTAACAGAAAACTAAACAAGTAACAGCAGAACTGGGTTGAAGCAAACAAACATGTAAACTTGATGGAAAATGTCATAAAGGAGAGATAATGAAAATACAGCTATTTGGTTTCTTTTGTTCCTCAGAAACCCACGTCAGAATATTTCTTTCCAAAAAGATAACTTTGGCTTTCTGCATTAGGAATGTGATGGCGTTTGAAACATCTTCTGAATATTGGTTTAAGTTTTTGTTTTTTACCTCTGTCATTTGTTCATCTAAAATAAAACAGTAACAGGAAATTGTAACTTGCAAATATACAAATGTAACAGGGTTGAAGATAACACGGAAACAAAGAAACAACTTGCTCCTTTTACCTTTTGATGTGTGTGCTCATTTGCTTATGCTAATGAGATCATTTTCTGGACCCCCGAAAGAGCGCAGTACCTCTGCTTCATCAGTATGGCATATGTGGTACCAAGCACTGGGACGAGGGCTTCTGTAATCTTAGTATCTCCAATTTTATTTTTAGGAAGTGCTATAGAAAGAAGAACTTCTGCTAAAAAAATTTGTTTTTCTGAAATTTCTTTAATGATATTGTCCCAGGAAAACTTTACTAAGTTTTCAAAGTTTTTCAAATAAAGTGCACTGCCTTTGTTGGCACACTCTTGAGCCTCTATCTCAAGGTCAAAGAGAGTCAACTTTTTGAGTTCTTCTCGTAGAGATTTGATGCACAGAAGACCTCTTGCAATTTGTTCTGGTTGACCATCATCTGAAAGAAATGAAAGTATATATTTTATAATTGTTTTTTTTTAATAAAAAAATACGTAACCGAATAATGTACACCAAAACTGAAAGACCCTAATACTGTATAAGTGGTTATTTCTGAGGGCAAGGAATTTGAGCAGTTTACAGCTTGCAGAACTAACCACTCATACACAAACTAAAAAGCCACCCACTGCAATGGTTTATGGCTTAGATATTTTTTAATTTTAATGAATAGTTTTTAGTACGCACAGAGACAAACAATGGGAAAGGTAGTGTGACACATCATCTCAATATAGTGATCATTTCTGTCAAATCGTAAAATCCAACTTCAAATAACAAAGTTATGGGCCGGACACATTTTGCTGCAAGGTCATGCTGTGACCTTGACCTTTAAGGTAGCAACCCAAATATTGCGCGCGCATATTGTACACATTGCTACCTATTCACGTACCAAGTTTCATGCGCCTAGCTTTAATAGTTATCAAAGGATTCAGATTTTTAGCGGACAGAAGGACTGACTGACAGACGGAGGGTAAACCTACAGTCCCCTCTCAGAGGAGGTTACGAATGTTTAGTGTCGTGTGCAAATCACGTGATCGGAAATCCCGCCTACCGACGCCATTTATGAATGGGGCTATTAACGGTTTTATCGCTAATTTGATAAGCGAAATGGGACCTCCTACTTTTCGTCACAGGTAAGTAAATATGTATATGCCCTTTCGAAACATTAAACAACCACCACGTATTGGCATTGAGTCGCTGTTTGGCCAATTTTTCGATAATTTAACACAGAAACGAAATGCTATATTTTTTACATTACAGTTTCACAAAATAACAGAGACACTCTTTATATCAAATTGTACAAAAGTTACGCAAGACTTTGTCGAAAAAAATTAACACAACAATTTTCAATGTTTTTACTATCAGAAAATCTAAAAAGGCGCCTAAAATCGTCTCAATTCTTTGTGTTATGTGCTAATTAACTTGGTCAAAATTAGCTATAAGCTCCTTTATTGAAAGGCAATGCACTTAATTTTAAATATAATGTGCATCGTTTTGATTGTTTGATTCTGTCATCATTTTAGTAGTTTTTAATGATACAATCAATTTTTCATTAAAAAAGGTTTAAACTTTCTATATTACTTGTATTTAACTGCTTAACTACACAATGTCAGACAGCATATGCATTTTTGTTATCATGATTACATGTTTTATGTTGGTGTTGTTGTAGGTTAATGTGATCTGAGTAAAAATGGACACCCCTATTATGAATGTGTCTACTAGAGACTCAAGAAAGTGTCTTTCAAGTGGACAGAACAACATGATAAAGAAGACAATACAGGCGACTGCTTGAGAAGTCTGGAATCAAGCCAATTGTCAGCAATCAGAATACGGCGTCGTACCATTGGTTTGTTCACTGGACTAGTGCGTGCAATCCGTGCAAAAACGCTGATACTTGGACAGTCTCTCATTGGAATACAACACACGTCCTGGTTCACACAAAAACCCCACAATTCGTCGCAATCTAACCATTTACTCGTCGATGTTACCACTCTGACCGCCATTTTAAAAATGACCCCTCTAACGTCCAGCGATCGATAATATAGTCCGATGTTGCGTGCCGTGTGCAAAACATGCAGCCTCCTCTGGTACCTTCTGGTGTGAACCCGGTAGGGGACTAATAAAGCATTTATATTGCTACTGTAAATTTTTGTAAAACAAACTTACATATCAAGTTGACAAGGTCATTCTTTTCTGCACTTGTGAGGGGAGCATACTGCCTCAGACGCTTCAAAGCTGTTTGGTGAAGTAACTTTGCGGAAAGGCTTGCATCTTCCTACATAAAGAAGTATAAGGATTTAATGGATAATGATATTTAAAGAATACACCCAAGTTACATGAATTTATATACAACAAACACTAAACCATAGCTCTCTGGTTAAAGCAGTGGTTATCGTGGAAACTTTTGGTCATTTTGGTAAACTATACCGGGGAGTTCTTTACATGTCATGATGCCTCATTTTCACATTTAGATCACATGTATGCAAATAATAGATCAATGAGTGGTTAGTATTAAAAAAGCTAAGAGTATTGACTACAATTCTCACATGTTTAAATTAAACATCTTGGTGAATTGAAGCACATGCTCAATCCTTTTTTGAATTTTTAATGGGTCATTCAGATATGCAATCCTTTATATCAACATTACACGTAAAGTGTAACAGAAACCAGAAATGCCATTTAAAACTGCCTTAATTATTCAAAAGATAAATACACCAGTTTAATTTGTACCTTTAATTCTTTTTTCGGCTCCAGAAAAATCCAATCCCCTGATTTCCTGTTTGACCTGTTAAATTGAAAAACAATATGTCTATAAAGAGTAAAAAAATTGCATGCAATAGTAATGCTAATAATTTCTATGTGTCCTTTGTCCCAAAAGGATTGAAATTGTTTGACCTTGAAATCAACTGTGATATACCATAGTTCCCACAGTTTGGTTGGCAAAAACACAGTACATGTATATAATATCCATGTAAATTCCAGCAGAACTTTGGACAGAACAATGTCCTCAGGGTAAGCACTGCCAATCAAACCATAAGAAATATACCACATCATTTTGAAACGTAGCTCAAGCTTTATTATTTCATTAAATATGTGTCTCTTTTATTTGCATTTTTTATTACTTAAATTGATTTGACTTTTTTGTTTAAAAGTGTGTTAAAAATAATAATGATTCTTACTTTATTTGATCTTTAACATCTGTTTGGGTTCCAACATCAATTGTTCGACTGTATGTACTTGTTGTTTCTGCCTGGCTAGGAGACACAAACAAGCGCTGTGCCAGACTCTTACATGAAAGGCCTGAAAATAGAATACACAGAAGTAGTAATAGGCATAAGTAAACAACAGGAGTTTTTCTGCTTCTAAGGTGGAATATTATTAAATATTATTGAACATATTAACCTATTCCTTACTATTTGACCAAATTCTATAGGCTTATGACAAATAATGTAATGGCAATATTTATAATAAAACATATTTAACATTTAACACATGTCTTCAAAATGTCTTTTGCAAATATTAAGAAAATTTAACAAGTTGTTTTTGAAAAATGGTCTTTAAAAAGATATGGACACATTGACAGAATTGTCAATGTTAAAATGCATATTGACACTTGACAAACGATCAAATTGTTTGGTTGTGTTTGTTATGATGAAAGACACACTTAATTTAGCTGATTTCTACAAAAATGAAAGGTTATATCATCATTTTAAACCTTTTTTAAGCATAAATAATTGAAACAAGACTTTGATGTCATGGCTGTCATTTTCATAACCCTTTGATAAACTAATAATTAAAAATGATTTATTTTTATGTTTTTATTATTTGTGTCTTTGTTAAGTTTGAAAGTCATCAAACTTATGAGCACAGTCTCAATATTATTTTGAAAATCCCTTGTATTGGATTTAATAACAAAAACTTATCAAAGAAGGAATGTAAGATAATTGTTTTGCTTTTACCTTTCCTGTTGTTTCCCGGAAATTTCACATTTAACTGATCGGCAAACTTTTCCCAGTATTCATTTACTGTTTCTGTATTTCTTGGTGTTTGTGATGCATATGCAACCAAGAAGTCCTTTTCCTGTGATGACCATAGAATGTGCTGACGTCGATTATTCTCCTTAAAAACATACACAAACTGTTTCAGACAAAATGACTGTTATTCTTATATAGGCTTACAATATCAAGGCAAATTAGCAGGTTTTGTGCAATGACAAATAGAAAGTTTGTGATATGCTTATTTATTTTGTTTGTTTTGAAGCGAATATGGCCTGTTAGCACAATACACTGCAAAGGAGGGATTGCAGAATCTGTCCGCTACATGTAATTAGCCTATAGCTAAGGCTACACAACTCAGAAGTTAGAAATTTAGCACTTAAATACAGATTCAACATTTATGGTAATGACTGAAACTTACAAATGAGGATGGCTTCTTCTTGGCCAACTGCACTGGTGTCTTGCCTGTGGGTGTTGACCGCTCACGTTTTTTGGTTATTTTTTTTAGGGGTGACGTCACACTTGCAGTATTGATGTTCAAACATCCAAAAGGAAGGTTGCCTATTTTCCTGGTTTACTGACTTTTGGTTTGGTTTGGCTCTCCAATATGTGTGGTCAACACTCTAGTAAATATTAAATAAAAAGAAATAAATACACTGAACATTGTCAGGAAGATACATTTCAAACATATTTTAGATAAATAAAAGCATGTGAAGTTTTCTATTGTTTTTTTTTTATGATAAACTTCCCATTTTTATAGCGTAACAAAGTATCCGAAGTTCTAACGAGAAGTACTCAACGTCCGAAATATGTCTACTTTGCAGACATTTTTTTTGGTAAATTGTTCGTTTAATTCAAGGGAATAAAGAAAAATAATCTTTGAATGACTTATATAGTGTCCAACTCTTACTAAATTGACCATCGTCATAAAATGTTCATGCAAAATAAGAAATTTACCTTACCTGAACATGTCCTGTGGCCGCCGCCATTATTCAGCTTTGCCTGACCCAATAACGATAGTATTAAGGGGCAGGTAATCCAGACTACGCAGAACTCTCAACTAAACGTGATTTAATCGGAACTCCTCGGGTAATACCGTCCTTGGGATACTCATCCATCGGATGTATCTGGTGCATGATACATACAGAATCACTATTGTTTTGGTCGCCGGAAGAAGAATACGCAATAAAAAGTTCTACGCAAAGCGATAGGTGTGGTGTATATGATTTTTATTCACCCTATAAACTTTTATTTATCAATTTAACTGTTCATATCTCGTTAGGTATGTAACCAGGTCAACTTTTGGTAAAGACCAGTTTTAATAGTTATGTCCCTTTAATCATTATTTGGATTAAATGTTTTTAATTTATTATCTCCCTTTCAGGGTTGACTGTAAAATATACTGAGAACTGACCATGCTATTTTTAGTTTCCCGCCTTAAGTGGTCACATGATATGTTCTTTTAGTCAGAAGAGAGGTTACAGTGAAACAGTACAGATGTATTCTTTACTTTTAGACGATATTCGTATTTATTTAACTTTTACTTAATATATAAGTAAGCTACTTGAATTAGAGAGGTTGGGACAGTATCAGGTTAGTTGCTTTCTATAACTGATGTGTCGTAGAAGCTGAATTATTTGAATTGTAATTTGTCTATTTCTGGCATGATACATGGAATTTCAAGATGGCTGCCGTACAACTAATTTAACTGACATAATGAATTGGTTATTGGTTTTATATGTAACATCACTGTTTTCTTCTTCTGTATTACTATGGGCACATTCATTATTACAGCATCCTTGTTGCCCATAATCCTCAGAGAGAAAGAGAGAGAGAGAGAGTAAAGAAAGGACCCAGTCCACAACTGGTAGGTTAATAACTATTTTAGACATTGTAATAAATCTATCATTGTTGTTGTTGTTTTATAATGAACATGGTTATATATATATTGTGCATAATTTATTTTATAAAAGGCCTTTTTGATCAAGATTATTTCATGTTGTTTAATATTTATGGTAATGAAGTTAACATTAATGTTTATTATATTATAATTCATTGCCTATAAATCCCTGTATTTCAGTATTTGTCAGTGATAAGTTAACTCTGTAAAGTGCTGATTGTATATTTATTATTGCTACTTTTATTTTACAGGAGCTGACTATTACCATTATTACCAGTCTTACAAGTATTACCAGCGTTAACAGTATTAATAGAATAAACAGTATAATATTTATAGAAGAGTAAATTATATAACAAATCTACTTATAGACCACTGTGTTTTTTATCGAACCCTAATTCGTGTGTTTTTTAAATAAAATTAATAAGAACACCCGGATACAACTGTTATACATTTGTAGTAGATAACAAAACATTTATATTTGTTGTTTTGATGACGTTATAGGCACCATATTTATAATTTTGAGGGTGCTCCCGTCATACAACCAAGAAATCGGAACTCATCGGGTAATACTGTCCTCGGGACAATCGGGTAAATCCATCCAAGGGACGTGAATTATCCGAAGTGTTCCGATTGCACGTGATTGGGAAATAAAACGCTTAGAGTTTCCTCCCCTGCCATACCGATCAAATACTTGTTCTAAAATCTCTTTCACTTTCATTTTAACCTTCCATTAACATTTTATATTCAATTCGAGGATCATTCTCCTTTAACGGGACAACGTTTGTTTGACGTCTAAAATGCCATATATTTTGGTATCCAAAATTAATAATACGTACGGAAGAACGGTAAGTTTAGACAAAAGAGAAGTGATATATTTATCAACAAACATATTTTTCATTGCGATCTTTTTGTATCGTTTTTATTTATATTAATATTTTGTATAGTTTCTGTTTAAATTTGGGTTTTTCTCGTCTACCGTACCCGTCTTACTCTCCTCTGCGTTACCCTACATTGTCCACTCGCCCTATATCCTCACTCTGTCCACTCTCTCTCTATCCTCACTATGTCCACTCGCCCTCTATCCTCCCTCTGTCCATTCTCCCTCTATCCTCACTCTGTCCACTCGCCCTCTATCCTCACTCTGTCCATTCTCCATCTATCCTCACTCTGTCCACTCGCCCTCTATCCTCACTCTGTCCACTCTCCCTCTATCCTTACTCTGTCCACTCTCCCTCTATCCTCAATCTGTCCATTCTCCCTCTTTCCTCAATATGTCCATTCTCCCTCTATCCTCACTCTGTCCACTCTCCCTCTATCCTCACTATAACCACTTACCCTCTATCCTCACTCTGTCCAATCTCCCTCTATCCTTACTCTGTCCACTCTCCCTCTATCCTCAATCTGTCATGTCTCCTTCTATCCTCACTCTGTCCATTCTCCTTCTATCCTCACCCAGTCCTCTCTCCCTCTATCCTCTCTATGTCCACTCTCCCTCTATCCTCACTGTCCACTCTACCAATGTCTTCACATTGTCCACTCTCCTTCTACCTTACTCTGTCCACTCTTTCTTTATCCCAACTCTGACTACTCTCCCTCTATCCTCACAGTGTCCACTCTTCCTCTATTACACTCTGTCCACGCAACCTCTAACTTACTCAGTCCACGCTCCCTCTATCCTCACTCAGTCCATTCTGCCGCTACCTCACTCTGTCCACGCTCTCTCTATCCTCACTCAGTCCATTCTGCCGCTTCCTCACTCAGTCCACTCTCTTTCTATCCTTAATCTGTTCCCTCTCCTTCTACCTCACTCTGTCCCCTCTCTCCTCTCTGTCACCTCACTCTGTCCACTCTCTTTCTATCTTCACTCTGTTCCCTCTCCCTCTACCCTCACTCTGTCTCCTCTCTCTGTCCCCTCACTCTGTCCCTCTCTTTCTATCCTCACTCTGTCCACTCTCCCTCTACCCTAAGTCTACCCTCACTCTGTCCTCTCTCTATCCTCACTCTGTCCCCTCTGTCTCTACCCTAATACTGTCCCCTCTCCCTCTACCCTCACTCTGCCTCCTCTCCCTCTATCCTCACTCTGTCCCCTCTCTCTCTACCCTCACACTGTCCCCTCTCCCTCTATCCTCACTCTGTCCACTCTCCCTCTATCCCCACTCTGTCCCCTCTCCCTCTATCCTCACTCTGTTCACTCTCCCTCTATCCTCCCTCTATCCTCACTCTGTCCACTCTCCCTCTATCCTCCCTCTATCCTCACTCCGTCCACTCTCCCTCTATCCTCCCTCTATCCTCACTCTGTCCACTCTCCCTCTATCCTTACTCTGTCCACTCTCCCTCTATCCTTACTCTGTCCACTCTCCCTCTATCCTCCCTCTATCCTCACTCTGTCCACTTTCCCTCTATCCTCCCTCTATCCTCACTCTGTCCAGTCTCCCACTATCCTCACTCTGTCCACTCTCCCTCTATCCTCACTCTGTCCGCTCTCCCTCTATCCTTACTCTGTCCACTCTCACTCTATCTTCAACCATTTCACTCCCCCTCTATCCTCACTCTGTCCCCTGTTCCTCTGTCCTCACACAGTCCCCTCTCTCTCGATCATCACTCTGTCCCCTCTCTCTCTATCCTTACTCTGTCCACTCTCCCTCTTTCCTCAATCTGTCCACTCTCCTTCTATCATCACCCAGTCCTCTCTCGCTCTATCCTTACTATGTCCACTCTCCCTCTGTCCTCACTCCGTCCACTCTCCCTCTATTCTCACTCTGTCCACTCTCCCTCTATCCTTACTCTGTCCACTCTCCATCTATCCTCACTCTGTCCGATCTCCCTCTATCGTCAGTCTGTCCACTCTCCCTCTATCCTCACTCTGTCCACTCTCCCTCTATCCTTACTCTGTCCACTCTCCCTCTATCGTCAGTCTGTCCACTCTCCCTCTATCCTTACTCTGTATATTCTCCCTCTATCCTGTCTCTGTCCATTCTCGCCCTATCCTCACGATATCCATTCTCCTTCTGTCCTCACTCTGTCCACTCTCCCTCTATCCTCACTCTGTCCATTCTCCCTCTATCCTCACTCTGTCCACTGTCCTTCTATCCTTACTCAGACTACTCTCCCTCTATCCTCACTCTGTCCACTCTCCCTCTATCCTCACTCTGTCCACTCTCCCTCTATCCTCACTCTGTCCACTCTCCCTCTATCCTCACTCTGTCCACTCTCCCTCTATCCTCAGTTTGTCCACCCTCCCTCTATCCTTACTCTGTCCACTCTCCCCCCTCTATCGTCACTCTGTCCACTCTCCCTCTATCCCCACTCTGTCCACTCTCCCTCTATCGTCACTCTGTCCACTCTCCCTCTACCGTCACTATGTCCACTCTCCCTTTACCGTCACTCTGTCCACTCTCCCTCTATCGTCAGTCTGTCCACTCTCCCTCTATCGTCACTCTGTGCAATCTCCCTCTATCCTCACTCTGTCCACTCTCCCTCTATCGTCACTCTGTCCACTCTCCCTCTATCGTCACCCTGTCCACTCTCCCTCTATCCTCACTCTGTCCACTCTTCCTCTATCGTCACTCTGTCCACTCTCACTCTATCGTCACTCTGTCCACTCTCCCTCTATCGTCACTCTGTTCACTCTCCCTCTATCGTCACTCTGTCTACTCTCCCTCTATCGTCACTCTGTCCACTCTCCCTCTATCGTCACTCTGTCCACTCTCCCTCTATCGTCACTCTGTCCACTCTCCCTCTATCCTTACGCTGTATATTCTCCCTCTATCCTCACTCTCTCCACTCTCCCTCTATCCTCACTCTGTCCGCTCTCCCTCTATCCTCTCTATATCCTCACTCTGTCCACTTTCCCTCTATCCTTACTCTGTCCACTCTCCCACTATCCTCACTCTGTCCACCTCCCTCTATCGTCAGTCTGTCCACTCTCCCTCTATCGTCACTATGTCCACTCCCCCTCTATCCTCACTCTGTATATTCTCCCTCTATCCTTACTCTGTCCACTTTCCCTCTATCGTCACTCTGTCAACTTTCTCTCTATCCTTACTCTGTATATTCTCCCTCTATCCTTACTCTGTCCACTCTCCCACTATCGTCACTCTGTCCACTCTCCCCCTCTATCGTCACTCTGTCCACTCTCCTTCTGTCCTCACTCTGTCCACTCTCCCTCTATCGTCACTCTGTCCACTCTCCCTCTATCGTCAGTCTGTCCACTCTCCCTCTATCCTGTCTCTGTCCGCTCTCCCTCTATCCTCCCACTATCCTCACTCTGTCCACTCTCCCTCGATCCTTACTCTGTCCACTCTCACTCTATCCTCAATCTGTTCACTCTCCCTCTATCCTCACACTGTCCCTTCTTCCTCTATCCTCACACAGTCCCCTCTCCCTCTATCATCACTCTGTCCCCTCTCTCTATCCTTACTCTGTCCACTCTCCCTCTATCCTCAATCTGTCCACTATCCCTCTAGCCTTTCTCTGTCCATTCTCCTTCTATTATCACCCAGTCCTCTCTCGCTCTATCCTCACTATGTCCACTCTCCCTCTGTCCTCACTCTGTCCACTCTCCCTCTATCCTCACTCTGTCCACTCTCCCTCTATCCTTATTCTGTCCACTCTCCATCTATCCTCACTCTGTCCGATCTCCCTCTATCGTCAGTCTGTCCACTCTCCCTCTATCCTTACTCTGTCCACTCTCCCTCTATCCTTACTCTGTCCATTCTCCCTCTATCCTCTCTCTGTCCATTCTCGCCCTATCCTCACTATATCCATTCTTCTTCTGTCCTCACTCTGTCCACTCTCCCTCTACCTCACTCTGTCCACTCCCCTTCTATCCTTACTCTGTCTATTCTCCCTCTATCCTCACTCTGTCCACTCTCCCTCTATCCTCACTCTGTCCACTCTCCCTCTATCCTCACACTGTCCACTCTCCCTCTATCCTTATTCTGTCCACTCTCCATCTATCCTCACTCTGTCCGATCTCCCTCTATCGTCAGTCTGTCCACTCTCCCTCTATCCTTACTCTGTCCACTCTCCCTCTATCCTCACTCTGTCCACTCTCCCTCTATCGTCAGTCTGTCCACTCTCCCTCTATCCTTACTCTGTCTATTCTCCCTCTATCCTCTCTCTGTCCATTGTCGCCCTATCCTCACTATATCCATTCTTCTTCTGTCCTCACTCTGTCCACTCTCCCTCTACCTCACTCTGTCCACTCCCCTTCTATCCTTACTCTGTCTATTCTCCCTCTATCCTCACTCTGTCCACTCTCCCTCTATCCCCACTCTGTCCACTCTCCCTCTACCTCACTCTATCCACTCCCATTCTATCCTTACTCCGACTACTCTCCCTCTATCCTCACTCTGTCCACTCTCCCTCTACCTCACTCTATCCACTCCCCTTCTATCCTTACTCCCACTACTCTCCCTCTATCCTCACTCTGTCCACTCTCCCTCTATCCTTACTCTGTCCACTCTCCCTCTATCCTCACTCTGTCCACTCTCCCTCTACCTCACTCTATCCACTCCCCTTCTATCCTTACTCCGACTACTCTCCCTCTATCCTCACTCTGTCCACTCTCCCGCTACCTCACTCTATCCACTCCCCTTCAATCCTTACTCCGACTACTCTCCCTCTATCCTTACTCTTTTCATTCTCCCTCTACCACATTCTGTCCGATCTCCCTCTGCCCTGACTCTGTCCACACTCCCTCTATCCTCACTCTGTCCACTCTCCATCTATCCTTACTCTGTCCACTCTCCCTCTATCCTCAATCTGTCCACTCTTCCTCTATCCTTACTCTGTCCACTCTCCCTCTATCCTCAATCTGTCCACTCACCCTCTATCCTTACTCTGTCCACTCTCCCTCTATCCTCGATCTGTCCACTCTCCCTCTATCCTTACTCTGTTCACTCTCCCTCTATCCTCAATCTGTCCACTCTCCCACTATCCTCAATCTGTCCACTCTCCCTCTATCCTCACTATGTCCACTCCCCCTCTGTCCTCACTCTGTCCACTCTCCCTCTATCCTCACTCTATCCACTCTCTTTCTATCCTTAATCTGTTCCCTCTCCCTCTACCCTCACTCTGTCCCCTCTCTCTGTACCCTCACTCTGTCCACTCTCTTTCTATCTTCACTCTGTTCACCCTGCTTCTATCCTCACTCTGTCCACTCTCCCTCTATCCTCACCCAGTCCTCTCTCTCTCTATCCTCACTATGTCCACCCCCCCTCTATCCTCACTGTCCACCCTGCCAATGTCTTCACATTGTCCACTCTCCTTCTACCTTACTCTGTCCACTCTTTCTTTATACCAACTCTGACTACTCTCCCTCTATTCTCACAGTGTCCACTCTCCCTCTATTACACTCTGTCCACGCAACCTCTACCTCAATCTGTCCACGCTCCCTCTATCCTCACTCAGTCCATTCCGCCGCCACCTCACTCTGTCCACGCTCTCTCTATCCTCACTCAGTCCATTCTGCCGTTACCTCACTCTGTCCACTCTCTTTCTATCCTTAATCTGTTCCCTCTCCCTCTACCCTCACTCTGTCCCGTCTCTCTGTTCCCTCACTCTTTCCACTCTCTTTCTATCTTCACTCTGTTCCCTCTCCCTCTACCCTCACTCTATCTCCTCTCTCTGTCCCCTCACGCTGTCCCTCTCTTTCTATCCTCACTCTGTCCACGCTCCCTCTACACTATGTCTACCCTCACTCTGTCCCCTCTCTCTCTATCCTCACTCTGTCCCCTCTCTCTCTACCCCCACACTGTCCCCTCTCCCTCTACCCACACTCTGTCCCCTCTCCCTCTATCCTCACTCTGTCCCCTCTCTCTCTACCCTCACACTGTCCCCTCTCCCTCTATCCTCACTCTGTCCACTCTCCCTTATCCTCACTCTGTCCACTCTCCCTCTAACCTCACTCTGTTCACTCTCCTTCTATACTCACACTGTCCCCTCTCACTCTCTACCCTCACACTGTCTCCTCTCTCTCTACCCTCACACTGTCCCCTCTCCCTCTACCCTCATCCTGTCCCCTCTCCCTTTATCCTCACTCTGTCCCGTCTCTCTCTATCCTCACACTGTCCCCTCTCCCTCTATCCTCACATTGTCCACTCTCCCTCTGTCCTCACTCTGTTTACTCTCCCTCTATCCTCAATTTGTCCACTCTCCCTCTACCCTCCCTCTATCCTCACTCTGTCCACTCTCCCTCTATCCTTACTCTGTCCACTCTCCCTCTATCCTCACTCTGTCCACTCTCCTTCTATCCTCCCTCTATACTCACTCTGTCCACTCTCCCACTATCCTCACTCTGTCCACTCCCCTTCTATCCTCACTCTGTCCGCTCTCCCTTTATCCTCCCACTATCCTCACTCTGTCCACTTTCCCTCGATCCTTACTCTGTCCACTCTCACTCTATCCTCAATCTGTTCACTCTCCCTCTGTCCTCACTCTGTCCCCTCTCCCTCTATCCTCACACAGTCCCCTCTCCCACTATCATCACTCTGTCCCCTCTCTCTCTATCCCCTCTCTCTCTATCCTTACTCTGTCCACTCTCCCTCTATCCTCAATCTGTCCACTATCCCTCTATCCTCACTCTGTCCACTCTCCCTCTATCCTTACTCTGTCCACTCTCCATCTATCCTCACTCTGTCCGATCTCCCTCTATCCTCACTCTGTCCACTCTCCCTCTATCGTCAGTCTGTCCACTCTCCCTCTATCCTTACTCTGTCCACTCTCCCTCTATCCTCACTATGTCAACTCTCCCTCTATCGTCAGACTGTCCACTCTCCCTCTATCCTTACTCTGTCTATTCTCCCTCTATCCTCTCTCTGTCCATTCTCGCCCTATCCTCACTATATCCATTCTTCTTCTGTCCTCACTCTGCCCACTCTCCCTCTACCTCACTCTGTCCACTCCCCTTCTATCCTTACTCCGACTACTCTCCCTCTATCCTCACTCTGTCCACTCTCCCTCTATCCTTAATCTGTCCACTCTCCCCCTATCCTCACTCTGTCCACTCTCCCTCTATCCTCACTCTGTCCACTCCTCTTGTATCCTTACTCCGACTACTCTCCCTCTATCCTTACTCTGTTCATTCTCCCTCTACCACATTCTGTCCACTCTCCCTCTACCCTCACTCTGTCCACTCTCCCTCTACACTCACTCTGTCCACTCTCCCTCTATCCTTACTTTGTCCATTTTCCCTCTACCTCATTCTGTCCACTCTCCCTCTATCCTCACTCTGTCCACTCTCCCTCTACCTCACTCTGTCCACTCCTCTTATATCCTTAATCCGACTACTCTCCCTCTATCCTTACTCTATTCATTCTCCCTCTACCACATTCTGTCCACTCTCCCTCTACCCTCACTCTGTCCACACTCCCTCTATCCTCACTATGTCCCTCTCCATCTATCCTTACTCTGTCCACTCTCCATCTATCCTCAATCTGTCCACTCTCCCTCTATCCTTACTCTGTCCACTCTCCCTCTATCCTCAATCTGTCCACTCACCCTCTATCCTTACTCTGTCCACTCTCCCTCTATCCTCTCTCTGTCCATTCTCGCCCTATCCTCACTATATCCATTCTTCTTCTGTCCTCACTCTGTCCACTCTCCCTCTACCTCATTCTGTCCACTCCCCTTCTATCCTTACTCCGACTACCTACTCTCCCTCTATCCTCACTCTGTCCACTCTCCCTCTATCCTTAATCTGTCCACTCTCCCTCTATCCTCACTCTGTCCACTCTCCCTCTACCCTCACTCTGTCCCCTCTCTCTGTCCCCTCACTCTGTCCACTCTCTATCTTCACTCTGTTCCTTCTCCCTCTACCCTCACTCTTCTCCTCTCTGTCTCCTTACTCTGTCCCTCTCTTTCTATCCTCACTCTGTCCACTCTCCCTCTACCCTAAGTCTACCCTCACTCTGTCCCCTCTCCCTCTATCCTCACTCTGTCCACTCTCCCTCTATCCTCACTCAGTCCTCTCTCCCTCTATCCTCACTTTGTCCACCCCACTCTATCCTCACTGTCCACTCTGCCAATGTCTTCACATTTTCCACTCTTCTTCTACCTTACTCTGTCCACTCTTTCTTTATCCCAACTCTGACTACTCTCCCTCTATCCCCACAGTGTCCACTCTCCCTCTATTACACTCTGTCCACGCAACCTCTACCTCACTCTGTCCACGCTCCCTCTATCCTCACTCAGTCCATTCTGCCGCTACGTCACTGTCCACGCTCTCTCTATCCTCACTCAGTCCATTCTGCCGTTACCTCACTCTGTCCACTCTTTCTATTCTTAATCTGTTCCCTCTCCCTCTACCCTCACTCTGTCCCCTCTCTCTGTCCCCTCACTCTGTCCCCTCTCTTTCTATCTTCACTCTGTTCCCTCTCCCTCTACCCTCACTCTATCTCCTCTCTCTGTCCCCTCACGCTGTCCCTCTCTTTCTATCCTCACTCTGTCCATGCTCCCTCTACCCTAAGTCTACCCTCACTCTGTCCCCTCTCTCTCTATCCTCACTCTGTCCCCTCTCTCTCTACCCTCACACTGTCCCCTCTCCCTCTACCCTCACTCTGTCCCCTCTCCCTCTATCCTCACTCTGTCCCCTCTCTCTCTACACTCACACTGTCCCCTCTCCCTCTATCCTCACTCTGTCCACTCTCCCTCATCCTCACTCTGTCCACTCTCCCTCTATCCTCACTCTCTCCACTCTCCTTCTATCCTCCCTCTATCCTTACTCTGTCCACTCTCCCTCTATCCTTACTCTGTCCACTCTCCCTCTTTCCTTACTCTGTCCACTATCCCTCTATACTTTCTCTATCCTCACTCTGTCCACTCTCCATCTATCCTCCCTCTATCCTCACTCTGTCCGTTCTCCCTATATCCTCCATCTATCCTCACTCTGTTCACTCTCCCTCTATCCTCACTCTGTCCCCTCTCCCTCTATCCTCACACAGTCCCCTCTCCCTCTATCCTCACTGTGTCCCCTCTCTCTCTATCCTTACTCTGTCCACTCTCCCCCTATCCTCAATCTGTCCACTCTCCCTCTATCCTCACTCTGTCTATTTTCCTTCTATCATCACCCAGTCCTCTCTCGCTCTATCCTCACTATGTCCACTCTCCCTCTATCCTCACTCTGTCCACTCTCCCTCTATCCTCACTCTGTCCACTCTCCCTCTATCCTCACTCTGTCCACTCTCCCTCTATCCTCACTCTGTCCACTCTCCCTCTATCCTCACTCTGTCCACTCTCCCTCTATCCTTACTCTGTCCGCTCTCACTCTATCCTTAATCTGTCCACTCTCCCTCTATTCTTACTCTGTCCACTCTCACTCTATTCTCAGTCTGTCCACTCTCCCTCTATCCTCACACTGTCCCCTCTCCCTCTATCCTCACTCTGTCAACTCTCCCTCTATCCTCACTCTGTCAACTCTCCCTCTATCCTCAATCTGTCAACTCTCCCTCTATCCTCACTCTGTCCACTCTCCCTCTATCCTCACTCTGTCCACTCTCCCTCTATCGTCAATCTGTCAACTCTCCCTCTATCCTCAATCTGTCAACTCTCCCTCTATCCTCACTCTGTCCACTCTCCCTCTATCCTCACTCTGTCCACTCTCCCTCTATCGTCAATCTGTCAACTCTCCCTCTATCCTCAATCTGTCAACTCTCCCTCTATCCTCACTCTGTCAACTCTCCCTCTATCCTCAATCTGTCAACTCTCTCTCTATCCTCAATCTGTCAACTCTCCCTCTATCCTCACTCTGTCCACTCTCCCTCTATCCTCACTCTGTCAACTCTCCCTCTATCCTCACTCTGTCCACTCTCCCTCTATCCTTACTCTGTCCACTCTCACTCTATCCTCAATCTGTTCACTCTCCCTCTATCCTCCCTCCATCCTTACTCTGCCCCTCTCCCTCTATCCTCTCTCTGTCCCCTCTCCCCCTATATCCTCACACAGTCCCCTCTCCCTCTATCCTCACTTTGTCAACTTTCGCTCTATCATTACTCTGTCCACTCTCACTCTATCCTCAATCTGTCCACTCTCCCTCTATCCTCACTCTGTCCATTCTCCTTCTATCATCACCTAGTCCACTCTCCCTCCTCACTTTGTTCACCCCCCCCCTCTATCCTCACTGTCCACTCTCCTTCTACCTTACTCTGTCCACTCTTTCTTTATCCCAACTCTGACTACTCTCCCTCTATCCTCACTCTGTCCACTCTTCCTCTATTACACTCTGTCCACGCAACCTCTACCTCACTCTGTCTACGCTTCCTCTATCCTCACTCAGTCCATTCTGCCGCTACCTCACTCTGTCCACGCTCTCTCTATCCTAACTCAGTCCATTCTGCCGCTACCTCTCTGTTAACTTTCTTTCTATCCTTTATCTGTTCCCTCTTCCTCTACCCTGTCTCTGTCCACTCACTCTGTCCACTCTCTTTCTATCCTCACTCTGTTCCGTCTCCCTCTACCCTCACTCTGTCCCCTCTCTCTGTCCCCTCACTCTGTCCCCTCTCTTTCTATCCTCACTCTGTCCACTCTCCCTCTACCCTAAGTCTACCCTCACTCTGTCCCCTCTCTCTCTATCCTCACTCTGTCCCCTCTCGCTCTCTACCCTCACAATGTCCCCTCTCCCTCTATCCTCACTCTGTCCACTTTCCCTCTGTCCTTACTCTGTCCACTCTCACTCTATCCCTACTCTGTCTCCTCTCTCTATCCTCACTCTGTCCATTCTACCTATATCATCACTCTGTCCTCACTCTGTCCACTCTCCCTCTATCCTTACTCTGTCCATTCTACCTATATCCTCACTCTGTCCACTCTCCCTCTATCCTTACTCTGTCCATTCTACCTATATCCTTACTCTGTCCTCAATCTGTCCACTCTCCCTCGACCGTACTCTGTCCACTTTCCCTCTATCCTCACTCTGACCTTTCTTCCTGTATCCTCACTCTGCTGACCTCTCTCCGTCTATCCTCACTCTGACCTCTCTCCCTCTACCTCCCTCTATCCACTCTCCTTCTATCCTAACTCCGACTCTCCATCTTCCCTCACTCTGTCCATTCTCCCTTTTTCCTCCCTCTGTACATTCTCCTCCTATCCTCATTCTGTCCGTTCTTCCTCTACCTCACTCTGTCCACTCTCCCTCTATCCCCACTCTGTCCACTCGATATCTATATCCCCACTCTGTCCACTCTCCTTCTATCCCCACTCTCTCCACTCTCCTTCTATCCCCACTCTGCCCACTCTATATCTCTATCCTCACTTTGTCCACTCCCTGTTATTTTCATCTCTTACATGACCCACACTCTGATATCTCTTTATCTACCTGATCCCTCACTCTGAACCCTCTCACTGCTTCCTCTCCCTCCCACCTCCCTGCCCACTTTATCTTCTCAATCTCTTAGCCCCGTTTCCTGATCCATCTTCCTGCCGTCTTTTCTTTCACCCACTTCTTGCCACATCGTCCTGCTGCTGCTACCTGCTACCCGCCTTCTCTCCCTACCCCATCTGTATCTCCCATCTCCTCTCTTGCCCTCTCTCCGCCCCCTTCTCCATGCGCATGCTCACTCTTCCTGTTATCTGTTCCTGTTGACTATCCCTGCACCATTTCTCTCCTTGCCCACTCCCTCCCCCTACTTCCTCTAGATCTTCCTCGTCTCCCTGCTCCCTTGCCGTCTCGCTTTCCCTTCTCCCTGTTCCATTTCCGTGTTCCCTATATCACTCTGCATCCACTCTTTTCATCACTTCATGCTCTTTTTCCATACCGTATCTCCCCACTCCCTGTCTCTCTCTGCTTCCTTTGACTGTGTCTGCTTCTTCTCCCCGGCCGCCTCAGTCCCACCTTCTCTGCTCCCTCCTTCGACTGTATATCTCTCTGCGACCTTAACCCTTCCCTGCTGCATCTACCTCTCCCTGCTCCCTCTCCCTACACATTTCCCTTCTCAGATGGCTCTATCTCTGCCACATATCCCTGTTTCGTATAAGTCTTCCTTCTCCTACATCACTCTGCCACTACTTCGCTCTGCTTCTTCTACCTCTCCCTGATGCATTAACCTCGCCCTGCTCTCTTTTCCTTTCCATGCTACCTCTTTCCCTCTTTGCTATCTCTAAATGCTTCTTATAGCTCTCCCTGCGCTTTATACACAGCCCTGCTTCATCAACCTCTCCCTGTACCTCTTTCTACGCCCTCTACCTCTCTATTTTCTTCCTGCTTTCTCTATCGCTTCTTCATATCTCTACCCCTCTGCTCCACCCCCTCTCTATCTCGCGCGCTATTTATTTCCTTGCTCCCTCCATCTCTACCTTCTGGCTCGCCATGGCCCTCTGTTATAGGCTATCATTACGCCCTGACTTACAACACCCAGACACATTTACACCAGGTATTTGTCGTGAAACTACTACTATTATTTTTGTATTATTATGCTTAATATTCTTTCTAGGCTACTCGTGTTGAATATGAAGTGGACGTCGGTGACTTACAAAACATTATCTTCGAGCTCAGGTATGTGCCTTCATTTGAGAAATCGTCATTAACTTTCTAAACTTAAGAATTTCTTAAGTAGTTAGCAGTCGAACCTCGGTTATTCAAACTCTGGTTGACCGAAGCCAATGCATTATTCAAAGTCAGATTTTTTCTTAGTATAATTTAATATAAAAAATCTCCGATTATTAATTTGCATTAATCAAAGTTTCTTCACACATCTTATCCAGAGCTCATTCACATCATCTGTCGACCATGAGGTATCGTCCTCAGTCAAACAGCTTGGAAAGGGAATCACAAAGGTAATGTAAACTGTCAGGCTTGGTAGATATAAATGCTGACTGATATCACAGTCACCTCAAGTCAGAAATGGCAAGCACAGCAGTTACAATATTAGCTGTGTAATCTGTAGAAAGACCTAGCAAATTGGGGAATAACCCACACCAACTACGCTTTAGTAACATATGATTTAATACTGTGTACTTGTAACCATTATGTTATGTTTGTTGCAGTTTGTTGAGAATGATAACATGTTCACGTCTATTCGACAATGCTTTCTACATACATGCATAGGTTTTGATTTGTTAAGGACAAAATGAAACATGACACATATTAATTTCTTTTCTAACAGTTAACTTTTCTTATATTTCACTGTATTTTGGTATATTCATTGCTCCTTGCACATTACCACAGAGAATTACGTAATTCAAAATGGCGCACTCCAAGTCGGAAAATTCAAATTCTGTAAATGAAGACAATTTGGATTATTGAAACCCATGGATTGTTCGAAGCAAATAGACGGTCCCGACGACTTCGATTAACCGAAGTATGACTGCATTTATTAAATTGCTTGAATACGAGTTTTGTGAGTATAGACAATTTGGAAAAAGAAAACAACCAAAGTACAGGATGACTGGATGACTAGATGTAGGAAATTATGTTTTTGTTCTGCTGTTTACAGAGAGATTTGGCTTTAGAAATAATCTTGGTCATAATTTTCAAATTTTGCCCTTAAGGTATTACAATATATAATGTTTGTTAAAATAGTTTAACATATGCATATACATTCTTACTTTTCATGATTTTTTTATTTGCTTTTTTTATTTAAGCATGCACGATGACCTTCCCCGATCTCCCTTTAGTACTGACGTTCCAGTAGTGAAAGTGCTGAACGTGTTTGGCAGACATGGCTACAGTGTTGTATCCACATGTAGCAGTGGGGAGAATACTGTGATCTGGACTTTATTCAAGGCTTAGGAGGCATCGTGATGAAAATGAAACACGTATTTGACAATGGAGACTCTTATCACCCAACGAAAGGAAACAAAGCCAGCTACAAGATCTAAAATAAATTTTATTTTAATTAACAAAAATCAAGTTACAAGAATGTATACATTCAACAATCATTTTAACGTGTATCTAAAATAAATAAATACTTACCCAAGTCAAATGACATTCCACACAATCGCTTAAAATCCTGAAGTCCTTTCAAAGTCCACTGTAAAGGGAATATTCCGAAGATGATGATTTTTTTAACCCTAAATCCAACACGCTTATGGTAATCTATTGATTTTGTCCCACACCGTTGTATTTTATAACACTGGTTTTTGTATGGCTTATCATACAGACCTGATTGGTATCTATATAGTCTAATGGGATGTGTGATATCAACAATAATTAATCAAGTATACATGGTGAATAATTTACACTAGTAATAAATGTTCCAGATTGTAACAAGTAAATGTGAAAATAGTTTCGTGTAATTCAGAGTGTCCAGAGGATTCATCAATAACAGTTTCCTAAAACTGGACCATCACAAGATCATTTAGGCGGCTCTTAACATAGCAAGACAGATAAGAAATATAAATGTTATTGCAAAATAATACCATTGTTTATTCCTTCTATTAAACTGTGATTACTTGTTTTTACTTCATTGTTACTCACCAAATCCTTATAATTCAAAGTATATTAACGACATTAAAAGTATTGATGCTGATTTTTTAAAATGCGTCCTATTTAATCGCAAAATGTCTTTATAAAGAAGCTATTTTTATAAACCCCATTCCATTTGTTCAATCGACAAGGTGTTAATCATTTAATAGTGTTGTCTTAGTCAGGACTTAAACAAGTTGAACCGATGTTCTGTGTTCGTTATTTTACTACCCTCTACCAATCAACGAATTAATGTATATACCACAATTAGTGTTAAATGGATGCGATTTGAGAATAAGTTCAATAAGTGGGATAAAAGGCAATAAAGAAATATTCGATTGCAATAAGTTGACATGCAGAATGCTTTAATTTTAAATTAAAAGAAAAACAGTGTGAAATTTATATTGTAGAAGTATGTCTTTCATTGTAAAATCATCTTGTAAACAGCAGTTTTATTCCATATTTCACAGTTTTAATATCATAAACAATTCTTTCACGATTTTCATACCAACGTAACACATTTAATAATTAGCTCAGTAATAACAATAAAAGGCCTCAGTGAAAATAATATAACAAGATATTTGACACAAAACAAGAAAAACAATTGGAAAAATGTCAGTGCCAATATAACTATCTCCTCCAATAAGTACACGTGTTTGTATCAACTCTGGAATAGCAATTGTAGACCTTAATATTTAGACGGTCTTCAAGTCTTCAAATATTTCAGCTAATATTGTTTTAATCCATCAAGTAAAACTTACTGTTTCTTAAACGTCTTAATGTAAACTTTAAATGTCAATGTGTTCCAACATATAATAAATAAATAAAAATAATTCCCAAATATCCCCCAAAGGTCCCTGTACTCTCACGAACCATCAACCCATATATTACATAAGCACTTCTTGTATACATATAAACATGTTTGAGTGTATAACAAGTCATTAAGGTTTGATAAATATAAGCCTAATAAATAAACTGTGTTTTGTTGAGTTCGGATGTAGGACTTATGCTAGCATTGCTGCTCCCACGAGTTGCTGCTTCTACAAAGTTGGGAACAACAACAGCAGCAACTGCTGTTGTAGCTACTGCAATAAGTTACCCTTGACTATGTCACTAACATCATACACAACTTCTACTACTACTCCTGTTACTTCTACTATTACAACTACTATTACTACTATAATTACTATTTATTTACTGAGTACGTCGAGGAAACCATCAACAATAACACAAACAACAACACGTACATGTATTTGACTATTTCTAACCACGAGTATATTAACAAAAAACAAACAAATCAACAACGAAATAAACGACTTATCTTACTTATCTAATACATATTAAAGCAAACCAGATCAGTTGGCATAAACACGTAGCTCATTGGCAGAACAATCGTCGCCAGGTTTTAATAAGAGTCTTTTGCTGTTCTGTGGGCTTCTTTTCAGAGAACAAAACCCAGTATTTCGCATTTATGTAGCTTGAAGCAATAAATTGTAGCATGCAGTTATGGAAATGTCAGAAAACATTGATACGAATTCGCAGCTGTTCGGCGAAGTATTGTGTTAAAAAAAGAAACAGAGAATGCCGATGTTAACAATGCAGCTTGCAGTTACAGACGCTACAGACAGCAAGGAAGAAAACAAAGTAGCAGATAGTCTAGTTCCCCTCAGAGTTACAGTTCGTTAACATATACATACTTATCTATCATGTAAAAGAGGGTTTAGTATCCAGAATAGCCATCTACTTTTTAAAGCGCATACTGTCTGTGGCGCCTTGAATGTCTCAGATCCATGCTTTTTCTTGTTTTAATAATGTCATTAGATAATAAAGGATCTTACTTGTGGCTATCCGTTATGTGTCATCTGCTCCGTCTATTAAAAGTCGTGGAAGGGTGTCGATAGGACTGGATTATAAATAGGATTGGAATAAATTTCATTTCCTGTTTAAGACCACATTCTTTTAATTAAGCCACATTGCAAAGCAACCCTTAGTAACATGAAGACAAATCTGTCTATATGCATTCATCGTATTGAAATGTACTGCGCTAAATGAAAGAATTTGGTCCTAAATAAGAAATAAATCGGACCTATTACAATTTTATTGTAACTATTTACGCAAAATTTGGCTCAAGTCGTGAAAGTCTTAGAGTTTCCTGTCCTGCCGTAAGGATCAACAACTTTTGAACACTTTCACTTCTGCTCTTCTATTAGAAGGATGGGTCAGTAGTGAATTATTCTTTCACTTTACATCAAATCCCAATCGGTCGTCTTGACGGGGACTACTTTTGAGTGACGTCTAAAATTTTGGTAACAACAGTACATGACAGTTTCGTAAGTATCCGTTTCCCATTCGCCCTTCTCCCTGCTATTTCTAGCTCTTCCTGCACCACACTATCTCTCTCCCTGCTCTCTCGAATCCTCCCTTTCCCACTCTCCCCTCTCCATTCATCCTGTAACTCTCACTTTCCCGCTCTCCCTCTCCCTGTTCCCTCAAACCCTCCCTTTCCCGTTCTCCCCTCTCCCTGCTTCCTCTTACCCTCCCATTCCCACTATTTCCTGTACATGCTTCCTCTAGCTCTCCTTGCTCTCTCGCATCCTACCTTTCCAACTCTCCCCTATCCATGCTCCATCGGGCTCTCCTTGCACCCCATTATCTCTATGTCCCTGCTCTCTTGAATTCCCTTTTCCCACTATCCCCTATTCATGCTCCCCTAACTCTCCATTTTCCACTCTCCCCTATTCATGCTCCCTCTAGCTCTCCATGCACCCCACTCTCCCCTATTCATGCCCCCTATAGCTCTCCCTGCACCCCACTCTCCCCTATTCATGCCCCCTATAGCTCTCCTTGCACCCACTCCCCCCTCTCCATGCTCCCTCTAGCTCCCTCTACACCCACTCTCCCCTATTCATGCCCCCTCCTCTAGTAGTCCCTGCACCCCATTCTCCGCTATCCATGGCTCCTCTAGCTCCCCCTGCACCCCACTCTCCCCTATCTATGCTCCCTCTAGCTCTCGCCGTACCCCTTTCTCCCCTATTCTTGCACCCTCTAGCTCTCCCTGTACCAAACTCTCCCCTATCCTTGCTCCCTCTAGCTCTCCCTGCACCCCACTCTCCCCTATTCATGCACCCTCTAGCTCTCATACACCTCATTCTCCCCTAATCAGGGCACATCTAGATCTCCGTGCACCCCACCCTCACCTATCTAGGCTCCCTCTAGATCTCCCTGCACCCCACCCTCACCTATCCAGGCTCCCTCTAGCTCTCCCTGCACCCCACCCTCACCTATCCAGGCTCCCTCTAGATCTCCCTGCACCCCACCCTCACCTATCCAGGCTCCCTCTAGATCTCCCTGCACCCAACCCTCACCTATCCAGGCTCCCTCTAGATCTCTCTGCACCCCACCCTCACCTATCCAGGCTCCCTCTAGCTCTCCCTGCAACCCACTCTCACCTCTTCCTCTAGCTCTCCCTGCACCACACTCTGACCTCTCAATGCTCCCTCTAGCTCTCTCTGCACCCTACTCCCCCCTATTCATGCCCAATCTAGCTCTCCCGGCACCTCATTCTGACCTATCTATGGCACCTCTAGATCTCCCTGAAGCCCACTCTTCCCTATCCAGGCTCCCTCTAGCTCTCCCTGCACCCCACTCTCCTCTATTAATTCCCCCTCCAGCTCTAACTGCACCCCACTCTCCCCTATCCATGTTCCCTCTAGCTCTCTCAGCACCAGCTATAGCACTCTTGCTCTCCCGCACACTCCCTTTCCGACTCTCCCCTATCCGTGCTCCTTCGGGCTCTCCCTGGACCCCATTATCTCTATCTTCCTGCAATCTCGAATACCCCTTTCCCACTATCCCCTATTCATGCTCCCCTAAACTCTCCCTTTTCCACTCTCCCGTATCCATGATCACTCTAGCTCGCCCTGCACCCCAATCTCCCTTCTCCATGCCCCCTCTACCTTTCCGTGCACCCCATTATCTCTATCTCCATGCTCTCTTGAATCCCCTTTCCCACTATCTCATATTTATGATCCCTCCAACGCTCCTTTTTCAACTATCCCCTCTCCATGCCCCCTCTAGTTCTCCCAGCACCCCCATCTCCCCTCTTCATGCTCACTCTAGCTCTCCCAGGATCCCACTCTCCCCTATCCTTGCTCCCTCCCTCATTCATCCCAAACCATGGCACCTCTAGATCTTCCTGCACCCTACATTCCCCTATCCAGTCTACCTCTAGCTCTCCCGGCACCTCGCTCTCCCCTCTTCCTCAAGCTTTCTCTGCACCACACTCTGCCCTCTCCATGCTCCCTCTAGCTGTCTCTGCACCCCACTCCCCCATATTCATGTCCCCTCTAGTTCTCCCTGCACCTCATTCTCCCCAATCCATGGCACCACTAGATCTCCCTGCATCCCAGATTCCCCTATCCAGGCTCCCTCTAGCTCTCCCTGCACCCCGCTCTCCCCTCTTCCTCTAGCTCTACCTGCACCACACTCTGCCCTCTCCATGCTCCCTCTAGATGTCTCTAAACCCCACTTTCCCCTATCAAGGCTCCCTCTAGCTCTCCCTGCAACCCACTCTCCCCTAGCCATGCTCCCTTGAGCTCTCCCTGCACCCCACTCTCCCATATCCAGGCTCCCTCTAGCTCTCCCTGCAACCCGCTCTCCCCTCTTCCTCTAGCTCTACCTGCACCACACTCTGCCCTCTCTATGCTCCCTCTAGATGTCTCTAAACCCCACTTTCCCCTATCCAGGCTCCCTCTAGTTCTCCCTGCACCCAACTCTCCCATCTCCATGCTCCCTCTAGCTCTCCGTTCACCCACTCAGTCCTCTATATGTTTCCTCTATCTCTTCTTGCACCCCACTCTCCACTATCCATGGCCCCTTTAGCTCTAACTGCACCCCACACTCTCTGTCCATACTCCCTCTAGCTCTTCATGCACCCCAATCACCTATTCCTCTAGCTCTCCCTGCACCACACTCTGTCCTCTTCACTCTCCGTCTAGCTCTTTCTGAACCCCACTCTCCCCTATTCATGCACCTCTAGCTCTCCCTGCACCTCATTCTCCCCTATCCATGGCACCTCTAGCTCTCCCGGCAACCTCACTCTCCTCTATCCCTGCCCTCTTCATTCTTCCTCTAGCTTTCGCTGCACCCCTCTATGCCCTGTCCATGCCCCCTCTAGCTCTCCCTTCACCCCACTCTCCCCTCTTCCTCTAGCTCTCCCTGCACCACACTCTGCCCTCTCCATGCTCCCTCTAGCTCTCTCTGCACCCCACTCTCCCATAATCATGCCCCTCTAGCTCTCCCTGCACCCCACTCTCCCATAATCATGCCCCTCTAGCTCTCCCTGCACCACACTCTCCCATAATCATGCACCTCTAGCTCTCCCTGCACCCCACTCTCCCATATCCATGCTCCCACTAGCTCTCCCTGCATCCCACTCCCTCCTATCCAGGCACCCTCTTGCTCTCCCTGCACCACACTCTTCCATCTCCACGCTCCCTCTAGCTCTCTGCACCAAACTCTCCCCTATTTATGCCCACCAAAGCTATCCTTGCACCCCACTCTCCCCTCTCCATGCTCTCTAGCTGTCTCTGCACCAACTCTCCCCTATTCATGGACCCCTCTAGCAGTCCCTGCACCCCATTCTCCCCTCTCCATGGCCACTCTAGCTCTCCCAGCCCCCAACTCTCCCCTATCTATGCTTCCTCTAGCTCTCGCCGTAACCTACTTTCCCCTATTCATGCACCTTCTAGCTCTCCTTGCACCTCATTCTCCCCTAACGATGCGCCCTCTAGCTCTCCCTGCACCCCGCTCTCCCCTCTGCCTCTAGCTCTCCCTGCACCACACTCTGCCCTCTCCATGCTCCCTGTAGCTATATCTGCACCCCACTTTCCCATATTCATGCCCCTTCTAGCTCTCCATGCAACGCACTCTCTCCTATCCATGCCACCTCTAGCTCTCCCTGGACCTCATTCTCCCCTATCCATGGCACCTCTAGCTCTTCCTGCACCCCACTCTCCCCTATCCATGCCCCCTTTAGCTCTCTCTGCAACCCACTCTCCCCTATCCATGCTGGTTTTAGCTCTCCATGCAACCCAATCACCCCTTTCCATGCTTCATCTAGCTCTTGCTGCACCCATCTCTGCCCTATCCATGCACCCTCTAGCATCTCACTGTCCTCTCTTCCTTTAGCTCTACCAGCACCACACTCTGACCTCGCCATGCCCCCTCCAACTCTCTCTGAACCTTACTCTCCCCTATTCATGCCCCATCTAGCTCTCCCTGCACCTCATTCTAACCTTTCTATGGTACCTCTAGATCTCCCTGAAGCCCACTCTCCCCTATCCACGCTCTCTCTAGCTCTCCCTGCACCCCGTTCTCCTCTATTCATGTCCCCTTCAGCTCCACCTGCACCCCACGCTCCCATCTCGATGCTCCCTCTAGCTCTCTCTGCACCCACTCTCCCCTATTCATGCCCCAAGCTCTCCCTGCACCTCCTCTAGCTCTCCTTGCTCGCTCGCATCCTCCCTCTCCCACTCTCCCCTATCCATGCTACTTCGGGCTCTCCCTGCAACCCATTATCTCTATCTCCCTGCTCTCTTGAATTCCCTTTTCCCACTATCCCCTATTCATGCTCCCTTAAATTCTCCCTTTTTCCCTCTCCCCTCTCCAGGATCACTCTAGCTCGCCCTGCACCCTACTCTCCCTCCTCCATGCACCCTCTACCTTTCCGTGCACCCCATTATCTCTATCTCCATGCTCTCTTGAATCCTCTTTTCCCACTATCCCCTATTTATGATCCCTCCAACGCTTCTCTTTCCACTATTCCCTCTTCATGCCCCCTCTAGTTCTCCCAGCACCCCATCCCCCCTCTTCATGCACCCTCTTGCTCTCCCTTCACCCCACTCTCCCCTCTCAATGTCCCCTCTAGCTGTCCCTGCACCTAACTATCTCTCTCTCGATGCTTTCCCGAACCCCCCACCCCTTTCCCACGACCGATCCATGCTCCCTCTAACTCTCCCTGTACCCTACTCTCCCTGCTCCTTCTCACTATCCCTTTCACACTATCCCCTCTCCCTGTTCAGCATCCCGATCTTCCCTCTCCCTGCTCTCTCTAGCTCAATCTGCACCTTACTCTCCCTCATTCATGCCCCCTCTATCTCTCCCTGCACCTCATTCTCCCTTATCCATGGTACCTCTAGATCACCCTTCAACCCATTCTCCCCTGTCCAGGCTCCATTTAGCTCTCCTACACCGACTCTCTAATATTCATGCCCCTCTCTAGCTCTCACGCACCACACTCTCCCCTATCCATACTCACTCTAGCTCTCCCTGCACCACACTCTCCCATCTCCATGTTCCCTCTAGCTCTCTGCACCCCACTGTCCCCTATTCATGCCCCTTCTAGCAGTTCTTGCACCCTATTCTCCCCTATCCATGGCCCCTCTAGCTCTCCCTGCACCCCCTCTCCCCTATCCATGCTCCCTCTACGCTCTCCCCTCTTGCTCTAGCTCTTCCTGCACCACACTCTGCCCTATCCATGCTCCCTCTAGCTCTCCCTGCATCCCACTCTCCCATATTCATGTCACATTCTTCTCCCTGCTCCCCACTTTCCCCTCTCCATGCCCCCTCTAGCAGTCCCTGCACCACATTCTCCCCTTTCCTTGGTCCTTCTAGCTGTCTCTGCACCACACTCTCCCTAATCCATGCTCCCTTTAGCTCTCCCTGCACCCCACTCTCCCCTATACATGCCCCTCTAGCTCTCCCTGTACCCCACTTTCCCCTATCCATGCTCCCTCGGGCTCTCCCTGCATCCCATTATCTCTATATCCCTGCTCTCTTGAATCCCCTTTCCCACTATCCCGTATTCATGCTCCCTACAACCAACCCTCCCTTTTCCACTCTTCCCTCACCCTTTCCATGCTCCCTCTAGATCTCCCAGCACCTCTCTCCCTTCTCCCTGCTCCCTGCAGCTCTCCCTGCACCCTACTCTCCCCTATATATCGCCCCTCTATCTCTAACTGCACCCCGCTCTCCCCTATTCACGCACCCTCTAGCTTTCCCTCTCTGCACGCCATTCTCCCCTATTCATGCCCCCTCCCACACTGTAGCAATCCCTGCACCCCATTCTGTCATATCCATGGCCCCTCTAGCTCTCCTTTCACCCCACTATCCCTTTTTATGCACCCTCTAGCTCTCCCTGTACCAGACTCTCCCCTATCCATGCTTCCTCTTGCTCTCCCTGCACCCCAATCTCCCCTATTCACCCCCTTCCAGCTCTTCTTGCACCTCATTCTCCCCTAACCACGGCACCTCTAGATCTCCCTGCACCCTACATTCCCCTATCCAGGCTCCCTCTAGCTCTCCCTGCACCCCGCTCTCCCCTCTTCCAAAAGCTCTCCGTGCACCACACTCTGCCCTCTCCATGCTCTCTCTAGCTCTCCCTGCACCCCAATCTCCCTATTCATGCCCCCCTCTAGCTCTCCCTCCACCTCATTCTCCCCAATCCATGGCACCACTTGATCTCCCTGCATCCCACATTCCCCTATTCAGGCTCCCTCTAGCTCTCCCCGCACCTTGCTCTCCTTTTTCCTTTATTGCTCTCCCTGCACCACACTCTGCCCTCTCCATACTCCCTCTAGCTGACTCTGCACCCCACTCTCCCTTATCCAGGCTCCCTCTAGCTCTCCCTGCACCCCATTCTCCCTATTCACGCATCCTCTAGCTTTTAATCTGTACGCCACTCTCCCCTATCCATGCACCCTCTAGCTCTCCCTGCACCATAATCTCCCCTATTCACCCCCTCTTCCACAAGCCCTCTCTGCACCACACTCTGCCCTCTCCATGCTCCCTCTAGCTGTCTCTGCACGCCACTCTCCCCTGTTCATGCCCCCTCTAGTTCTCCCTGCACCAGACTCTGCCCTCTTCACTCTCCGTCTAGCTCTCTCTGAACCCCACTCTCCCCTATTCATTCCCCTCTAGCTCTCCCTGCACCTCATTCTCCCCTATCCATGGCACCTCGAGCTCTCCCGGCAACCTCACTCTCCTCTATCCCTGCCCTCTCCATTCTTCCACTAGCTCTCGCTGCACCCCTCACTGTCCTGTCCATGCCCCCTCTAGCTCTACCTGCACCCCACTCTCCCCTATTCACGCACCCTCTAGCTTTCCCTGTACGCCACTCTTCCCTATCCATGCACCCTCTAGCTCTCCCTGTACCCCACTCTCCCCTATCCATGCTCCCTCTAGCTCTCCCTGCACCCATTCTCCCCTATCCTACTCCCTCTAGCCTAGCTCTCCATGCACCCAACTCTCCCTTATCCATGCTCCCTCTAGCTCTCCATGCACCCCACTCTCCATGGTTACTTTAGCTCTCCCTGCACTCCACTCCCTCCTATCCATGCTCCCTCTAGCTCTCCCTGCACCCCACCCTCCCCTATCCAGGCTCCCTCTAGCTCTCCCTGCACCCACACTCCCCTCTCCATGGTAACTTAAGCTCTATCTGCACCATACTCGCCCCTATTCATGCCCCTCTAGCCCTGCCTGCACCCCACTCTCGCCTATCCATGCTCCCTCTAGCTCCCCCTGCACCCCACTCTCCCCTATCCATGCTCCCTCTAGCTCTCCATGCACCCCATTCTCCCCTCTCCATGGTAACTTTAGCTCTCCCTGCACCCCACTCTCTCCTATTCATGCCCCTCTAGCTCTCCCTGCACCCCACTCTCTCCTATCCATGCTCCCTCTAGCTCTCCCTGCACCCCACTCTCCCCTATCCATGCCCCCTCTAGCTCTCCCTGTACCCCACTCTCCCCTATCTATGCTCCCTCTAGCTCTCCCTGTACCCCACTCTCTCCTATCCATGCTTCCTCTAGCTCTCCATGCACTCCATTCTCAAATCTCCATGATAACTCTAGCTCTCCCTGCTCCCCACTCTCCCTTATTCAAGCCGACCCTCTAGCTCTCCCTGCACCCCACTTTCCCCTATTCATACCCCCTCTAGCTCTCCCTGCACCCCACTATCCCATATCTCTGTTCCCTCTAGCTCTCCCTCTACCCTACTCTCCCCTATCCATGCTCCCTCTAGCTCTCCCTGCACCCCACTCTCCCCTATTCAAGCAGCCCCCTCTAGCTCTCCCTCTACCCTACTCTCCCCTATCCATGCTCCCTCTAGCACTTCCTGCACCCCATTCTCCCCTATTCAAGCCGCCCCCTCTAGCTCTCCCTGCACCCTACTCTCCCCTATTCATGCCCCCTCTAGCTCTCCCTGTACCCCACTCTCCCCTATCCATGCTCCCTCTAGCTCTACCTGCACCCCACTCTCCCATATCCCAGTTCCCTCTAGCTCTCCCTCTACCCTACTCTCCCCTATTCATGCCCCTCTAGCTCTCCCTGCACCCGACTCTCCCCTATTCATACCCCCTCTAGCTCTCCCTGCACCCCATTCTCCCCTATTCAAGCAGCCCCCTATAGCTCCCCCTGTACCCCACTCTCCCCTATTATTGCCCCTTTAGTTCTCCCTGCACCCCACTCTCCCATATCCCTGTTCCCTTTAGCTCTCCCTCTACCCTACTCTCCCCATCCATGCTCCCTTTAGCTCTCTCTCTACCCTACTCTCCCCTATCCATGCTCCCTTTAGCTCTCCCTCTACCCTACTCTCCCCTATCCATGCTCCCTTTAGCCCCCCCCCCCTCTACCCTACTGTCCCCTATCTATGCTCCCTTTAGCTCTCACTGCACCCCACTCTCCCATATCCCTGTTCCCTCTAGCTCTCCCTCTACCCTACTCTCCCCTATCCGTGCTCACTTTAGCTCTCCCTCTACCCTACTCTCCCCTATCCATGCTCCCTTTAGCTCTCCCTCTACCCTACTCTCCCCTATCCATGCTCCCTTTAGCCCCCCCCCCCCCCTCTACCCTACTGTCCCCTATCTATGCTCCCTTTAGCTCTCCCTGCACCCCACTCTCCCATATCCCTGTTCCCTCTAGCTCTCCCTCTACCCTACTCTCCCCTATCCATGCTCCCTTTAGCTCTCCCTCTACCCTACTCTCCCATATCCATGCTCCCTTTAGCTCTCCCTCTACCCTACTCTCCCCTATCCATGCTCCCTTTAGCCCGCCCCCCTCTACCCTACTGTCCCCTATCTATGCTCCCTTTAGCTCTCCCTGCACCCCACTCTCCCATATCCCTGTTCCCTCTAGCTCTCCCTCTACTCTACTCTCCCCTATCCATGCTCCCTTTAGCTCTCCCTGCACCCCACTCTCCCATATCCCTGTTCCCTCTAGCTCTCCCTCTACCCTACTCTCCCCTATCCATGCTCCCTCTAGCTCTCCCTGCACCCCACTCTCCCCTATTCAAGAAGCCCCCTCTAGCTTTCCCTGTACGCCACTCTTCCCTATCCATGCACCCTCTAGCTCTCCCTGTACCCCACTCTCCCCTATCCATGCTCCCTCTAGCTCTCCCTGCACCCATTCTCCCCTATCCTACTCCCTCTAGCCTAGCTCTCCATGCACCCAACTCTCCCTTATCCATGCTCCCTCTAGCTCTCCATGCACCCCACTCTCCATGGTTACTTTAGCTCTCCCTGCACTCCACTCCCTCCTATCCATGCTCCCTCTAGCTCTCCCTGCACCCCACCCTCCCCTATCCAGGCTCCCTCTAGCTCTCCCTGCACCCACACTCCCCTCTCCATGGTAACTTAAGCTCTATCTGCACCATACTCGCCCCTATTCATGCCCCTCTAGCCCTGCCTGCACCCCACTCTCGCCTATCCATGCTCCCTCTAGCTCCCCCTGCACCCCACTCTCCCCTATCCATGCTCCCTCTAGCTCTCCATGCACCCCATTCTCCCCTCTCCATGGTAACTTTAGCTCTCCCTGCACCCCACTCTCTCCTATTCATGCCCCTCTAGCTCTCCCTGCACCCCACTCCCTCCTATCCATGCTCCCTCTAGCTCTCCCTGCACCCCACTCTCCCCTATCCATGCCCCCTCTAGCTCTCCCTGTACCCCACTCTCCCCTATCTATGCTCCCTCTAGCTCTCCCTGTACCCCACTCTCTCCTATCCATGCTTCCTCTAGCTCTCCATGCACTCCATTCTCAAATCTCCATGATAACTCTAGCTCTCCCTGCTCCCCACTCTCCCTTATTCAAGCCGACCCTCTAGCTCTCCCTGCACCCCACTTTCCCCTATTCATACCCCCTCTAGCTCTCCCTGCACCCCACTATCCCATATCTCTGTTCCCTCTAGCTCTCCCTCTACCCTACTCTCCCCTATCCATGCTCCCTCTAGCTCTCCCTGCACCCCACTCTCCCCTATTCAAGCAGCCCCCTCTAGCTCTCCCTCTACCCTACTCTCCCCTATCCATGCTCCCTCTAGCACTTCCTGCACCCCATTCTCCCCTATTCAAGCCGCCCCCTCTAGCTCTCCCTGCACCCTACTCTCCCCTATTCATGCCCCCTCTAGCTCTCCCTGTACCCCACTCTCCCCTATCCATGCTCCCTCTAGCTCTCCCTGCACCCCACTCTCCCATATCCCAGTTCCCTCTAGCTCTCCCTCTACCCTACTCTCCCCTATTCATGCCCCTCTAGCTCTCCCTGCACCCGACTCTCCCCTATTCATACCCCCTCTAGCTCTCCCTGCACCCCATTCTCCCCTATTCAAGCAGCCCCCTCTAGCTCCCCCTGTACCCCACTCTCCCCTATTATTGCACCTTTAGTTCTCCCTGCACCCCACTCTCCCATATCCCTGTTCCCTTTAGCTCTCCCTCTACCCTACTCTCCCCATCCATGCTCCCTTTAGCTCTCTCTCTACCCTACTCTCCCCTATCCATGCTCCCTTTAGCTCTCCCTCTACCCTACTCTCCCCTATCCATGCTCCCTTTAGCCCCCCCCCCCCCCTCTACCCTACTGTCCCCTATCTATGCTCCCTTTAGCTCTCACTGCACCCCACTCTCCCATATCCCTGTTCCCTCTAGCTCTCCCTCTACCCTACTCTCCCCTATCCGTGCTCACTTTAGCTCTCCCTCTACCCTACTCTCCCCTATCCATGCTCCCTTTAGCTCTCCCTCTACCCTACTCTCCCCTATCCATGCTCCCTTTAGCCCCCCCCCTCTACCCTACTGTCCCCTATCTATGCTCCCTTTAGCTCTCCCTGCACCCCACTCTCCCATATCCCTGTTCCCTCTAGCTCTCCCTCTACCCTACTCTCCCCTATCCATGCTCCCTTTAGCTCTCCCTCTACCCTACTCTCCCCTATCCATGCTCCCTTTAGCTCTCCCTCTACCCTACTCTCCCCTATCCATGCTCCCTTTAGCCCGCCCCCCTCTACCCTACTGTCCCCTATCTATGCTCCCTTTAGCTCTCCCTGCACCCCACTCTCCCATATCCCTGTTCCCTCTAGCTCTCCCTCTACTCTACTCTCCCCTATCCATGCTCCCTTTAGCTCTCCCTGCACCCCACTCTTCCATATCCCTGTTCCCTCTAGCTCTCCCTCTACCCTACTCTCCCCTATCCATGCTCCCTCTAGCTCTCCCTGCACCCCACTCTCCCCTATTCAAGAAGCCCCCTCTAGCTTTCCCTGTACGCCACTCTTCCCTATCCATGCACCCTCTAGCTCTCCCTGTACCCCACTCTCCCCTATCCATGCTCCCTCTAGCTCTCCCTGCACCCATTCTCCCCTATCCTACTCCCTCTAGCCTAGCTCTCCATGCACCCAACTCTCCCTTATCCATGCTCCCTCTAGCTCTCCATGCACCCCACTCTCCATGGTTACTTTAGCTCTCCCTGCACTCCACTCCCTCCTATCCATGCTCCCTCTAGCTCTCCCTGCACCCCACCCTCCCCTATCCAGGCTCCCTCTAGCTCTACCTGCACCCACACTCCCCTCTCCATGGTAACTTAAGCTCTATCTGCACCATACTCGCCCCTATTCATGCCCCTCTAGCCCTGCCTGCACCCCACTCTCGCCTATCCATGCTCCCTCTAGCTCCCCCTGCACCCCACTCTCCCCTATCCATGCTCCCTCTAGCTCTCCATGCACCCCATTCTCCCCTCTCCATGGTAACTTTAGCTCTCCCTGCACCCCACTCTCTCCTATTCATGCCCCTCTAGCTCTCCCTGCACCCCACTCCCTCCTATCCATGCTCCCTCTAGCTCTCCCTGCACCCCACTCTCCCCTATCCATGCCCCCTCTAGCTCTCCCTGTACCCCACTCTCCCCTATCTATGCTCCCTCTAGCTCTCCCTGTACCCCACTCTCTCCTATCCATGCTTCCTCTAGCTCTCCATGCACTCCATTCTCAAATCTCCATGATAACTCTAGCTCTCCCTGCTCCCCACTCTCCCTTATTCAAGCCGACCCTCTAGCTCTCCCTGCACCCCACTTTCCCCTATTCATACCCCCTCTAGCTCTCCCTGCACCCCACTATCCCATATCTCTGTTCCCTCTAGCTCTCCCTCTACCCTACTCTCCCCTATCCATGCTCCCTCTAGCTCTCCCTGCACCCCACTCTCCCCTATTCAAGCAGCCCCCTCTAGCTCTCCCTCTACCCTACTCTCCCCTATCCATGCTCCCTCTAGCACTTCCTGCACCCCATTCTCCCCTATTCAAGCCGCCCCCTCTAGCTCTCCCTGCACCCTACTCTCCCCTATTCATGCCCCCTCTAGCTCTCCCTGTACCCCACTCTCCCCTATCCATGCTCCCTCTAGCTCTCCCTGCACCCCACTCTCCCATATCCCAGTTCCTTCTAGCTCTCCCTCTACCCTACTCTCCCCTATTCATGCCCCTCTAGCTCTCCCTGCACCCGACTCTCCCCTATTCATACCCCCTCTAGCTCTCCCTGCACCCCATTCTCCCCTATTCAAGCAGCCCCCTCTAGCTCCCCCTGTACCCCACTCTCCCCTATTATTGCCCCTTTAGTTCTCCCTGCACCCCACTCTCCCATATCCCTGTTCCCTTTAGCTCTCCCTCTACCCTACTCTCCCCATCCATGCTCCCTTTAGCTCTCTCTCTACCCTACTCTCCCCTATCCATGCTCCCTTTAGCTCTCCCTCTACCCTACTCTCCCCTATCCATGCTCCCTTTAGCCCCCCCCCTCTACCCTACTGTCCCCTATCTATGCTCCCTTTAGCTCTCCCTGCACCCCACTCTCCCATATCCCTGTTCCCTCTAGCTCTCCCTCTACCCTACTCTCCCCTATCCATGCTCCCTTTAGCTCTCCCTCTACCCTACTCTCCCCTATCCATGCTCCCTTTAGCTCTCCCTCTACCCTACTCTCCCCTATCCATGCTCCCTTTAGCCCGCCCCCCTCTACCCTACTGTCCCCTATCTATGCTCCCTTTAGCTCTCCCTGCACCCCACTCTCCCATATCCCTGTTCCCTCTAGCTCTCCCTCTACTCTACTCTCCCCTATCCATGCTCCCTTTAGCTCTCCCTGCACCCCACTCTCCCATATCCCTGTTCCCTCTAGCTCTCCCTCTACCCTACTCTCCCCTATCCATGCTCCCTCTAGCTCTCCCTGCACCCCACTCTCCCCTATTCAAGAAGCCCCCTCTAGCTTTCCCTGTACGCCACTCTTCCCTATCCATGCACCCTCTAGCTCTCCCTGTACCCCACTCTCCCCTATCCATGCTCCCTCTAGCTCTCCCTGCACCCATTCTCCCCTATCCTACTCCCTCTAGCCTAGCTCTCCATGCACCCAACTCTCCCTTATCCATGCTCCCTCTAGCTCTCCATGCGCCCCACTCTCCATGGTTACTTTAGCTCTCCCTGCACTCCACTCCCTCCTATCCATGCTCCCTCTAGCTCTCCCTGCACCCCACCCTCCCCTATCCAGGCTCCCTCTAGCTCTCCCTGCACCCACACTCCCCTCTCCATGGTAACTTAAGCTCTATCTGCACTATACTCGCCCCTATTCATGCCCCTCTAGCCCTGCCTTCACCCCTTTCTCGCCTATCCATGCTCCCTCTAGCTCCCCCTGCACCCCACTCTCCCCTATCCATGCTCCCTCTAGCTCTCCATGCACCCCATTCTCCCCTCTCCATGGTAACTTTAGCTCTCCCTGCACCCCACTCTCTCCTATTCATGCCCCTCTAGCTCTCCCTGCACCCCACTCCCTCCTATCCATGCTCCCTCTAGCTCTCCCTGCACCCCACTCTCCCCTATCCATGCCCCCTCTAGCTCTCCCTGTACCCCACTCTCCCCTATCTATGCTCCCTCTAGCTCTCCCTGTACCCCACTCTCTCCTATCCATGCTTCCTCTAGCTCTCCATGCACTCCATTCTCAAATCTCCATGATAACTCTAGCTCTCCCTGCTCCCCACTCTCCCTTATTCAAGCCGACCCTCTAGCTCTCCCTGCACCCCACTTTCCCCTATTCATACCCCCTCTAGCTCTCCCTGCACCCCACTATCCCATATCTCTGTTCCCTCTAGCTCTCCCTCTACCCTACTCTCCCCTATCCATGCTCCCTCTAGCTCTCCCTGCACCCCACTCTCCCCTATTCAAGCAGCCCCCTCTAGCTCTCCCTCTACCCTACTCTCCCCTATCCATGCTCCCTCTAGCACTTCCTGCACCCCATTCTCCCCTATTCAAGCCGCCCCCTTTAGCTCTCCCTGCACCCTACTCTCCCCTATTCATGCCCCCTCTAGCTCTCCCTGTACCCCACTCTCCCCTATCCATGCTCCCTCTAGCTCTCCCTGCACCCCACTCTCCCATATCCCAGTTCCCTCTAGCTCTCCCTCTACCCTACTCTCCCCTATTCATGCCCCTCTAGCTCTCCCTGCACCCGACTCTCCCCTATTCATACCCCCTCTAGCTCTCCCTGCACCCCATTCTCCCCTATTCAAGCAGCCCCCTCTAGCTCCCCCTGTACCCCACTCTCCCCTATTATTGCCCCTTTAGTTCTCCCTGCACCCCACTCTCCCATATCCCTGTTCCCTTTAGCTCTCCCTCTACCCTACTCTCCCCATCCATGCTCCCTTTAGCTCTCTCTCTACCCTACTCTCCCCTATCCATGCTCCCTTTAGCTCTCCCTCTACCCTACTCTCCCCCTATCCATGCTCCCTTTAGCCCCCCCCCCCCCCCCCCCCTCTACCCTACTGTCCCCTATCTATGCTCCCTTTAGCTCTCACTGCACCCCACTCTCCCATATCCCTGTTCCCTCTAGCTCTCCCTCTACCCTACTCTCCCCTATCCATGCTCCCTTTAGCTCTCCCTCTACCCTACTCTCCCCTATCCATGCTCCCTTTAGCTCTCCCTCTACCCTACTCTCCCCTATCCATGCTCCCTTTAGCCCCCCCCCCCCTCTACCCTACTGTCCCCTATCTATGCTCCCTTTAGCTCTCCCTGCACCCCACTCTCCCATATCCCTGTTCCCTCTAGCTCTCCCTCTACCCTACTCTCCCCTATCCATGCTCCCTTTAGCTCTCCCTCTACCCTACTCTCCCCTATCCATGCTCCCTTTAGCTCTCCCTCTACCCTACTCTCCCCTATCCATGCTCCCTTTAGCCCGCCCCCCTCTACCCTACTGTCCCCTATCTATGCTCCCTTTAGCTCTCCCTGCACCCCACTCTCCCATATCCCTGTTCCCTCTAGCTCTCCCTCTACTCTACTCTCCCCTATCCATGCTCCCTTTAGCTCTCCCTGCACCCCACTCTCCCATATCCCTGTTCCCTCTAGCTCTCCCTCTACCCTACTCTCCCCTATCCATGCTCCCTCTAGCTCTCCCTGCACCCCACTCTCCCCTATTCAAGAAGCCCCCTCTAGCTCTCCCTCTACCCTACTCTCCCCTATCCATGCTCCCTCTAGCACTTCCTGCACCCCATTCTCCCCTATTCAAGCCGCCCCCTCTAGCTCTCCCTGCACCCTACTCTCCCCTATTCATGCCCCCTTTAGCTCTCCCTGCACCCAATTCTCCCATATTCAAGCAGCCCCTCTAGCTCTCCCTGTACCCCACTCTCCCCTATCCATGCTCCCTCTAGCTCTCCCTGCACCCCACTCTCCCATATCCCAGTTCCCTCTAGCTCTCCCTCTAACCTACTCTCCCCTATTCATGCCCCTCTAGCTCTCCCTGCACCCGACTCTCCCCTATTCATGCCCCCTCTAGCTCTCCATGCACCCCATTCTCCCCTATTCAAGCAGCCCCCTCTAGCTCCCCCTGTACCCCACTCTCCCCTATTATTGCCCCTCTAGTTCTCCCTGCACCCCACTCTCCCATATCCCTGTTCCCTTTAGCTCTCCCTCTACCCTACTCTCCACTATCCATGCTCCCTTCAGCTCTCCCTCTACCCTACTCTCCCCATCCATGCTCCCTTTAGCTCTCTCTCTACCCTACTCTCCCCTATCCATGCTCCCTTTAGCTCTCCCTCTACCCTACTCTCCCCTATCCATGCTCCCTTTAGCTCTCCCTCTACCCTACTCTCCCCTATCCATGCTCCCTTTAGCTCTCCCTCTACCCTACTCTCCCCTATCCATGCTCCCTTTAGCCCCCCCCCCCTCTACCCTACTGTCCCCTATCTATGCTCCCTTTAGCTCTCCCTGCACCCCACTCTCCCATATCCCTGTTCCCTCTAGCTCTCCCTCTACCCTACTCTCCCCTATCCATGCTCCCTTTAGCTTTCCCTCTACCCTACTCTCCCCTATCCATGCTCCCTTTAGCTCTCCCTCTACCCTACTCTCCCCTATCTATGCTCCCTTTAGCTCTCCCTCTACCCTACTCTCCCCTATCCATGCTCACTTTAGCCCGCCCCCCTCTACCCTACTGTCCCCTATCTATGCTCCCTTTAGCTCTCCCTGCACCCCACTCTCCCATATCCCTGTTCCCTCTAGCTCTCCCTCTACTCTACTCTCCCCTATCCATGCTCCCTTTAGCTCTCCCTCTACCCTACTCTCCCCTATCCATGCTCCCTTTAGCTCTCCCTCTACCCTACTCTCCCCTATTCATGTTCCCTTTAGCTCTCCCTATTCCCTACTCTTCCCTATCCATGCTCCCTCTAGCTCTTCCTTCACCCCACTGTCCCATATCCATGTTCCCTTTAGCTCTCCCTCTACCCTACTCTCCCCTGTCAATGCTCCCTTTAGCTCTCCCTTCACCCCACTTTCTCTCTGTTCATGCCCTCTCAAATCCTCCCTTTCCCACTCTCCCCTATTTGTGCTACCTTTACCTCTCCATTTCCTACTCTCCCCTCTCGATACCCCCGCCCCTAACTCTCCCTTCCCCGAACCCCTCTCTCCCTGCTCTCTCTAACCCTTACACTCCCACTCCCTGTTCACTGTAGCTCTCCCTGAACCCCACTATCTATCTCTTATAATATGTTCCTTTTTTTTCTTTTACTCTGCTCCTTTTAACTCTTCCTGCCACCAACGCTCTCTCTTTTTCTCTCTCTACTTCTCTAGTCGTCCTGCCTATCTCTCTCCTTGTTCCCTCTACCTCTACGGTCCTATCATCTACCTCTGTTTCCTCCCTCTAAGGTTCCCTGCTCCCATCCCTCTCCCACTTGACTCCTTGTTACTCTTCCTGTCCCTTTCTCTCCCTTCCGCTACTCCCTCTAACTCACCTTGACACCTCTCTCTCTCTCCCCCTCTCTCTCTCTCTCTGCTCCCTTTCAATCTTCTCCTCCCATTATGCTCTCTCTTCTTTTCACTCACTTTTCTCCCCTCTTCCTGCCTCTCTCTCTCCTATCGCTGCTCCCTATAACTCTTTCTAAAAATCTGCATGCCCTCTCTCCACTCTCTCTGCTCCTTGTAACTCTCCCTGCCCCACTCTCACCCTCTCCCTGTTCCCTCTAAGTCTTTCTACCCCACTCTCTCCGTTTCTCGGCTCCCGTTAACTCTCCTTGCGCCAAATTGTCCCCTCTTACTGCTCAATGAAACTGTCCATTCCCTAATCTCTCCATCTGCCTGCTCCCTCTAAATCTCCCTTCCCCACTTTCTCCACCTGCCTGCTCCCTCCAAATCTCCCTTCCCCACTCTCTCCCTCTGCCTGCTCCCTTTAAATCTCCCTTCCCCACTTTCTCCACCTGCCTGCTCCCTCTAAATCTCCCTTCCCAACTCTCTCCATCTGCCTGCTCCCTCTAAATCGCCATTCTCCGCTCTCTCCCTCTGCAGGCTCCCTCTAAATCTCCATTCCCCCACACTCTTTCTCTGCTGGCTCCCTCTAAATCTCCCTTCCCAACTCTCTCCCTCTGCCTGCTCCCTCTAAATCTCCATTCCCCGCTCTCTCCCTCTGCAGGCTCCCTCTAAATCTCCATTCCCCACTCTCTCCCTCTGCTGGCTCCCTCTAAATCTCCCTTCCCCACTCTCTCCCTCTGCAGGCTCCCTCTAAATCTCCTTTCCCCACTCTCTCCCTCTGCAGGCTCCCTCTAAGTCTCCGTTCCTCACTCTCTCCCTCTGCATGCTCCTTCTAAATCTCCATTCCCCGCTCTCTCCCTCTGCATGCTCCCTCTAAATCTCCCTTCCCCACTCTCTCCCTCTGCATGCACTCTCAAAATCTCCCTTCCCCACTCCCTCCCTCTGCTGGCTCCCGCTAAATCTCCATTCCCCATTCTCTCCCTCTGCAGGCTCCCTCTAAATCTCCATTCCCCGCTCTCTCCCTCTGCATGCTCCCTCTAAATCTCCATTCCCCGCTCTCTCCCTCTGCATGCTCCCTCTAAATCTCCCTTCCCCACTCTCTCCCTTTGCAGGCTCCCTCTAAATCTCCATTCCCCGCTCTATCCCTCTGCAGGCTCCCTCTAAATCTCCCTTCCCCACTCTCTCCCTTTGCAGGCTCCCTCTAAATCTCCATTCCCCGCTCTCTCCGTCTGCATGCTCCCTCTAAATCTCCCTTCCCCACTCTCTCCCTTTGCAGGCTCCCTCTAAATCTCCATTCCCCGCTCTATCCCTCTGCATGCTCCCTCTAAATCTCCCTTCCCCACTCTCTCCCTTTGCAGGCTCCTTCTAAATCTCCATTCCCCGCTCTCTCCCTCTGCATGCTCCCTCTAAATCTCCATTCCCCGCTCTCTCCGTCTGCATGCTCCCTCTAAATCTCCCTTCCCCACTCTCTCCCTTTGCAGGCTCCCTCTAAATCTCCGTCCCCGCTCTATCCCTCTGCAGGCTCCCTCTAAATCTTCTTTCCCCACTCTTTCTCTCTTTGCTGGTTCCCTCTAAATCTCCATTCCCCGCTCTCTCGATCAGCAGGCTCCCTCTAAATCTCCATTCCCCACTCTCTCCCTCTGCAGGCTCCCTCTAAATCTCCATTCTCCACTCTTTCTCTCTGCAGGTTCCCTCTAAATCTCCATTCCCCGCTCTCTCCCTCTGCAGGTTCCCTCTAAATCTCCATTCCCCACACTCTCCCTCTGCAGGTTCACTCTAATTCTCCATTCCTCACTCTTTCTCTCTCTGCTGGTTCCCTCTAAATCTCCATTCCCCACTCTCTTCCTCTGCAGGTTCCCTCTAAATCTCCATTCCCCGCTCTCTCCCTCTGCAGGTTCACTCTAAATCTCCATTCCCCACTCTCTCCCTCTGCAGGTTCCCTCTAAATCTCCATTCCCCACTCTTTCTCTCTCTGCTGGTTCCCTCTAAATCTCCATTCCCCACTCTCTCCCTCTGCAGGTTCCCTCTAAATCTCCATTCCCCGCTCTCTCGATCTGCAGGCTCCCTCTAAATCTCCATTCTCCACTCTGTCGATCTGCAGGCTCCCTCTAAATCTTCATTCCCCGCTCTCTCGATCTGCAGGCTCCCTCTAAATCTCCATTCCCCGCTATCTCGGTCTGCAGGCTCCCTCTAAATCTCCATTCTCCGCTCTCTCGATCTGCAGGCTCTCTCTAAATCTCCATTCTCCGCTCTCTCGATCTGCCGGCTCCCTCTAATTCTCCATTCCCCACTCTCTCCCTTTGCAGGCTCCCTCTAAATCTCCATTCCCCGCTCTATCCCTCTGCAGGCTCCCTCTAAATCTCCCTTCCCCACTCTCTCCCTTTGCAGGCTCCCTCTAAATCTCCATTCCCCGCTCTCTCCGTCTGCATGCTCCCTCTAAATCTCCCTTCCCCACTCTCTCCCTTTGCAGGCTCCCTCTAAATCTCCATTCCCCGCTCTATCCCTCTGCATGCTCCCTCTAAATCTCCCTTCCCCACTCTCTCCCTTTGCAGGCTCCCTCTAAATCTCCATTCCCCGCTCTCTCCCTCTGCATGCTCCCTCTAAATCTCCATTCCCCGCTCTCTCCGTCTGCATGCTCCCTCTAAATCTCCCTTCCCCACTCTCTCCCTTTGCAGGCTCCCTCTAAATCTCCGTCCCCGCTCTATCCCTCTGCAGGCTCCCTCTAAATCTTCTTTCCCCACTCTTTCTCTCTTTGCTGGTTCCCTCTAAATCTCCATTCCCCGCTCTCTCGATCAGCAGGCTCCCTCTAAATCTCCATTCCCCACTCTCTCCCTCTGCAGGCTCCCTCTAAATCTCCATTCTCCACTCTTTCTCTCTGCAGGTTCCCTCTAAATCTCCATTCCCCGCTCTCTCCCTCTGCAGGTTCCCTCTAAATCTCCATTCCCCACACTCTCCCTCTGCAGGTTCACTCTAATTCTCCATTCCTCACTCTTTCTCTCTCTGCTGGTTCCCTCTAAATCTCCATTCCCTACTCTCTTCCTCTGCAGGTTCCCTCTAAATCTCCATTCCCCGCTCTCTCCCTCTGCAGGTTCACTCTAAATCTCCATTCCCCACTCTCTCCCTCTGCAGGTTCCCTCTAAATCTCCATTCCCCACTCTTTCTCTCTCTGCTGGTTCCCTCTAAATCTCCATTCCCCACTCTCTCCCTCTGCAGGTTCCCTCTAAATCTCCATTCCCCGCTCTCTCGATCTGCAGGCTCCCTCTAAATCTCCATTCTCCACTCTGTCGATCTGCAGGCTCCCTCTAAATCTTCATTCCCCGCTCTCTCGATCTGCAGGCTCCCTCTAAATCTCCATTCCCCGCTATCTCGGTCTGCAGGCTCCCTCTAAATCTCCATTCTCCGCTCTCTCGATCTGCAGGCTCTCTCTAAATCTCCATTCTCCGCTCTCTCGATCTGCCGGCTCCCTCTAATTCTCCATTCCTCACTCTCTCACTTTGCAGGCTCCCTCTAAATCTCCATTCCCCGCTCTCTCGATCTGCAGGCTCCCTCTTAATCTCCATTCCCCGCTCTGTCGATCTGCAGGCTCCCTCTTAATCTCCATTCTCCGCTCTCTCTGCAGGCTCCCTCTAAATCTCCATTCCCCACTCTCTCCCTCTGTAGGCTCCCTCTAAATCTCCATTCTCCGCTCTCTCGATCTGCAGGCTCCCTCTAAATCTCCATTTCCCACTCTCTCCCTCTGCAGGCTCCCTCTAAATCTCCATTCCCCGCTCTCTCGATCTGCAGGCTCCCTCTAAATCTCCATTCCCCGCTCTCTCGATCTGCAGGCTCCCTCTAAATCTCCAGTCCCCACTCTCTCCCTCTGCAGGCTCCCTTCAAATCTCCATTCCCCGCTCTCTCCCTCTGCCTGCTCCCTCTAAATCTCCATTCCCCGCTCTCTCCCTCTGCAGGCTCCCTCTAAATCTCCATTCCCCACTCTCTCCCTCTGCCGGCTCCCTCTAATCTTCCTTTCCACTCTCCCTCTGCTGCTCCCTCTTTAA